>UCOJ01000011.1:0-360777 GCA_900474305.1 Cecidostiba fungosa
ATGCTATACTGCGGATTCGTGCGTGTATGTGTACTGTTATATATATATTTAATATATACCTATAGAGGCCCGAGATCTATTTATATTTGGGAATTTACATAGTTTTTATGCAGCTGCGACGAGTATACAATGTCGCAATTCAACGATTTATTTTTTTCCTAAGTGCTCTCGTCTCGGTGTATAGCGTTAAATAGTAAGTAAGTTCAAGCTCTGTCGTCTCCAAGCCAGGGACAGCTCTCCTTATAGCTTTTCGTTAAAAAAGAAAAAAGAAAGAGTTTCGTGAGTGAACTATGATTTCTATGGTACGAGTGTGATCCTATTCGCTAATTGTTATGCACCTATACAATATTTTATAAGTGCAGTAAACAGGTGATTCATTATACCAAACGCGCGGAATAGCGAGTAAAACATCATTCAATGCAGCTTCACACGAAAATATATCCGCTGAAAATGAAAAAGGGGATGATGCACGCGAATGCGTGTCGTATTAAAATTATGGCTATGGGAAAATCTCTGTCCGTCGAATCAGTGTTACAACAATGCGCGCGAATGAGCGTATATATGCAGTATAAACTCTACTCATCCACTTAGTATATTTGAATTTCTCTACTCGTTTTTTCCGACCACACGCTCTATTACTATATCAAATTTTTTGCTTAATATCAACAAAAAGAAAAAAAAAGGTGAGCAAGAAAACGGTCCATCCGCCGGATGGGCTGGTACCTGATGAGCATTCCATTTTTTTTTCTCTTGAAACGCAGAGCGCACACCGTTGTCGTCGTGTGAGAACGATTTTTTTACTTCCGTTTTTGCGGAGGATTTTTATTCGTCGGGAGAAAATCAAAACGACGACACATGGCTCGTGTTTGGGGAAAGCGCGTCGCGAAGAATGAGCCCGCATGAGACGGGCCGTCAGAGGCAGGAAAAAAAAATCAAATCCTCGAGAGGCGTCGACACCTTAGATTTGTATCTGCAGCGTATATATATAGCACTTTTACCCCCATGTGTACTATATAGCTATATACCATAAGCCAGTAGTATATGTGTTTTTCAGCGGTCGTCGTCGGTTTCCATGCGCGATCGTCGCCGATATTATACGTGCGGCCGCAGCTTCGTTGTATATATGTATATAGGTATAGGTATCTCTCAGTGCCGCAGCAGCTCTGTCGTCGTAGATTTTATCGCTCGATTTTTATAAAGTTTTCTTATCTGAGTTTGTATACACTTACCGTGTTGTGCACCTTTTAAAAGCTTTTATACACCGCGGAGAGTGCTCGATCTCGTCTCGCTGCTGTATATAAGTAGTACTTATTATAGACGCTTTTTCCTGCAACAGACAAGAAATTCAAAGGGTCGTGAAAAAAAAATAAGTACTGTTCGCAAAAATAGAGACGATTGATATTCTTTTTCTTTCGTCCTTCTCTTATATTCCCTATTTCACGGAACGCGAGTATAGTGTGGCTTGCGTCGAGCTTATAATAAATACAGTCACTGTTTACACAGCGGCTGCAGGATTTTCGTAGGCCGACGCAGCAGCAGCAGCTTTAAATAAACGCCGTCTCTTTTTCCGATAAACAAACAAACAAAAAGAAGTAGAAGAAGAGAAGAGTGTGTATCTATACGTAGTAATTAAAAAAGCGCGCTTGCATGAAAAAAAAAAAAAATAAGATATGAATGACGGCATATCATCGGAAAGGCAAGAAGAAGCAGCAGTCGAGCGGCGCAGGTTCGCGCGCAGCATCCCTCGCCGGGGTGTAGGAGCGCGCTAGTCACGGCATCAGTAGTATACAGCAGAAACTATAGAGAAAGAAACGAACGAGAGAGAGAGAGAGAGAGAGAGGGGTTGCAGTAAGCATACACACACACAAACGCACAGAGAGGGGCGGGCAGAACTTCCCTCTGCGCATGCGCGCTTGCCTGGTTCGGTCTCTCTCACTCTGCTCTCGCACTGCTTTCCCTCTCTACCATTCCAGCAGCAACGGTGGCGGCGGCTCGGGGATCCTGGCTCGTTCCATCTCTGTCTCGCTCGTGCTGCAGTACCGACTAACTGTGTGTGTCCTGGGTTCCCGCCATGGCTGCGGGATGACACCCGAGGATTGCCGAGCGTGTCCGAGCCAACACGAGGGCCGAAACGCGGGCAGCTGCGAGTAGCAGCGGCAGCAGCAGCTCGACGGACAAAGAATACTCTCGGAGCATACACAGTCACCGCGCGCGGCGAGCACACTCAGCACGGGCCAGCCCGCAACCAAAGGTACACAGCCCAGTACAGGCGAGATCCGAGTGAGCTATACTACTGTATAGCTCACTCTTTCTCTCTCTCCGTCCGTCCTCAGCGTAATTTTTTTACAAACAATTTTTACACACACATACACACCGTTCAGTTAATTTTTTTTCTTATACACTACACATACCTTGCATTTGCACCCTCTGCCGTATATACAGTGTTTGCGCGCCGGTACATAACCTCCTAAACGACGCCGAACAGCCGATCTCCTCTGCAGCGACACGCAAGTCTACACCGGGACGCTGCACTGCATCCGACGAGAGAAAGAGCCAAAGGAACACTTTTACGCACTCTCTGTGGTATATCGTCCAACTTTTGTGTTTATACTAATCGCGCGTGCTACTACTACCTACACTCTGTCCGCCGGCCTGCAGGATCAGTGTGCTACGTATATAATGCAGCGGCTATACTTGTGTGCAGTTGGTTCAACAGTGGTATACTTGTATATACAGGAGCTGCAGTAGTGATCATACTCTCGGACAGACGGACGTTATACAGTGTGCGAGATGTGTGTTGTTGATTTCTGCGAATCGAAGAAAGAAGCCCCGCGGCATACTTCCTATAGATATATATTACTGTATATTGCGTTATATACTCACTCGGACTTCTGTTGTGTCTGATGTGCAACCTGCAGCACTTGTTTGCCGATTCTGATGCCCGGAACTCGGTCAGCGCATCGATGCAGTGAACTTTTTTTTTAAACGATATATATACACCGCTCGTTGTGTGTTTTTTTCTTCTCTCTCTCTCGCTCACTCTCTTTCTTCGGCCGAGAGAGGGGCAAGGTGCCGGTGCTATATACATTGCAGTGATGCTGCGGCTGCAGCGGAAAAAGCGACTTTCGCTTTCGTTCGAACGCGACCTTTATATTGCGCCGTTTGGATCCTCTTCGCTTTTCGCGTGTAAAACAGTATTATACTTGTATAGTGTGTTTATTCACTTTTCCTCGGCTACAGCAGTGTGTGTTTTATACGAGTACTTTGTTTTCGTCGTGGATAAATTCGCCGGAGGAAATGCGAGTTTGTGGGGCTTCGATGTAGTGTGAAACTTGCGGGAGAGAACGTCGTGAAACTTGAATCGTGCACACCGAAGGAAGGTTAAGCAGGAAAATAAGTAGCAGATATATATATGTGTAAATATATATCAGAGCTCGATTCGAGTTATTTACAAGCTTTGACCTTTTTTTCGATGTTTACGAAAAAACGCTGCTGTCTACAATTCCGAGATAGTCGATTCGAAGTACAGTGAGAGCGCATTTCATGCACATCGGCCGATAATTAACGACTTGCTTCTCGCGACTGTCGGCTTTATCGTAATTTTTTGCCACTTTGTTGAATTGGAAAACGAGACGTATAAATTATATCCGCTGATTAGCCGAAAGAAAAACAATAAAAACGAACCAAGTCCGTGCAGCTTGTCTCGTCCCGGCTGGGGAAACAATGCCTATAATTCGAAAGCTAGTCTGATGCAACGTTTGATAAGCATAATTTGGCAAAATTTATCGAGAGCAAGAGCCAGAAAGAGAGGAGCAATCGATCGTAGCCAGCGATTAGAGAAAGGAAATCGAAGCAGCAGCAGCAGCAGCGTCTCTGCTCTACTAGACGTCGGTGCATCGTTCTTTCTCTCTCTCCTTCTCGTGCGGTGTTGGTGTCTTTTTTCTCTTTCGGGCCACGGGCTGAATTATTCGTTCGGCAGCAACAGCAGCAGCAGCAGCAGGAGCTTTTTGCCTCGATTTTTTCAGGCCGGCGCGCGTCCTTTTTTCGTCCTCTTTCTTATCCGCTATATACGCGATATAGAAGGGAGCCGCGAGATTTCGGCCGGTTTCTTCCCTCGTTGGACAGACGGAACGGATCGAAACCTGCTCGCCGCCGCCGCCGCTGCTTGTGGATCGCGAACGAAAAGAGAGAGGAAGAGAGCGAGAGAGAACAACGGGCTCTCAAGAAGAGATTTACGGGCAACGTGCTGCAGCAAAGACCCCTTAGGCCCCGAATATGTATAGACTACATTGTTCTTTTTGCTACAATTTTGCCTTTTGTTTTTGCGCGCCGCTGCTGCTGCTGCTGCTGCCCAATTCTTTTGGCTTTTTTCCTCCGCGCCACCGAGAGTTTAATGCCATTATTATATGTGTATAAGTTAGTATATAGTGTCGAGATACGACAAGCGAATACCGCGTGCGTCATATGCTTCTCCAACGCGTTGATAATGGTCGTTTTTAAACGCCGGAATCATTATCGAGTATATTATATGAAAATTTAAAAAAAACGACGCTGTCTATATCGGAAAGCTGCATGGACGATAAATTTATGTTATATCTCCGGGCAGAAAAACTACCGTAAGAATGTCGGAGCAGCCGCGCTGATAGTTTTTTCCTCTTTCTCTCTCTCTATATATAATAAAATACGCTCGTCGTTGTACACACACAGTGACGAGCGACGGCGGGACGAACGTGGCGGCGCGAAGAGGCCGCATTAATCTGTGGTTTAGCGAAGCAATTTAAATATCAGCGGCGCGCACGTTCAACGCAATTTTATATCATTTCCGATATCGCGAGAGAGAGAGAGAGAGAGAGAGCGCGCGCTCGCGCTCACGCGTTCTAGCTTCAGCACGGTGTGGGTGGGTTTAAGAGTCCCTCGACGTCACAGTAGCTCCGAGTTATATATTATAATATAACGCAGTGTAATGTTTCTCCGCGATCGTATTGTAATATCGTTATCGGTGAGCTGTCCTAGTAAGCAATAGTAATTTTTTCTCCAGAAAGCTCGTCATAGGATTTTCCTTCCGAAATATCGCGCGTTGGACATGCCACAGTTCAAGAGAGCGAAAGAAAAACACGAGAGGGAAAACCCGGCGCTTTAAACGCGCGTCTATAATATATTTTTCGGCAGCAGAGAGCATCAGTACCTATATAGCGCGCAATACAGTAGCGGCGTCGGCAGCTCAGCACGTGTTTCTAAACAGCGTATATACATAGCACACGCGCGTATACACAGAGGCGCGCGAGAGCGAAGGAAGGAAGACAGAAGGGAATTACGCGGGAGTGAGTGAGTGAGAGAGAGAGAGAGAAAGAAGAGTCTGCGCATGCGCGAGTACGTGTGCGTGGGACCTTGAATCAAACAGCCTTTGTCGCGAGAGACTCCACCGCAGCGGCACCACGAGGCCGGCGAAAGTGTACCCGAAGCTTTTTTGCTCCGAGTGCCCTGCGCGCGCGCGCGCGCGTACTTTTTATTGCTTTTTTTGCGCGCGCTCGCTTCTCTCTCTCTCCCTTTTTCCCCTTATTTTTTCTTTCTTCGAAGGCACGAGCTCGCGCGTACGTAGTATACGCAGCAGCAGCAGCAGCAGTAGTAGTATAGTAGTTCCTTGCCATTTTTACTCGACTGCTGCCGCGGCGCCGGAATTAGCGTCCCCCGCCCGCTGCTCTCGGAGAAAGGGAAAGAAATGTGCACATAAGAAAGAGCGATTATCTCAGATTTTAATTAGTCCCGAGCTTTCGGGGACTACTGCTATACTATACCAGAGCACACACCATACTTCGCGGGCACACACTTGCAGCGATTCTATTTCGGTTACACATGCGCCCGAGACTCTGTCTTGAGACACTCGCTCTCCACAAAACTGCCTCATTTATTGCAACGCCGATAATTTTGTAATATACTCTTATATTTATGTATGTACAATTGTTGTACATTTCTGTTTCCCGCGATATTTATCGAGAAGCTTTGAGACGCTTCGAAGAAGCGATAAGTTTTTAGTACAGAGTATATACGTCCACGAAAGAATTCCGGCTCGTAAACGAAGCGCCTGCGATGATACAAAGTAGCTGCATTGTTTCGCTCTGCAGCGGTTATCGAGTCAACTTGCTATATTAATATTATATACGCTAGTCGTACGTTATTATTATCGTCAAGTTTCTCGACCTTTCGAGAGACTAAAGTTCGCTGATTTTTATTGCCGCGATGCCAATGTTCTATCTCGTCATTGTTGTGACGAGCTCTGCAGTCTGTACCTATATAGTATAGGAGCACGTGGAAAAGCGCGTCACAGGCGAAAGTGCCGAACGACAGTGCAAGTTTCCCGGAGCGATAGCGAAAGCGGTATAGAGAGAGAGAGAGGAGAGAGAAAGAGCCATTAGCAGCAGCAGCAGCCCTACATACGGCCCTGCACGCTCGTTGCAGCGGCTGTACTCGCGGGGGGTACATGCACACACAGACAGACAGACGCACGCACGCGCCTCTACAGCGAAACTCGCGAATTTCGCGCCGCGCGCACGAAGAAAGCGAGAGTCGAGCTTGCACGCGCTACTCTGCTGCTGCTGCTGCTGCCCCGGCATCAGGAGCCGATCGATATTTTACTCTGAAACGTAGGCGCTACGTCGCCATCGTATATGTACTATGTAGCCATGGCTTCACGCTTCGAGCAAGAGTATTTTATTTTCCTTTGGTTTCGCGATTCTGTATATCGTACCTTTCCCACTGAAAAATTACACACACAACACACCCACACAATTATTGCATGCTTTAATGAGAACATTTTTTTTTTAACGAAGATCCTTCTGTTTCAGATCGTACAAATCAACCGCCTTCTAACAAGCCACGTTAACCTCAAGTGATTTATATTTTCTTACACGAAGAGAGAGAGAGAGAGAGTCCACGCGCGAGAGTAATAATTAGTGAGTTTATCGGATCGGAGGACAGGAGATTTATCCCGAAAGAGCTTAGAAATATTCAGGAGCAGAAGAAGCTATAGTATATCTGTAATATTTAGTGCAGTACAAAGTCCGTCAGTGCCAAATGTAACGCGAAAAGCAAAAGTGAATTTTTAGATGTAAAAAGAAGAAAAAAGTTTTCGAAGAAGCAAAGGAAGAAGAGAAGACAAAAAAACAAATCGAGTACACACCGTAAACCAAAGAATTTAACCATTTTTCTACTAACCTCCCAGAACTGGAAAGCACGCGCAAGAAGAAAGTGTGAGAGAGAGAGCAACGGATCTACTTCAGTTCGTATGCCTAAACCTGTCGAGTACAAAAGCAGTAGATAGAGCATGTCGTGTGTGATATCGCGGACTTTCAACAACTCCCTGAGCTAAGGGAGACAGTACAATAATCGAGAGTACAAGCTATTCCCAGCACAGCGAAGACCAGTAGCAGCAGCAGCAGCAGTAGCAGCAGCAGCAGCGCCTTGCCATGATGGGGCGAGGAAGATGAGCGCCGAGGTGAAGAAGGAGGTCGTCGCCTCCGAGAGGGTAGCCAGCCCTCCGGCGGCGGTCGCGACCTCGGAGTCAGCGGCCGAGCCCGGCCGGCACCTGCCGCCCTTCAGCAGCTTCGCCGCCGACGGAAGCAGCATGGACACCAGCACAGCCCTCGGCAGCCTGCAGGCCCACGAGTTCTCGATCGGCGCGGGCTTCAACGTCGCCCCCTGGGAGTACTACGAGGGCCTGACCGGCCGCCTCATAGACGCGCGCGGCGAGGTCGTCCTCGCGTCGCACCTGTCGAGGCCCTGGGAGTCGAAGAACGCCATGCTGGCGGCGGCCGCGGCCGCGGAGGGCCTGCCCAGCTTCGCCTCGCAGTTCAGCGGGCCGACCGAGCCCGGCGGCAACGGCCCCGGCACCGGCCAGCCCAACGAGCCCCAGCTCACCACGCTCACGCCCCTCTCGCCCGCCTCGATGTCGCACTCGCCGCCCGTCAGCCTGCCCAGCTTCCACACGCTCGGCGCGGCCCTGCCGGCGCCCCAGCCCCAGCGCGCCGGGCCCCTCGGCTACCCCCTCGTCCCGGCGCCCGTGCAGGCGCGCGAGCTGCCCTCGCTGCAGCAGCAGCTCGTCGACGAGCGGCACATCCAGCTGCTGGGGGCCAGCCCGGTCTCGCAGGGCTTCGCGGCCCCGATGCAGCCGACCGGGCCGCCGCCGCCGCCCCAGGCCCAGCCGCCTCCTCACCACGCGATGCTCGTCAAGCAGGAGTACCCCCCGCTGACGGCCGTGAAGCAGGAGTACCCGCAGCTGCACCATGCCAACTTCCAGAACCCGATGTCGACGGTGCTGGACTGCCCGTCGCCGACCTCGCGGCCGGGCGGCGACGGACGCAAGAAGGAGCGCAGAAAAGCGCGCGCGCGCTCGCTCGACTCGGAGGAGGGGCCCGGCGCCGCGGAGAACTCGGGCCAGGTGGCCGCCGTCTCCTCGACGGGCAGCCGCAACGCCCATCACATGGGCGCGGGCCTGAACGACGGCGAGTCCGACGGCGCCCTCGGCGACAAGCCCGCCAAGAAGAAGCGCAAACGCTGCGGCGAGTGCATCGGTTGCCAGCGCAAGGACAACTGCGGCGACTGCGCGCCCTGCCGCAACGACAAGAGCCACCAGATCTGCAAGATGCGCCGCTGCGAGAAGCTCACCGAGAAAAAGGTTAGTTGCACAGCTATTATTACATTCTCATGTCCTATGCATAGCAGCAGCAGCAGCGCTGAACTTGGCCCCGATGCCCGATCCCGCGCGGAGGGATGCAGCTAGCGACGGCCTTGAGTGCAGCATACAACCCGATGCCACCGCTGCTGCTGCTGCATCTCCTTGTGTCTCAGACCGACCGCGGATGATAAGGGGTTCACTGCACTCTCCGAAGGCTCGCGCACGCGATAACGGCTTTACGTCATTGCGTTATATTCCTTGTGTGTTGTATACACAATCTCACATACGTCTTGAACTATAATTCGCAGCGCGCAATTCAGCGACCCTGGAAGTTTATAATTTGAAAAAAAGTGAGACAAAGTTTGCGAGTTTAAAAGCTGTGCGTATGGGGGGAGAAATTTCGTAGTTAGGCGAGAGTCATTAAAAGTCTTTGCTCGGCTTGGCAGGAAGGCTGCAGGGAGAGAGAGAGAGCAGTGCTCCTGGCGGACAGTTAGAAGGGCTCGATTATTGATCGAGACCTGCCTCTTGCTACTGCTGCTGCTGTAGCCGACATTGTATATACACAGACGCACGTACGCGTTTCTGCCACTGTGTATAATACACACGCGCACGTCGCATAGCTCGCTTATATGTTGCTGTACTATATAACTCTTTTCTCGCGACGACTGCGCAGCTCTGCGCGCTTATCATAGGGCAAGTTCAAGGCTCGCGCGGGTCTTGTTTGCCGGTCTATTGTGTGCGATCGCGCACGGCTGTAGCCGATAACCGATTCTATATACACAATTCGAGTCGTCCAATAAAACGCGATGCAGCAAAGTGTACGTTTCCACGCTCTCGCTCCATCGATCGTTCTTCTTCTTCTTCTTCGATTTGATCGTCGCCAATTATATGAAACGTAATTTTTCGACACAGCGGCGATTTATTTCATCGCAGATTATCGATGAAATTAAGGAGACGCCGAACAGATATACATGCACACGAGAGCCGAAAATTTCGCAGACAAACAAATCAATTGCGGGATAATTCGACCTATGAGTCAGTCTCTCGCGAGCCGTGACTTAGGACGAGAGACGCGGATCGGGTTTTACTGATGATGATGATGACGCTTATCGGTTGAGAAGAAAAAAAAATAGTCATTTTCGATTCTAGGCACGGCCTTTTTATCCTCTCGACCGACTGACTTGCACGTTCTCTCTGACTTTGCATTATGCAACTTTGTTTTTTCCTCGATATTACACGAAAGCCGCTATTGGGACTGTGTCGTCGAGCATAATCGCATTGCGATTCTTCAAGCTCAGAATAAACAATGCGTCGGGCGAGCAGATGTTGCGTCGCGAGTAAATAAACGCCTATATGCCGCTAAACAAATAGACGCGTTAAATTAAATTCGCCGGAGAAAGGAGACAGCCAGCAGCGCCTCGTATTACCAATAATCAATAGTACAATGGCACTTTTCGAATGGGAGTACCAGCGGCGGCGGCAGCTGCCTCCAAAACAAACATCGCGAGCTCAACTTTTAATTTCGAATCTATTGTATACATACATATACATACAGAGAGAGAGCAGAGCTTTAATATTTCTGTAATATACGAAAATATATATAGATAATTCAGATTGGCGAAAATACCGAGACGATATGCAGGACTGGTGTGTATAGAATATGACGGATCGTCGTGTATATATGTAGGCATTCGAGTACGTCGCGTGTATAGGCTCGCCACCGCCGTCACAACAATCCACCCCCTGCAGCACTTAACACCCTTTCCATCCCGAGGGAAGATCGTAGGTCGTCGCTTCTCTGCAGCTATACACACTTCCCCCTGTGTTCTGCGGCTATCGTGTCCGGCGAGGAGCTGCTCTCTCTCTCTCTGTGTTATACATCCTATATAGCCTCGAGCTTCTTCTTCATCTTGTCGCGCGCACCTGGTTAGCGAACGGGCCACCCACTCCTCGGTTAATAGATGCCGGAGATAACGCGGCTCATCGATTTTATCGCGGCTCTTCCTCCTTGTTTTCGGCCGATTCGTCATAAATTAGCCTCCGAGGACTGCTACTTCTTCTCTCTTTCAGTCGATCCGAGAGCTCGTTGATCCCTCGATTTTCTTTCGATGCTTTTATACACGCGCGCGTATGATAAACTAAGCGTCGGTCTGTTGTAACGTTAAACGTTATCCGTAATAGCCGGTTTGCTTTTTTTCCATATAATACCAAGTCGAGAGCCACACCAGCTGTTTCGTCGTCGGCCGGGCTGTGCACGCGAGCCAGAGTTTCACCCGATGCGTGTATAATATACGACTTTTCCTTGACGGTAAAATTTGCGGCAGGTTAGGGACATAACGGTATTTCATCGAATAATGGAAACTTCGAGACGCGCAAAAAGCTCGCGCAGACATTGACTTTCCCGCTATCGCTTCTTATACGTCTATATAACACGCAACTTTCATAATCGTTTTTCATTGTTCCGCCGCCGCCGCCGCGACGATACGCGCAAAAATGAGATAAACCGTGTGTACTTATTATATACTATATGGAAGACATGCGTACGGCATATAATACATACTTTTCTATATATGTTATTATATGCACTGCAGAGTTGGTTGGCCTGTCTCGAGATAACCCTGAAGAACTCGCAGGCAGCATCGTGACCGCTTATCGCCACCCTCTTATCAGTCGCTCTGCAACTTTTCTTTAAATCGCTCCGACTCTCCGATGCGCGCGTGCTATACTCTTTTAACTCGTTAATACACTACACACGCTGCATATATATCAATTTCACAACATTTTATTGCGCGGTTTTCCAACAAAAAAAGAAGAAAAAAAGCATAAAAGTGTATTCGTATATATACGCATACACCTGTAACCGTACCCTCGCGCACGTATATATAAGTATATGTTATATGTAGACGACGCGGGAGATCCTCTTTCTCATCCCATTTTCATTGGCTTCCTTGCTCGTTTCGATTTATCGAGAAACCGAAACCTCCGCCGAAAGCCTTTTAAGACGCGTGCGCGCGCGGCCATCATACTACTCGCGGGTATTCCCTTTCAGAGTATATATATATATAGCAGTCCAAAAGCCATCCTGGAAAAATAATTAACCTGGCGCTCTTCCAGACCTTCCAATTTAATACACCGAATTAGACAGGAGAGAGAGAGAGTTTGCAGGGGGCGACGAGATTGCGATTTACACAAATCGCAATGATGTTATTTCGCGCGTCTGCAGGGAAAAATGAATTTTCCTTCGGTGTCTAATACTCGGATTGTGCGTATAACCGGGTATGAAAATTAAAAAAAAAAGTTAAACGAGAGAATGTGCGGCGTTAGGATTATATACTTAACCCTTTGAATGATGATCGGTCGCGTATGTGTGTGTGTGTATATATCAAAGGGGGATCGGTAAATAATGGCCGCAAGACTGCAGTTCGGCCGCTGCGGGCAAAGCTCGCGGACAGATGGCGAATTAACATATGCATGCGCGCGCTCTCTGCAAGATCTCATTCCAGATTTTCGAGTCTCTCTTTCTCTCTCTCTCTCTCTCTCTCTGTCTCGCGTGCCGAAACGTGAGAACTTGCTGAATGCGGTTCCGAATGTAAGTATATGTAGCATATTACATACGGATAGGTCTTTGCATTTAGCAAAACGCGTTGTTAATCAAGTACTGTTTGGAATGGAATATATTGAAAGGCAATATTTACTCGGATTATCGTTGCTTTTGTTATTGTTTAGCCGCGGCGCCCGAGTTCTGCACTCTGGACTTATCCCCCCCTTATCGCTCTATAGCTGCAAGCTCAGCGCCACTATCGCGTTATATATGTGTTTTGTTGCTGTGGGCGTAAGCCGATCGAAAGATACGTAGTAAACAATTTCTCATTGATAAAACGGCGGCGCCTAAACATCATCTCTATTAAATATGTGTTTACGCTGAACCTGCATCCATCGCCTTGGAAAATATATATTTTTGTCGCTGATCTAAGCTCGCTTAAAAAAAAAGTTTTAAAGATATAATATAACGCGTGTAGAGAGCAAAGAGAGCCACGGGGAATCGGGAAAATTTCGAGCGAGATGTTCTGAAGATAGGAGAGCGAGAGAAGAGAGAGCTGAGGTAGGGGGGTAGCTAGCGCGCGCGTGGCGCGTATATAACTCTCGCATAGGAGAGAGAGAGAGCGCTTCTCAGTCGATATATCGATCCCCGCCCCCACTCGGCTGCTGCTGCTGCTGCTTCCTGCCACGGAAACAGGACTCGCTTCGCAGGATGAGTCACCACCACCCAGCCTCCCCAACACGCGCGCGCGCACGAATTCACTCTCGCTCTCGGCACGCACGCAGCAGCCATTGGCGCACGTGTTCGCTCTCTTACACACACACACACACACAAGCTCTCAAGTATACATATATATGTACAGTAAGCTAGTAGAGAGACTCTGCTATTCTGCACACACGCACTCGATCGACCCGTCGCGCGCGCGGCACCTTCCTCCTTTTTTTCTGCAGCAGCAGCAGCAGCAACGCCGCCTATATTTGCCGAGTCGAAAATTCTAAAGCCCGTTTTACATTATTCAACTCGCATGCAGCAGCAGCAGCAGCAGCAGCCCTTCGCTGTATATAGCGACGTCCCTGAAAAATATTCACGCGCCGTGCCGCCAGTCGGGATTAGATTTTGCTGCTGTTGGAACGAGGCGGCTTTTGTTTAGGAGAAAAACCTGCGCGTCTCTCTCTCTTCTCTCACAATGTCACTCTCGAACAAGGACTTTAATTAATGCCGAATCTAATAAACCGCAGATGGAGACAATCCTTCGTAACTTTACGCTTTCTCGCCGCGCGTGGAATAATAACTTTTATAAATATACTAATAATATCGTCGTCATCGCATCTTGCATTTTATACAGTAATATACCGCAGACGTGCCGTACACACACACACACATATGCGTATGGAAATGACGTGCGCTTAATGACAAGGTTAAATTTTTCCTTTCAGCAGCAAGCGCGTATACTTATTTAGCATTGAAAAATGCAAGCGGCGGTGCGCAATATGCCGCGTTTTTCGCGGTAGAATAAAATAACGAAACGAGGCGCACTACACGATATCTCGCCTCAATTCGCATGTACGATAAATTTCTTTGTCATTACCGCCGCCGGGCGAAAACCACACGCGCGTGTGTGTTGATGCACCGCAAAAGAATGACGCGCCATCTTTCGGCGAACGAATAACAATATTACAAGTACAAGACAGCAACATCGCTGCTGATGACTTTTTCCGTTGAGTTATTCCAAAGGTCGTCATATATAGGTATATATACAATTACAATACGCATACTGCAGGCACGGGGCGGCGGTTTATCACGAGGGATTAGACAGTAAAGCGGCGCATAGTATCATGGGAAGCCCCATGAGGATGTAATCTGGCCAGATTCGCCAACTATCGATTTTGAGGTGCAGCTGAGCGTAGCTTGGCGTGCGTGACGTTGGCCACGAGCATAGCACACACACACGCCACTGATGTGACTCATGACACATACGACGCTCGAATAATTATTATATATACGCTTGCTTTTTCTCTCTCTCTCTCTCTCTCTCGCTCTCTTTGCAGACAAATCCCATAGACTACACCCCGTTGGCACAAAGAACCGGAATTTGCGATTTCTCTTTTCCGAATCTCTCAATATACGCAAGGCGTGAAAAACTGTCTAACTCAGCAGTGGGAGGGTAGTAGAGTGTAGTAAGTGTATGACTGCAGCCGATGAGACAAAAAGGCGAAAATCCTGCGACAAAGCCGGCATTGACCGGACACTACGTAGTATAGCTCCGCGGGAATCTCTCTGGCTCGCAACTTTTTAAAAAGATCCTTTCTCGAAATCCAGCAGACGCGCAGTAGAGTATATAGTACTCTACAGCCAGGTCAACTTTTTCTCTCTCTCTCTCGTCGGTCTTGTATTCTCTTCTCTTCCCGTGAAGCCCGGGACCGCCGGGCCCATAAAGAAAATAATTATCGCATTTTCGCGACGATTATGGAGCTCTTGCGCGCAAAAGAAAAGGAGAGAACGAACGAACGACGAGAAGGAGAGAGCCGCGTCGAGTATATACGCATGTATACCTATACGTATAGGTACAAGAGAGAGGGATATATTCGCCAAGGACGCTTGGCTTGCGCTGGAGAACGGAAATTGACGCACTTGCCGTTATGGCGAGCGAGAGAAAGAAAACGGAGAAAGGACGATGTGTATAGAGCAGTAGCACGTGCTACTTTGCCGGACGATGTACGAGGAGTCAATCCAACGGCCGCCGCCGCTTCTCTTCCGTTCTCTCTTTCTCTCTCTCTCTCTGATGGCAGCGAGTTTTTTCGCCGTCTCTCTGCTGCCCCTTCCAGCACTGTGTATACCTGCATGTATATATGCGTGTGTGTGTGTGTGTGTGCTATCTCCATCTCCGTCTCGCGGCAAAATGCACTCGATGCCGCTACTGCTGCTGGACGGCCGACGCCGCCGCCGACACCGCTCACGCACACGATGGATGCGGAGAGCGCAGGTAAAAAGGGCTCTCTCTCTCTCTCTACAGCTGTCTGACAGCTGCTCCCCTGTCCTATATACATACATGATGAACCACTCGTTATATATGTGTATACGCGGCTCATTTACGTATACTTCTTTCTTTCTCTCTCTCTCTCTCTCTAAATTTTTTTCGCTCGCCACCTTTGATAGTACTATGAAACGCGAGTAGAGTAAATTGCAGTATAGTCTGCCTTATATAACGCGCGAAAGTCGCGGAAGTGGACTGCGAGAGTATATCCATCCCTTTAAGCAACCCCCTTTTGAAAATTTCTCTCTCTCACTATACTTCAGTGGCATTTCGGGTCTATTGAATTCGGTCCTATATCCTATCTATCGCATCCTCCTGTTGTCTTTTTGGCCGCGATGTCCGGGCCGCTTCTGTCGTCGTTCTGCCGACGGTTCCGCTGCTCGAACTGCCTCAATGCGACCGCTTGAGCGTGAAGGTTATCGCCGCACGAGCGCTCTCTCTCTCTCTCTCTCTACTACTTTTTCTCTCTTTCTTTTTCCACTGTGTATAAACTATAGTGCTGCTGCTAAGCTCGTCGATGATCCCGATGTAAGCGATCGCGCTCAAGTAGTCGAGACAATATATAGAGGGGAAGATCGATTCCGCTCGAGTGTCTACATATTATATATGTATGTATATTAAAACTCGCGGTTTTTAGCCTCGAATAGAAACGGCACGAGTGTGCGTAATGTACGCCGATACGCGGAAGAAACGACGCCCTTAAACAATACAGCAAGTATAGTATAATATATAGTCGCCGGATCGGCTGATCTCTGAGACAACACGTGAATTATGCTCCGACAATGCCGCGCTGATTGACGCTTCATTGTGACGTCACACGCGACTGCGACGAGCGCACTCTCTGTCATACACGCGATAAAGGACAATCACTCTCGCGACGCGCATAAACGTTCTCGTTCTCTGATGCCCGATTTAGTGCATATACGCAGCTCTATACCTAATGCAATAACAACGTACACGAAAAATCGCCCTGAAAACTGCACACACGAGATATAATTGACTCGTTCTTTTATATATGTATTTAATACACATTTCACCTGATGATTGCGAAATTCGATAGAGTAGTATTATACACAACATAATCGTAACTTTTAATCAAGGCCGAAGAATCAGCAATTAGCCGTGTGTGTGCAGGCTTGGAATAATCTCGCGGTGCGCGGCGATGAAAAATAAAAGAAAAGAAAAAACGAAGGAAGAACGCTGATGGCGTGTCGGCAAGAAAGTAGTCGGCTTCCTCGCGAATACATACATATACAAGTCTCGGTGATTTATTTGCGCCGCGAGACCTTTCTCGGGACTTTGAAGTTTAATCGATGAAAAGCGCAAATTACATATATACAATAGCGAAATAACTTGAAAGAGACGCGCGTCTCTTCTTCCCCGATTTAATTCTGCTATGGTCTAATTGAACTAATTAGACGTTGATTAGAAGGCGCCTATATATAGTTGGACCTATACTGGATCAGCTCCCGTGGGGACACTCGAGTAGACTGACTATGTAATACCGGGCGCGTTCGCGTAATCAAATACCGAAAACACACATCAGGGGCCGCCGTTTCTTCTTCACCCTTTCTTTCCGCGCCGACCGATTTTACGTTTTATACACGCTTCGGTGAAAATGCAAAAAAAAAAAAAAACTAACGACGCCCACGGCTTATACTATCGTCGCTTATAAATCATATCGAATACATCATAGATCTGCTTAAAAAAAAAGAATATATATTACACCCAGAAAAAAAAGGTATATTATAGATCCGCGAGGTCGAAATGCGGCACATGTGTGCAGAGCAGTGTAGCAGTGAGATCGGCCGTACAATGGCGTAATATTCCAATGGCACCCCTGTATTATACTCGGGGGTTGCAACTAATCCCAATTACGGACGGCCATTAGTTTTATTCGTCAAGGAAAATCGGCTTGCAGCAGACTGCGGTTCCGATTCATTTCATGCGTATAGCTTTCTCTCTCTCTCTTGCAGAGACGCTAATCGATCCAAGTCAGCTGCTCTCTTTCCCTCTCTCTCTCTCTGTGTCTTGATTTATATGCGCCGCTCGACTAATTATGCTTATTTACACAAGGACGGACCGGCGCGAGTAGTCCAATTAAACGGGAGGATTTGCAAGAGAAAAAATTATCCGTGAAATTTTTTTCGATCTCGATATGTTTGTTATATACATAAGTACTCCGTTATACGTTTTATAAATATTATATATTATATAGCCGAAGAATTAAGCTTCTTTCGAACGCGTGCAGCCGCATATGCATCATGCACACATCAGGACTAGAAGAGAGAGAGAGAGAGAGAAACTAGATCCGCGCGCAGCTGTCGCATATATATACTGCCGTGAAACCGGAAGCTGTCCGCGGCCATCTTGTTTGTACAGTTGCCATAGTCGCTATACGCGGCACGGGAGAAAGATCCTTTCTGGCTCACGCTTTATACGTAAAAACGCTCGCGCTTCGAGGAAGGATACGGATCGCTTTATAATTTTCAGATAAAGCCAGTTTCCTCAGCGCGGATAAAGATAAAAGCTCTCGAAGCTGGCTTCTAATAATCTCACCCTCGGCTACTGCTACTGCAATGTTGTCAATCTGACGGCCGTGTGAGATTCTTCTTCTCTCTGCAGGGGCGCTGATTTTAGATTTGTGGAATTTATGGTGTATAGCGCCTTGTACACTCGTTGCGCAATGTATATAGGTATATACGCATGTGAGAGAGGGAAACCCGGCAGATGGCACGGGATTTTTTTTACGTTGCGATTAATCGGATTAGCCGAATCCCCTTGCGCGCGCTCATGCCGAATCGGGATTCGCACGCTCTCCGATGTCTTCGATACGACGCTGTCGTCCCTTCTTATAGGTATATACAATATACTGCAAAAGTGTACCTCGTGAAACAATCTCGCGAGAGGCTGAGAAAACGCGTTTGCCAAAATATGAGAGAGAGTTTCAGAAAGCGAGAGGCATTTAAAAGCTTGAACAAATTTGTAGAGGAGAGAAAGGTCACAGTACGGATAGAAAGAGAGAGAGAGAGCGAGAGAGTGGAGGGGCACGACAGTGAGAGTTATAGGAGCCCGAGGATTTTTGACAGATGTGTGACCTTAGGACTTTTCGAAACAATCTGGAGCGAAACGAGAAGCACGTGTGGAGGAAATCCACTTCCTTTTACGACTAGGAGCTGCTGCTGATGCGTCCATATACTATAATACAGCAGTATAGCAGCAGAAATGGCGGCTTAGGGAAAAAAAAGCCTGCGCCGAGAGAGAGAGACGGCGAGAATTACGAAGCAGCTGCTAATAGAAGGACCCGCGTAAATACTAGTACGTCGGCGAGAAAAGAGAGAGAGAGAAAGAGAGAGTGTGTATAATAGTTATGGAAGCTTGGAAACGCGCGGCGGCCGGATTCAATCAGCCCCGGCGAGCTCTCATTTAACTAGCTCTATTTCGGCCGGCTATATAATGATAACCTGTCGTCCGGCGTCGATAACAACCGTGTCTGACTTGGAACCGGAGCGCCTGCACGCGCACTGTTATTATACATATAGGTATACTTCGTTGTATACCACATACTATATACGTGCAAATTTTGCTTTTGAAAATTTCTTCAAAATCTTACTACTACAAATTTTTTAAAGGACTACAAATACCGAGACAGCAGTAGACTCTTTCGTTATTGTATAATAAAGAAAGTAAAAAGAGTGTATAGTGCAACTCGGCATGAGGACAAAGAAAGAAAGTCGTACATTATTGATGCTCCGCGAGGAGGAAAATTTAATTACCGAAATTCACATAGCCACAGCCGGTCCATTTACGGTGTTCCTGCAGCGGCGAGTAGTAGCACAGCAGCAGCTGTCCGGCAATTATTATATATACCTACGGGACTTGCATCTCTCCTGGCGCGCAGCTAGCGTATACCTGCGTATTTTTTTTTTTTTCGTCGAGTCCTGCCGAGGTCATTTTCGAAATCGATGACGCGCATCGGTCTTTGTCATGCCAACGGCGCCGTTAAAATTGCCTCTGTGTACTTCCTGAATGTGTGCGATTTTATATTATACCCGCATTAGATTTTTGGAGAAAAAAATTCTCGCGTGTATTTTTCTCTTGAGAGAGAGAGAGAGGCTTTTATCGCGGCGACGACGAATATAACTGCGCGCAGACGACGAGACACCTGGCCGATTTTAATGATCGTCTGCTTACTTTTTCTTTCTCCCTCTCTTTCGCTCACACAATGCAGATAAATCTTGCATTAATGCATGTAAAGCCGCACAAAGGAGAGGGATACTGTACTGAGAGAACGTATTATAGTAGTCGGCTACTGTATATACTGTAACGGTGGAACGAGTTTTTCGCAGCGCGCTATAACGCGATAGCCAAATTTCTCGAAAATTTGCAAATACTAGTTATAGGTATATATTATACGTTATACATGCGCGAGGAAATAAAAGTGTTTTTCGAAAAGAATAATTCAATCAAAAGCAGCAAGAGCCGCGCAAGTGAATGGGCTCGTCGGTCCTTTTTCTCTGTAGCGTGTATATATATATATATATAATATGATGGTGTGCTGTGTGCCGACCGTTACAGGCTTAGGCGTTGCTCACAATGGCGGATATTTTTATAGCGATTCGCGACGGCAGCTACATCAACACGACCGGTTTTTCACT
The DNA here is from genome assembly GCA_900474305.1 of Cecidostiba fungosa. NCBI lineage: Eukaryota > Metazoa > Arthropoda > Insecta > Hymenoptera > Pteromalidae > Cecidostiba > Cecidostiba fungosa. The sequence goes on from UCOJ01000011.1 coordinate 19,905, forward strand.
CGCTCGCGGACATCTGCCGCTGCAAGTTTCTGTATATACACACATACACACGAGTACGCACCTATAATAATGTGCGAGAGCAGGGACACAATCGTTCTCTCTCAGATGCTCTTCCAGAGCTAAATTCATCATTCCCGCGAGTACAGTAGCTGATCTGCCGGTGACACTCGACCTTTTTCGCTCGAGATTGTAAAAACGAGATGGACTACTCTCGCCACGGCTGTTGGGACGAAAAAAAAATTGTCGGGGGTAAAAAAAGAGACGCGTATAATCTCTATGTTACATGCCTCTGCAGCGTCGTATACGACATATACACAGAAGAGAGAGAGAGAGAGAAAGAGAGAGCGCGTTGAAACAAAAGAGCCTATCAATCAATTCCGCGCTGCGCAGCGCAATTCTCGCAATGAGATCTGTGAGTGAATTACATTAACCTACAGACATACATTAGCGCAGTGTATAGTCGACGCGGTGTGTATATATAGTATAGCATATATATACCATATACACACAGACAGACAGAATATGGACGCTTATTAGACTCGAATGGTCGTAGTGCATCACTGATGCTCGCGAGATTTGCTCCGCGTACACTCGTCCTGGCCCTGTTTCGCTTCCAATCTCTCACCCTTGACATTCTCGTCGAGCCTATCTTCATTTCCCTCCAAGTCGAATAATTACGAGCTCTTGCAAAGCTGCAGTAGTAGAACTCTTTGTGTATATATACGAATTTGTCAGTTACATTATATACAGCAATGCTTCGTCGTTCAATTTGTCAAATTCCCAGTATCCCATCTGTCCGATATTATATGCTTTGAGCTCGGATGATTAAAGTCTCTCGCGACGACGTGATCTCCATAAATTCGATTCGCGACGCTTCTTTTTACGCGTCCCCGGGGCGCAGAGCGCGATAAGCTGCGCATCAGAGACACACACGGGCCGCTGCATTATGCATCGACACGTCCATATCCGCGTCGCGCATACTGCGTGTATAGTCTCTACTGTATACTCTATATTATGCTCTGCAAGAGAGTATCGTTCTATGCACACTCGAGCGCCTCCTTTTTGTTTTCCCGCGGGGCGGAGCTATCTCTCTCTCTCTCTCTCCTCGAGGCTCCTTCTTCCTAATACCGCAGGCAGCAGTGGCTCGAGATTTATTTCCGTCGCGAACGGGCTAATACATATCGCTGCCTGCACCCTCTACTGTATATAATATCATATATATCAATCAAGAGTGCGATTAGCAACTGCTCTCCCGCTATGTATATACTGTGTATAATATATTCGTCGTATTTTCCAGAAAGACGCCGCTTTATATTTTTAAAAGCGTAGACACGCGCGCGTCCCAACTGATTTTCAGCCACTTTGGAAAGTGATTCGAATGACTTTCCTAGCTGCTCTTTCTCTCAAGAAAGCCAATGCGGGTCGAGACGTCTTGTACACGCGGCGGCGCGCGATATATCGGGACGGGGGCACCCTTATATATAGTTACACATTCTCTCGTAAAGCATTCGCACCCCCATGAGCTGCTGCTGCTTCGTCGGCTCGAGGCGACGGAATTTACTTAACGATAAAGGAAGATTTAGGGATCATTATCTGCCAAGGATGAATTTATCCGTTGCCAGGTCGTGCTCGAGCTTCTCAGGCTTCGATCGAGAATCCTCACTTTTAATACTGTAAAATGTAACCTGTATACACTATATAGACACTTTCCGCACCGCGCCCTCACAATATGGTATACTCACTGCAAGGCGAATCAGCATCCGTCCTTGAGATTTAATTAAAATCGCTCGGATTCCCCCAGGAAAGAATTTCATCATGCAACACACACACACACACACACACACACACATCGCAAATATTTAATTCACGCGCTCGCTGCCAAAGCAAACTGCGCGTCACGCAAGCGAATGTATACAAGCAGCTTGTATACTATAACGTGCGCGCGCGTGTGTGTAAATATATATATAATAAAAAGAAAAAGAAAGAAGATGAGAGGAGAGCAGCACATCAGAGAGTGTGTGTGTGTGTGTGTTGAAGAGCTTATTTTTTATCCGGCGAGTAGGCAATTGATGTCTGTTGCCGCGAGCTCGTTGCGAAGATAGTGCGCGCGCTGTGACGTCCCGCGCGCATAATCAGCGGTTAACAGGTTTTATGAACCTGTAACGTGGACACGACGGAAGCCGCACTCAGCGGACATGGCTGCGCCGCCGCCGCCGCCGCCGCCGTCAAGCTCTGCGTCGGACCAATTTGCCGCCGCTCTCGAACCTCGGCTACTTTATACATACTATATACCCATCGCTCCCTCGGTGTGTGTATATATATACGCTCTTGTGTCGCCGCTGCTGCTTTTTTTCTTCTTATGGCGCTGCAGTGTGTTTATATTATACGGCTCTCGTGATGTGCATCAATTTTTTTTTTCGAGCTCTTTATTTAAAGGGCCGAGAAATTGATTTAGAAAAATCCTGGGAACGTCGAGCGATATATAAACCCGGAGCGAGCGACGATCGAGCCAATGAAAATAAAAAGGATGTCAGATTGCCGCGGCGTCGGAAGTTACGGATTAAGTTAGGAAGTAGACAGTTAGTGTCGCTCGAGCAAGAGATAGAGAGAGAGAGAGAGAGAGAGAGAAAGAAGTGCACACGCAACGATCACAAGAGAGATAGACAGAGAGAAAAAAAAATAAGAAACGAAACGAACCAGTCCCACGGCGATTCACGCGTTAAAGCGCTATTCCATTACGTGCGCGCGCGTGGTAATCCATTTCTGCACGAGCGACGCTCAATTTTATTTAACGTACAGTTTGCATGTGTGTGTGCGAGAGCAAAAGTACCTACATATAAGACAGACAGACTCGTTAGGTATATACTCTCGCGTTGCAAAGTATTAGCATTAACGAGTCGAGCGCGGTGCGGTTTGCACGAAAGGCTAATGATCAGAGAGGGAGAGAGAGAGAGCACGTGGTGTGCTCGCCAAAAGAAAGTTTTGCGCAGACTCGCGATCTATACGTGTGTGCGGTCATCGTTCGCGTGCGCGCGCGGAGAACACGTGGCCACCGCTGTGTATATATGTGTGTTTTATACACACACTCGTTCTCCACTCTCTCTCTCTCTGTCTCTGTCTGTCTCCGACCGTTCGTGTCTGCAGTGTCTCTCGCGGCAGCAGTGGGACCTTGACCCGCAGCCGCGAGTTCATTCGGCGCGGGATGAGAGAAACAGCCGTTTTTTTTCCTTCATTTCGGAGAACACGCTTTACACTGCACTTTGTTACTCAAATCGCTCTGGACATTGACCCCTCGAACGAGTGCAAGATGCTACTCTCTCTCTCTCTCTCGCTGCCAGCTGTTGCAGATCGGAAGTATATAACACTACTGTCCCGCGATGATTCCGATCCGGGACGTTCGCGGCGGCCCCTTATAGTATCCTATATATATATACACACACACGCATTCGAGCAGTGGTTGAAGACGTGTCGAGCTCTCGCGCAGTACAGCGAGAGACGTCGATCCTCGTGTGATTACGGGCCAATTAACGATATGGCAGAAGAGAGAGTGAGCGAGAGAGAGAGAGAGAACGACGGGGTCGGACCCTCGTCGCCTCGACCCTCCTGTTTTTCGTGTGTTTGCCCCGACACGCGTCCCGATCCCTCTCGCGAGCAGCAGCAGCAGCAGCCACAGAAGGGAGTGCGCGCGCCCGCGATAAAATGTAAACCAGCGCGAGCGGACGGCGCCAAAGGGAGCAGCTACGAGGTGCAAGGGCGCCGCCGCCGCCGCCGCATCATGACTGTTGTTCGGGGTCAGGGTCGCGCGCTGCTCCCTCTTTTCCCGATCTGGGTTATGGAGGAAAATCCGAGCACTTGTTCTCGTGTTATATACCAATGTATACAGTGCAGCACATTCTCATGATGTGATGGAGGAAAGAGCTTCTTTACAGAGATCGCGGTTCAACGATCGGTATAGCAGACGGTCTTTCTGCTCGCGCGACTTCTTAAATATCGGCCAGCGAACGAGTCGTGCGTTGCATAAGAGCTATAATACGGGGACGCCGGCTCGTGCCGAACACGAGATTTTGAATCTCGTGTGGGAGAGAAAGAGAGAAGGAAGAAGAAGAAGAACAAGTGAGCAAGAGAGAGAGAGAGGGCCAACTCTTTGGCAGAGGGGTTTGAAAAAAAATAGGGGGGGGGACCCTCGTGCCTAATTATGTGGAAGCGTGCCACACCCTCGCACGCACGCTCTCTTGATGCCCGAGGGGGGGATAGCCGGGTTATAGTCTCCTCGAGACACCTGGTGGTCTAGACCTTTTCACCGGAGATGATGCTTCTTCTTCTTCTTCTTCTTCTTCTTCGCTACTGCTTCTCACTCTGTCAGCATATCTGCGCACGGAGCACACTCTTGGCCCTGAACCACGCTCCGGCAAGCTCTCAGCCGTGAATAATAATAATAATCAAACACAGGAGAGGGAGAAGGGGGAAAACTGACCTAGACCCTGAAAAAAAAGAAGGTAGCGGTCACTGCATAAAGCTCCTCGCGTGTGGCAGTGAAGGGATGTGGTGTGTATTAGGGCGTCTCTCCCCAAACGACGACGTATTAAGATATCAAATGGTCTTTGGCCCCCTGCACATAATATCTACTCTTTGAGGCGTTTTTCCGCCATGACGTCTGCCAAGGCGCGAAGGTCGTCGCGCAGCAGGGCGATAAAGAGGCTGCTGATGCTATATGTATATACACTGCAGAGGGGCGATCGAATCGGGGCGGCGAGAGAGTGCGCGAGTGCGTATATATACAACAGAGAGATAGAGAGCAGTACAAGCCGGTGGGGGTATGAATGAAATCCCTCCTGGAGGGTCGCGCAGACTCGGGGGTGCCTGACCCTCCTGCAAATCCTGCATCGCACGACTAGGCCATCGACTATACATGTTATATAGGTATATATACACGCCGCCCAAAACAATAACACGCACCACGTGCTCTTCTTCCGTTCTCGCCACTCTCTCTCTCTCTCTCGCGGTATACATATATCCACGTGCTTTGCTGCTGTGGCCTCCGTGAAAGCGGTATATAGTATAGACTCTCTTATGTATTCCGGACGCCTCGCGCGGACACGCCAGTTATTCGACTACTTGTAAACATTATCGCGTGTATACGCCTCCGGAATAAACACTTATCCTTTTACGAGCTTGGCTTCTTCCAAATAACACATAGACGCTTTTCCGGATGAACATTTATTTATACTCTTTCGTCGCTTGCTCGCTCCTTCGTAAATTTATGATTAGGTATGTATGGCGTCCCTTAACACAAACAATTCTAAAATTAAAAAAGATACGTCAGCTCTTTTTTTTCAAACATAATACCTATATCATAATTTTGAAAAAAAGGGCGGGGCGCGTATGCGAGTAAAATTGCGCAGAAAAAAAAACAAGCGTCGAGGTATAATTTGTCGGATAAGTTGTATAGGAGTCGCAGTCTTCCGGCCCACGTAAACACCTGTCGATTAGTGCCTTCGCTGCGGCACCGACGCCATAGCACGTATATAGATATATTATGTACTATATAGCGCGCGACTCGCGAACCTTTCTCACACGAACGCCGGTTATAGTGGCACCTTGCTGCGAGAGCGATCGCAGACACACATATATATACACACACGACGGCCGATGCGTATCAATCCGTGGCGAATGACTCAACTCGAAACTTTCGCGCTACTTACTTTGTCCGCACATCTGCGCGCAATTGGAATTCCGCAAAAAATCACGCGCCGAGGAAAATTTATTCCTAACGGTGAGATTATATTATTATTGTTTTACCGTGTGTTTAGCGACTCGAACCTTTGAGTATATACATTCTGACATTCCGTATATGGTTGCAGTAAATTATAAGTAAACTGTTTGAATTTCGCATCTTCGTATCATATCACCGTGACTTTTCCTTCTTAATGTAGTACACGTCATACAGCAACAAACTACAGCGTGTGAAAATGTTCAAAGAGCTCTCCCTCTCTCTCGGCATTGCAGGACTTTTGAGAATCGAAGCATATAAGTAGCTAGCAGCAGGCAGCGTTTTACCAAGTAGTATAAGCAGGAGCGACCGATCGACTGCTGTCGCGCTATGTTTCTGCTGCAGCAATATATCAAGTGAGAGAGAGAGAGAAAAGCGTAGGTGAAACTTGCAGTTACTACAGCACACTAGCGGCTCTCTCTCTCACTTCGGAATGGGAAAAAGCGTGTGCATCCTGCGCACACGAGTATATAGCCGCCGCCGCGGTTCACATGCAGCAGGGACGCCCTTATGTCACGGGGTTGGAACGAGCCAGCTGCGAGGCGCCCAAGCGAGACCGCGCCGAAGAACGAGCTACGCTCGCTCGGCGTATACTCGGAAACGTTGTAAAAATAATTATTAAAGCCGTTAGCCCGGCCGGTATATAAGCCGCAGTGCCGCCGCTCGTTTCTCTGTGTGTGTACATACGATCGACGCGGCAACACTGCCCTTTTTTTTATCAACAACAAAAAGTATACCCGCGATACTTTTCACGAGAATAGGGGGTAAGCGGTGCAATTGAAAAATGACTTTTTTGCGGCGACTCGTTGAAAAATTTATATATAGCTGCGGTTTTGAATTTTTATCGCGTTTTCAAAGTTTCGTTGGGAATGATAATTCGTTAAATAAGTTAGCGCTGCGTAATGTCGAAATTGAAGTACGGCTATATAATATACCTATATATCGAAGAAAAAAATGACGATGTATGTACGTCAAGCGCAGGCAGTCCCTGGTGTAACGAATGATCTCGGGACTCGACAGTCATCAATTCTGATCGTCGATGCGAGGATAATTCAAAATTATTATTCTTCCTTTCCTCGTTTCTCGCGCAGCGCTCGCGTCGTGCGAGCGTGTCGCTACCGAAATTCCCGACGTAAAATCGATTCGATGCAATCCGAGTCTCCCTCTCTTTCAAAATTCGATCTTTCTCCATTATACCGAGCTTAGGACCTATACTATATAATTCTTCTCCCATCGTTACGCTCCTACATTATTTCGCGTTTGTTTACTACACTACGCATATGATAGCAGGTATATCAGCGTCGTGTATAATTTTTTTCAAAATTCATTCGAATAACGAGATGATCGTCGGCGACTGCTTACTCATCATTACTATTATCGTTACTATTATTATTATTATTGTATTCGCGAGAAAAACGGCGAGTAACGTGAAATTTTGTGGCGCGCTTTAAACGCGCGGCGGTGCAGCCGAAGAACGCGCGCGTTGAGAGTAAAAACAATAAAGAAGGCGGTGGCCGCAAGCGGAGATGCACTATATACTCGCGCGAGGCAATTTTTTTTTTTTTTTTTTTTTACTCAAACTCGAAAATTCCAATTGGATGAGAGCTGAAAACAACCTGCCTTTTTACAACTGCTGGGCGTATATATAGGTACGTACTTTCTAATGGGAGCAACGGCTCTCCGTCGACCATCTGTCGTGCAGAGTGCAGTGTGTATAAAAGTACATATTCGTGTGTATTTTCTATATACACCAGTGTACGTCTGTATTTCTGTATATATGTACACAGATATACACACACACTCAACTATTGATATATATGCGTGTGTATTGTATGAATTGGTTTGTCGAAATTAAAGTCAGCTGAGACTCTGAGCATATACGCAGACACGCACATAATATATAGGTACACAGCAAGACTCGAGCGAGATATCGGCGTATATCTGCCCATTTCCAGCTGTTCGGCAAACCGTCGACTTTGACCTCCGACTGCACGTCTATATATATACACACATCAGACACAATGGCTGTGCGTGAGCGCGTCTCCTCGGATATTAGCTCGATCGCTTCTCATCCGCGCGCGCGCGCAATTCTTTGGGATTTTCGCCAAAGGACACGACTGATCGCTCTTTCTTTCATTCTTTCATGCGCAGCCGTTTGTTCGATCGACGATGCTTTCTCGCGGGCCATATACCTATATATAAATCCTCGGGGAACGTTGAGAGAGCGCACCTGGAAAGTATATAGTATAATATAGCTTATTCGACGTCGGACGGCTGACGGATTACCGTCTGTATTCTGTGTGTGTGTGTGTTAAATATAATGCGTGATGCCTTCGATTTTACAGCGCGCTAATCAACTGTACATAGGTATTATACATATATATTATATAAGAAGCAAATAAAACTGCCTCTCGATTCAATTGCGCTGCTTAATATCAGAGGCGATAAAACTCGGGCTCCCGATCCTCGCAGCAAAATGAAAGTGTGAAACGCAAGGCAATTGACACGCGTCTCTTCTCGTCGGCATATCAGACGCACAGTGTATAGCTCTCTCCGTATTCGGCAGCTGCGCTGCATTAGGTTACGCTCTTACACTCGTCGTCGTCGTCGTCGTCCTCGTCGAGATAAGGCGCGGTAAGTCGAGTGCTACTTTTAAAAAATGACTCAGCTGCCGCCAGCCGCGGAAATGAACAAACTCTGCGCATTGCATCTATTTCTTATAGCGAGATGAGTCTACTCTCGTTTATTGTTACGCGCGACCGATTTCTTTCTCGCGCATATACCATAACTGCTTGTACAAAATATCGAACGCGCTGTACTACTATAATACACTGCATGCGCATGGCTCTCGTCAGATTTTCTGTAGACTAAACATATAATATGCAGCGAGCGAGCTTCCGAATAAGGAATAACGGCAGCGCAGCCGCCGTGTGTGTATTCGAATTTTGTGTTATTTGTTTAAAGGCTCTTGAACTCGTGTATTTTCCTCGGAAACGCCTTGTTCGATATATATACCTATAGTGATGCTCGAGAGATGACACTATCCGAGCTCTGGTAAGCGGAAACAAAGTTTTTCGCTGCCAGAAAAAACATATCCTTAAATAGAAGTCGCCGTGTGCCGCAGCGGTTGCTTCTCGAATTTTACGAGATTCGAATATAACGAAGCTCGCACGCGAACGTTTTATTTTCTCGCCCATATATTTCTGCATATTATAGGACTACACGCATATACCCGCCTCAGTGTTTCTCAGCTCAGCTCGTAAACGCTCGCTCATTGATCGGATAACGAGGCAATAAAGCGCGTGCTCTCGAAATTCATAAAAGGCCAATTAACGGCAGCACTGCCGCGACTCAAGGATATATATGTATATAATATACGCAACGCACACATGACACAGAGCGATGGTATAGATGAGATTGCGCGCGACCAGTCGAAAAGTCGCGAGAGAAAGCTAATTGCGGCGATCGTCTCTCTCTCTCTCTCGCCTTTGATTATAGTTGTATATATGTATAAGGTCGCGGCAGCGCTATATACTCGCACACTTATCGCGCATCTGCCTCGCGAAAAACGCATATTCGTGCGTGCACACGAAATATTTTAATTAGCTTATCGTCGCTTATAATCAGCAGCTGCTCGCGGTACGCGTGCTTCTAATTGCGGCGACAAGTCCTCTTTCTTTTTAGCTTCTATTTCTTGCAGTATATATAGGTGCAGCAGCAGCAGCAGCAGCAGAGTAGATTATATTATTTGCATCCTCGAGCGGAAACTCGCAAGCGACGAATTGAAAAAGGATGAGAGAGTAAAGGATTTTTGTGTGTTTTCGCAGAGATCCCGATGTCGAGATAAAATGCCCGATGCAGTGTGTGTGTTTTGTTTACCGATGCTTAAGCAGGCGCGGCACGTGTGTTTCGGAAGCGTTTTTTAAATAATTCATAGCCGCGGCGACACCGAAAATTAAAGCGAGCCGCTGCACTTTCTTTGTATTCTGATCAGCTGGTTTATAAGCTTCGCCTCCGAGAATCGTCGCGACAGGCTATATACTATATACCGATTCCGAATTTATACCCTCGAAGAGTAGTATTGGATTTTATACGCGGAATCGCCGAGCACCAGCAGCTTTATAGGCTCGAATAAATATCTGCGAATCTTCCGAAGCAGCAGCAGCAGCAGCTTTGTGCGATAAAAATACTAGCAGCTCGAAATAGCTGCGCATATTAGCGGCGAAAAAAGAAAGGGATGAGATTGGAGGGTTGTTTGTCCCCTGAAAAAGAAAAAAAAACAACAACTTTGCCGCGCGTGCATTAATTACGCCCTCGTTCCCTCGATTACGCGGTATGTCCCCCGCTGCAACGATGCATCGCCGATATTGACATTTGCCTTCTCGGTGCATCAGCGCGACTTTGTTCGGGGCCTCCCCCCTGGCCAGTTAGCGAAAGAGCTCGGTATGGAGAAAGGTGTCGAGGTAAAGAGAGAGAGAGAGGGAGGGGGTGAGGGTAAAACAAAGTATGCGTATAAGTGAGAGAGAAGGTAAAACAGTATACCCCCCTGTCTGTGGAGCGTGTACTTATTGACTACGCGTCCATATGCATGTATTCGCGCGCTCGAACCTCATGGCTGTAAGACAGGTAGTAGATAGGTGGGTAGGTAGATGGGTTGGTAGGTAGGTAGGTCGTTGCGTCGACATCAGTAGATGCTTCTCTCGCTGCGAAGAGAAAGAGAGAGAGAGATATGGGATTGCGCACGCAGCTAAAGGAAATTAGACCGCGCGGGCTCGTTCACGCATATAAGCACGGGGGGAGGAAAGCGTCGAGATGTGCTGGCTATCGGGAAAAGCAGTTAGCAGCTCTCTTCTTCCCGCAGCAGCTTTCCTTACGCTCGATGGACCTCGCTTCCAGCAGTGCATACGCACACGCACCTTATCGATTTTTCAAAGCTTATGGAGAGAGAGAGAGAGAGAGAGGATATTGTGCATTTTACATTTCTTTTTTAGTCACGTGCTATATACGTTTTACATTTTCTTTTTTTCCTTTTATGGTCGTTTATTATGCAATTATTGGAAATTATTGCAGACCGAAGAAATTGAAATTCAAATTTAATTTACGGATAAATTTTTAATACGTCTGCGAAACGATAAAGATAACTTGGCTCGCGCACGCATGGTCGGTAAAGTAAGTCTCCAGTCGCAGACTTGGAGCGCCATCCCTCGAGGGCTTTCGAAGCAGACTCTACCTCGACGACGTCAATGCAGATCCCTGCAGCACAACTGCACTACCCACGCGTCGGTACTTCCCCTGCGTCGATACATTCTCTATCTCGCAGAGCTTCCCACGATAACTGCGAAAATCCAAATTACGAATTTCGTTCTCCTGCAGTTTTATGCATACGATTAGTCGTAAATGACGAATACTGATGCGATGATATGACAAACAAGCTTTGATATACTCTACTGACTTGTTTCGACTGATCCCGAGACTATTACACGAAAATCATTTCGTCCCTACGAAATTACTCGAAATTATCCTTCATGACGTGTGTTTAAAATTCTAATTATTTTTAATGTGAAGTTATATCGGAGCCTTAACTATGATAATCCGTTGTGAAAGTCGTGGAAGGTTATACTTTTATTACGGGTTCTATTAAACTTAACAAGGCCAATTGGGACCGTACAAGAGCCTTGATTTTACTATAGAATGCAATCGTGCCTGATAATGATAGCTGAATTTCCTGACTTGTTTTCTTATTATTATCGTGAGATAATGAGGATAAATAACTCGCGCGTTGAAAAAAAAATAATAAACGCCGAGATCAGTGAACTTCATTTTTAAAACTCTGTATTCTTCTTCTTTGTTGCAGCATCTTTACCATCTTCAAACCGGAGAAGGAGCGTTCAGGGAGCGCGGAAGAGGTCGAGGCAAAGGTGCAACGAGGGTAAGTTTCATTTTTTACTGGAGATATGAGTTGCATCATCGGCGCGTCAACAAATTCGAGAGCAAATTATTTTTAAAATATCGATGGGTGATGGAAGCAAAAATGTAATAGAAAAAAAAAGGAAAAATGCAATATCTCGGGAAATGCGAACTCCTGAAATCTTGAAGCTGCCTGTACAGAGAGTTTGAGAACTGATATTAAACAAGGCGCTATTGATCGACGCGCTCGGTGCCCCGGCCTGTCCGCGTTTGCACCGCCATGTTTAAAATTTTCCCACCTTTAAGCATATTGCAGCCATGGCGTTGCGTTATATACTTATATAGTCCAATGGACGAGTAAACTTTAAAATTCTATTTCTAACTTTTCCCATCAGCTGCCTGTGATAAAACTTGGCAAAAGTTTCGAAATCAAATAATTAATTGCAGCCTTTTTTAATTGCATCAGCTCCGCCGGGCCAACGAAAGTTCGGCCGAACTTGTTCATTTGCCGCCTTTTGTGCGCGAGAGACAATTTATTTATCAACGATTCAAATAAACGTGTACGCGCGCACTTTTCTAACGCTATTCCAGAGAAATTTTGCAGACGAGACTGATGACTAATTTCGTTGCGGAACTCGTCTCCATTTCGCATTGAATTTCGAAGCTACTGTCTGCATACGTAAGCTCAAATCTAATTGAGAATATAGAAGTAAAATTAAAAGAAAATCAAGATCGTCGTCAGCTTGAAATCGATTTACGCTACTGATAGCACGTTATATTGCTTGTGCGCGCGGAAAACAATTTATCGCTTAGTTAATCCGGCGCCCATAATTCGAAATAGAATCTGTGTATCGCGTCGTATAAGCGGGAACGACGTTCGGTCCGATGCACGCAGCGGAGGCTTCTCGCGCGCATCGACCGGCACAGCTCTCTCTCTCCCTATCCCTTAATTTCTTACCTGATAAATGAGATTTTAATTACCGGACGATGACATCATAATTACTGATAATCCATTTAGTCCATTATTGACTGGTCGCACTCGGGCGAAATTTCCTCCTGCGCAGTATATGTATATATAGGACAGTGCCTTGTCATTTTACAGTATATATAATATAATATAATGAGTAGCCGAAGAACATATAATATATTCATAAAACATAGATATATGACGAGATCGCATTGTCACCCGCGCCCAAGTTTATCGACTGATGTTCTCCGGAGGTTCCTTTCGGTTCTCCATTATCTAATCAACGTCTTGCGAGATAAGATAGAGAGCGTTATAGGAGTTTCTCCATATAGCTGGTGCGTCGAAATAACGTGTATTTTTGTTTCTCGCTGCTATTGAAAATTCTCGCCACGCGCTTCCTAAACGCTGCACACGCGCAGTCTCACTTTTAAGCCGATACGCGATATAATTCATTCATCAACATGCAGCTCAGGGAGCTGCGCGCATAGGCGCATAAATACATCATAAGTAATGACAAAGCTTATTTTTAGTAAACTTTTTGAAGATTCGATCGCAGCAAATGACATCTCGATTACGATTGTTTCTAAAAGTTATTTTCGTTCGTTTTAAGGCCTTTGCGCTATCTGGACGAGTCACGGCAGAATCAGCCATATATATAGCCCAGCCCATTATCAGATCCGAGGCTAGCGTCGTTTGTCATCTGGAAACGCTTCCTGTCGCGCGCGATCCTGCGCGGCCCTATAGTTTAATATTCGACTCGCCGACGGAAATTCCGGTGTAGGCAAATTTATCGAGCGAGCGCTGCCCGCTTCCTCTCTCTCCTATATTTTTTGCCCTCTTTCTATAAGTCTCCAGTCATTATTATTGTTATTATTATACTATAATCGTCGCTTTACTCTCCCTTTCGACTCGCGATTACAAAGCGTCGCTATCGAACACAGACTGCGAGAAAAGGCTTGGAAATATATACATATATAGTACAGGCGGGTACTCGAGAAGCAGGCGCGATTAGCTCTCGCGGGGCGCGGTTCAAGGGAAAGTGGGCTGCACACGCGGCGCGCGAATGCAAGGGACGACTCGACTCGAGAGAGGAAGCCTGGGGATGATGTGCCTCTCTCACTCTGTTCGGCAACTTGTTGCGTATTTGCGAGAGGGCTGCACGACTTTGCTTGTGATAAACGATTCGGCGCCAACTCCCTCGGGGCTGCTCTTTTCCCGCGGCCAAGTCCTTTTTTTTCTTGTCGCTCGCGCAGAAATGCCGATATTATAGTCGCTCGTCTGTACAATACTCAACGAGATATATCACCGCGCGCGGGGAAGCTCTGCAGCTATTGAAAGAAAAAAGAAGAAAGAGGAGCTTCAGTCGCGGGATTCGATATAACGGCGTGTGCTGATCCCCTTTCATACAATGGGTTATATCGATTCCGATATCGATATTGCATCGGCGAATCCACACACGACGCTGTTTTATTATGTTCTTCTTTCCCACCGTGTATACCGATACTGCAGTATTTTCGGAGCAGCTATATATACATGTGTGTATACGTCTGGATTTGTTTGTATATGCAATATATGTATGTATAAATAGACTACTGCATCGATGCCGATTACGCGACAGCAGTACGGCGGCATGCAACAATACACATCGGAGCGCATAAGGCGATGCAAAAAATATACTCATGCACGAGAGGCGAAAGGCAAGTTTCAGCATCGGAGCTGCGCTCCTATCGCCATGGCTACCCGAGTCTAACGGCGCTGGAGGGGAAGTGGCGGAGAACAACTACATACTCTGCTATATGTATATAACACCGCGCTCGCGGAGGGAGAAAAGCGACGCCGGGTCGCGACGTCATCCGCGACTGCTCCGATGGTGGGGGGAAGCATTGCACACGCGCACACACACACACACACATCCATGCGAAAAGAGGACGTGACACGGCTGCGCGAACCGTGCCGAATTAATTCCTCTCTCTTTCTTGACTCGGTGCGTGCAGAATTTGTCTGTATATACCTATATAATCGTGCTTCCGGAAAATTCGGAAAATCACGATTTTCGAGCAGCTGAAATATTAGCCTGCAGCAGCTGCGCTGACGACAAAGAGGCGCGCGCGCGCGCGGGGAGGAGAGGACACTATAGAATCGGAGGGAGGCGCCGAGGCGGGCATCAGAAAGGAAGAGCTCGCGAGCGCGAGCGGAAAGGCACGAACTCGGCCGAGAGCTATGTGTCTATAGCCTCTGTAGGTATATAGCGAGAAGCGGTATAGCACAGCTATATAATATACCAATCGCGACGGGAAACGCCGCCGACACGCTGCCAATTGTCAATTCGATGACGGTTCCAAACGCAACTAAAAAAAAGAGAGAAAACTTTGACGCTGGTACCGCAACAGTAGCAGCAGCATCGATCGGAGGAAACGACAGAAAGCCGCGAGATAAGCGCGACAGAGAGGGAAAGCGAGATAAAAATATACACATACACAGCGAGAGGGATATATAATATGTATACAGGAGCATAGAGTATACAGCGTTTGGCGGTGCGCGGGAAGCGACGACGAGGGAGGAAAACCAGTAGAGAGGGGAGGGGGGGAGCAGCAGACAGAGAGGAGCGGTGCGCGAAAGAGAGGCAAAGAGAGACGGAGGAGGTATTCGAGAGAGAGAGAGAGAGAGAGTGAACGACGGTGGGAGGTAGCCGACGATACCGCATACGGTTTCAGCCGGAGCACACTTATACGCGAGCACACGGTCTCCACGCGTTTCGCCGATACGACGACATCGCGCGCGCGCGCGTTCTCGCTCGTCTGCTGCTGTGCTGAACTATACGTTACGTTCCATGTCGCGCGCTCACGAGACAGTCACGACGACGCCATCCTCACAACTACTCCAGCTCCAAAGACATCGTCTTCACGGCTAATACCGGCCAAGACGGCGACGAGAGCACTATTGTGAGTGTGAGGGAGAGCGAGATAGAGAGAGACACACGAGCGCCGGCACATACTCTACTCCGATCTGCATTGTTGTACAGCCTGCACACGACGACAAATTACTCCTCTTCTGGGGTGTGGCGCTTATACCTATATATTATACACATATATGGAAAATCGCACTGCATCTTCGACCACGAGGATCATGATAGTCGTAGTGCCGCTGCTAAAGACTTACTGTGATAAGGGACGATGGTCTACTCTACTCTTTCAACTTAACCGAGAGCTGTGATTTCTGCGTCGATTGCATTTCCTTATCAAGACTGTTTCGAAAGAAAGAGAGAGAGAGAGGGGGAGTATATATTGTACGGTGTCGGAAGTTGGGAAAATTAAAGGTGCTACTACAACGCCGTGCGCAAAGTGTCAACGGTGTAATAAGCTTTTGTTAGTGATTTTTTGTTGTTCGTAAGCTTCGTCGCTTATGTTGTTTATCAGTTTTGAGTGAAGAATTTTCCTCGCGTATACACGTATACTCGTACTTTGTTACGAACTGTATTGTAATATAATGTTGATGATCTCCTAACGAGTGCGACGTCGTGTACTTTTTCCGAGCTGTATATATATAATCGATCAAATCGATAATAATAAGTTCCTCCAGAGAACAAGACGAAAAAAAACGATTCGAAAGAGCGAAGAAAACTGCTGCTGCATCAGAGCGTGAGTTTATTTAACTAGATCGTCACATAATTCCTTTGTTTATATTTATACGTTCGATGAATTTTCTCCAAAAACTCTTCTGCAGCAAGTACTGCACTGTGTATCAGATGCGAGATTATTTTCGGAGCAGCGACGCTTGAAAATAGCATCAGCATCATCAGTTCGATCTGCAAGCATGAAAGACTAAAGCCGCATTGAAAATGGAAGTAGCGAATAAAATTTGTAACGACGACCGTCGCGGCGTGCCGGTAGAGCAGAGCGCGAATAAAACATGAGAATAGCCGCGCGCGCGCGGGCATCGACTTTCTAAATTATCGAAAAAAGACCCGACTACTCTTGCAAAGGTTATTTAACCAGTTCTCCTGAATGGCAAAACGTTCGCTCTAAATACCCGCATGTATATTGTAAGAAACTGTGCTCTGCTATTTCTAGCTCCTCTTGTTTTTCCAAAGAATTATTATGTAAGCAAACACGACCTTCGCAACAACTGCATACCTATATACACACACGAATACGTCGACCCTTTGATAAATACCTCGTGTGCCGTATTTATTGCCATTCATCGAAACGATGTTTCGATCAATGACCGCGTGCGTGCCTTTATACGAATAACGAAAAGCCGGTGGTTTTTTAACCGAAAAGGCGCGAAAGCATCATATAGCAGCGCGCTCTCTGTCTGTCTGCATACATCGGCGTTCGGTTGCGCAATCCGTCGTCTATCGTGGAATTCAGGTCACCCGCTGTCCTATGCTATTAGCAGCACGTCAAGCCATAAAAACCGTTCGATTTTTCCAACTCTACATGTTCTTCGATTAAAATAACCGAGCGATCATTTTCGCGTATATCGATATAAGCACGAAAATAGAAAAAAGAATTGCATTCGATTTTACACGTGTATTTTAGGGAATCGTTGTTAAAACAACGATATAACATAATGTGAGTTTGAAATTCAGAGCAAAGCTTTAAAGATCGTTGTTGCGCGGTGTGCGTGTATATAAAAGCCGGCACGGCGTATATCATATATATAAGCCTGCACACGCGAGTGAAATGACCGCTTCGAGGCCGTGGGCTCGCGGTCCTTGGCGCGGTCGGTAACTCCGCCGCCAACAGGCCTCCTTGAGGGCCTCTCGAAACACATACACACACACACTGTATTACACACCAGACGTATACAATCATATACTCTGTGTATTGGTATCCAGTCGCACGTGCTTCGATGCAGCCGGCTCTTCTTTAGTCTGCGCTTCCGCGATTTCGGATGATGATTGACGGCAGAATGGATAATAGAGATGAGGATTCTCTCTCTTTGTCCGAGACGAAAGGAAAATTGCATTTTTTTTCCTTCTTTCTTTCAGCCGGCTTAGGTTTAGCCGGTATTTTAGTAATTCTTGAAAAAGGAAGAATTTATTGTAGTAATATACCCAGTCGTGATATATGGGCTAATCCGACGGCGCCGCGATTTATTAAACAAATTAAAGGGAGGAGAGAATGGTAGTAGGTATGCACACACACATACACTAGTGCACTCGAAAATTCATTACGCCGCCGCCGCCGCCTCTCGATGAATTTACCTAAGGCTGTTTTCCAAGAGCGCGAGTAGGGCCGTTAAGAGCGCTTTCATTTCCCACAGCTATTAAAACAGACCGCCCGAGAGCGTCTATCTGTATAGGTATACATCGCATCGCAGGTATTTCCTCCCACCAGCCGGCAGTCTTTCTTTTAATACCCAGCCTCGCTTTTTCTCATTTCAGAAATAAAGTGAAGAAAATTTTTCGCAGATTTATGTCTCTTTCCGAATATTATACTGCAGGGTTAATACCCCGGCACACTAGAGCCTGCGTGTCATTAATATATTACACACCCGGCGAAATTTATACGACTTTTTTTTAAGTTTAATTAGTTCGGATATATAAAGCTTCGACGAAATTTATCGCGCCTTCTTTCGAAATTCCATATTTTTCTCCTCTCTCGCGACGAATCCGCTGCAGTGTATAGCGATAAAAAAAAAATCGCGGCAAACGTTCGCGAGATAGATAGTATAGCCCCTCAATATCCATCACTTTTATATATGCCGTTACTCTCCGTACCTTCGGAATAAGACAAGCGAGAGCTTATATACAATTCATTGAATTCAACGTCGTCGGCGCGAGGGGGAAGAGAAATCGCCTAACTGCTTTATAAGCTGGCTTTTCTCTCCCGGAGAGTATAAGCTTGCGGCGGGACCTTGCCTATTTATAAGTCGCATAATATAAACGAGAACATGTGCGCGACCTCGTGGCTTCTACTCCCAACGCTGATGCATGGAATGTGTGTGTGTGTGTGTGATGCACTTTACGCGGCAAGTGGTATTATACTCATAATTAATTTTTTTCTTTTTCTGATTACAGAGCTATCGAAAAATCGCTCGACAAGTGAGCACGCCCGACAGTGCGCCGACAGGTCTCGGTAGTCCGCAGCCTGGGATAGGTGGATTGCCGACGCATCAACAGCAACAGCCTCCTCCACAGCAGCAGCAACAACAACAAACGCAGCAGCCGAACCTTCACACAGCCGACCCGATGCAGCAAGCCAAGGATAATCTTAACCCGGCTGCGGGTCAGCAGCAGCAGCAGCAGCAGACTGGACCGCTTCGGAACGGCAACCCCGCCCCGCCACCGGTTGTTTCTATGGTAAGCTTGTGATAATAATTATTCTCAAAGATACGAAAATGCCTGTCGGTGTACACAAGGTATATATAGCAGTCGCTTATCGGTCAGCCACACGACGTTCTGGTTTCCACTGCACTCGTGTGCATAGTGGAATATAGTATAGTACATGATACATAGACGCGCGAAAAAAAGAGTCAAAGCTCTCTGTGTTATATTTTCTCGGTGCATTATTCGAGCGATGAACTTGGCAAAGTCAAGAGGAGGCTGCTTTCGCTTTCGCGTCTGGAGAGATAGAGAAAAGGACGTTATAGAGCTCGGTCAAAGAGTATCGTCGCCAGGACGAGTTTCCGCTCAAGGGCACTTGATAGTTGACAAGCTTGCTCGCTCGGGAATCGCGCGCGCGCGCGCGCGGTGCAGTGCAGCACTTTCTTCTTGCGAAAGCACGTATAAACCGCAGAAGCGAAAGCGCGATGTAGAATGGGCGACGAGAAACTACTCGAGGGCTTGGAATGCTGGCAGAGGTTACTGGGCGAACACGTGCTTTACATTTCACAACAACAACAACAGCAGCAGCAGCAGCAGCACAAAAACCGCGTGCAATTTCTGCAAAAAGCAAAAGCCACGATACAGCAGCAGCAGCAGTGTAGCATAGAATTGACGGCGGCGTCCCTCTCTCTCTCTCTTGGTTCCTGTTCCTGCGGGTATTGATTCGCGGGTGCGCTCGTCGAGGGCGGTCACCGCCCCCGCCGGCGTCTGCCGGCAGTCTACCCCTTCTTCGTTCACTCTCTCTCTATATATGTATACTGCTGCACTCTCTCCCACTCTGCCACGCGGCCATTTCGACGTACACCTCTATACACAGCGGCAGAGCAGCAGCAGCGTCGCGTTGGTCCAAGGGGGGCCAACTCTCAGCCAGCTCTCGAGATCGATCCGTCGAGTCTCTCTTTCGTTGGATGCGTCTATAGAGAAGCACTATACCAGCACGACAGCGCTTTATATTTCTTTTTCTCGTGTATTGTATACTGCATGCGCGGATGACTAACGCGACGACGACTCTGAACAGAAAGCGTTATATTCCGGTCAGGGTCGTATATGCGGGTGCAATGACACGATGATATTGTAACTTCTTCTTCTTCTTCTTCTGATGCATCATTCGCTCTCTCTCGCGCTCGCAGTGTGCAATTGAAAGGATTGGATGATGATGCTTCATTATCGTCGATCGTCTTTTTGCTTTTCCTCGATTGATATGTGAATTAGCTGTACGCGCGATCACAGCTGATATAAATTAATACAAACAAAAGCGATTGTAATCTGGGATGCATATATATCGACACACAGAGAAACTGGCAATTCCGCGGTTTCCGCTTTTGCTATCCCTCTGCATAATTCCGGCATATCCCGCGCCAATTCTCATTCTCTCTCGATCCATCCGGTGCAGTTCTCTATTAATCGCGCAGCAGTACAGCGACAAACACACAACGCGCCGCGCACTGATTACTTTATCCTCTGATATTGCCAATTACCGCCGGGCCAACTTGTGTTTACTTATGCGCGCGCTGTATGCAGACAATTAATTCACACTATGCTATACACTGCGACGAATTATGTCGGGGGGAAAAAATAAGAAGGAAGATCAATCGAGGGGGTGTATATAGCCTAGGTCAGTTAATAGGCACTTGCTCTCTCTCCTCCCTGAGCGCGCGACAAGTTGCGGAGAAAGAACATATATATATATATATATGTATGTAGGGGTGGTTGGCCGGGCGCCCGATAGCTCTGGCCACAAACAGCGATTCCGCGGCCACTTTAAGGGTGAACCGCTGCTGATCTCGAGATTCCCCGTAGGGAGACATTCAGCTGTGTGCTGAACTTGTTCTCGATTCGCAGTGGGTCTAGAACGCACTTGACGGATTTCAAGTTTAGCCGCGGCGTGTGTATTTCAAATATATACCTAATACTCTCCAGCTGATGTCGAGAGACACGAGAGTGTCGTATTTATAACGATCGATCCGAAGGCATTAAAAACATGCAAACGAGATGATTTTGCAATTGAAAATCCCGGGAATAGCTTCGAGCTTCGCGATATTGCCTTCGTAATTCAATGTCGCCGGCTAATTGAACTATGTCTCGCTCGAGCTCGCCTCGATCCAATCTTCTATATATATACACTCACACACACCTATACTCTCGCGACGCGCGCTGCGACATTTTAAATGCGCAGTCTGAATTTCGTGCTGGAGAAACTTGCTAGATTTATTATGTAAGTTGACGCAGCGGGGAAGAGAGAAAGAGAGTCTCATTACACACTATAGGCCCTTTCATTCGGCGAACGCGTCCATAAATTTCCGCGAAGCTTTTCACGAGCGCGCGGGCGCGCGCGCAAAAAGAACGACCGGCTGCGGCATAAATTTGATTTAACGTTCCGCCGAGGGCGTATTAATAATAATAATATTCGTGTATACATATATGCGGTAAAAAAGCGATACGACGTTGTGCGTATAAAGTAATAATAATAAAAAATGAAAATTAAAAAGATTTTTTTTGCATTCTACGTTACAGTCGCCAGGAGTGATGCCGTTCTACGGCGACAGCGGAGCTGGTTTCCGGCCGGCGACTGGTTTCGGAAACGCCGTCTGGCACCAGGGCGTCTCGCCGGTAGGCGCAGTCACGGTCGAGGCAGCTCCGGCTGCCTGGCCACCCCAGCAGTTCATCCAGCAACTGCCCGGGCCCAACCAGATCGAGGAGCTAAGGTATCACACGCCGTACGGCGCCGCAGCGCCCTATCATCCCCAAACAGGTGAGTGCGAGTACTATATATATGTACGTATAGTCTCACATCTGAATGACAATGCGGCTCGTTATGAGAATTCACTCTAATATGGCTTGTGTGTGATTTCAGTCACGTATCAGCAGCAGACGTTCATTACGGCGGATCAGTCCGCGTTTCAGCGCGCTGGGACAACGGGACAATACGCAATCACGGGGCAACCTTCGCCTTTGGCACCAGTAGCGGCGCAAGCTCCGCAAGCCGCGACACCCCAGAGGCCTCTCAATGGCCAATTCATTGATCCTGCCGGGACGACGGCACAGCCTGTAGCTTACGACAGGCAGGAATACGTGAATGGCTATCAGCAGCAGGTTAGCTGCCGAACAATCAATCTCTCTGACTTCTAAGTTAATATTTAAATATTCATTCGTATTTTGTCGTAGTACAGTTTGTTTTGATGTGTTTGGTAAATTATGACTAGCCGAGAAGGAGCTGCCTTTCGACTTTTATACTATCTTCTACGTATTATATTATACTCTTATCTCAATGCGTAATAGTATTATTTTATGCAGTAGTCAGATCTCATTAGCTCTCGTTTCTCGTACTTTTTTTCCATTTAGTTTTTGATTACATCCTTCTCTTCTTTCCAAATTTTTTTGATTTCTATAATACCCCTCATTTCGTCCAGTAAGAATTGATACAAGTATCGTTTTGTTGAGTAAAGTATATATGTTGCTTTGAACTTCGAGGAAAAATTGAAACGAGCCGATTTAAAAAGATTACTCGATAAAATTCGAATGTTTAATAGAATCATTACTCAAACGATTGTAGACTAAGCATGTATACAGAGTCGTATATTTCTACCATCGTTGCTGCAAAACTGTAACTTGAGTTTTGCATATGACATCGATATAAAATAGATATATTTTTTTTAATTCATGCTGTCTATCAAAAACAAAGAAACATCAAGTACATGTTTTACGGGCATGAATTTGCAAAATTTGAATGAAAATCGGAGCCTCGCCTCTTATTCATTTTCATTTCGTCTTTCTGATTGCAGGACATAACGATGGCTCCGCCAGCCTCCACGACGCCCAATAGTCGCAGCAGTTCGGTTCACATGGAGGCACAACAGCCCCAGCAGCCACAGAATCAGCAGGCAGTTGTGCAGCCCGGTGATACGCAGGTCAAGGGCTTTGCGACTATCGCGGCGAACAGTGTGTCGGGAAACGAGATGCCTGGGTATCCACTTCAACCGGGCCCACAGAGTTTACACAGCTCTAACGGATACCCAGGCTACGTAGAGCTGGGCCAACAGCAACAGCAACATCAAGCGCAAAACCAGTGGCAGCAGGTTTCTGATGCTAATCAGCAGCACATTTGGTCTGAAACAAACAGCACCGCCAAAGTACGTACGATAAACAATGGCATGTCTTGGTCTGACCCAAATATGCAACAACAACAACAACATCAGCAGCAGCAGCAACAACACCAACAACAGCAGCAGCATCAACAGCAGCAGCAAAATATGCAAAATAACATGAAGCCGTCGAATGAGC
This sequence comes from Cecidostiba fungosa, assembly GCA_900474305.1. Classification (NCBI taxonomy): domain Eukaryota; kingdom Metazoa; phylum Arthropoda; class Insecta; order Hymenoptera; family Pteromalidae; genus Cecidostiba; species Cecidostiba fungosa. The sequence goes on from UCOJ01000011.1 coordinate 43,161, forward strand.
AGCAAAACATGCCGATGCAGCAGCAACAAGAGATTTCGAGGCCTGCGAGTCACATGAGCTGGGAAAATGGCAGTGTCAAAGATCAAGCACCTCATACGCCACAGTCGTGGTCTGAAAATATGGACAGTCAACAGACGCCACAGTCGCAAGGAAGCTGGCCTCAGCACAGTCCTAGCATGAGGGATAACCAGAATCCACGATTAACGCCGTCCACACAGCAGCAGCAGCAACAGCAACAACAACAGCAGCAGGGCTGGCCACAGCACTCTCCAAAAATGCCCGATCATCAAAATACAGCGCAAAAAAATCCAAGGATGACGCCAGGTTCTCAACAACACAGTTGGCCTCAATCTAGTCCAGAGATTCAAGCGCAACAAAATTCTGCTCAACAAAACCCGAGACTGACGCCCTCTAATCAGCAGTGGCAACCGCAGACGAAACTCGAGCAGAATCCCAGACTGACCCCGTCTAATCAAATGTCATGGCCTGACACGCCTACTAGTCAACCGAATTGGTCTCCCAGCAGTATGAAGAGTGATGGCAGTCAGCAGCCGCAGCAGCAGTGGCCGGACTCGCAACCCAGCCCGAGGCGAACGCCTAGTCATCAGTCGGCGGCTTGGCAAAATCAGAATACCCAAGACAAAATGGACAATCAAATGAGCTGGTCTCCGAAGTCCGAAAACCAAACAAATTGGAACCAGCAGAACACAAAGCAAGACATGCAGAATTCCGGAGAGAGACTCGTTTGGCAACAGCAGCAGCAACAACAACAGCAGCAACAACAACAACAACAACAAAATACGGAAAGCAATAAACAGCAAAATGGTTATTCGGACAATCAAGAGTCGCAAGATATGTATGCTCAGTCGAATCGTGTAAATTTAAACAGTCGTTTAAAATCTATGATTCTGAATAAACAGCAGCAGCAACAACAGCAAATTCAGAGTCAGATGCCGCAGGATCATCATCAAGCCCATCATCAGATGCCACCTCAGCATACGAACAATGGCGATAGCTCGAACGGTGATATGTCGGCCGACAATCGGTTACGAGAATCACACGAGAATTCGGATAAATTGCAAGAAAAAAGAAATGAGCAGTACATGAACCAATCTGGACTGATGTCCATGAACCAAACCAACGAATCCATGACCGGTAATTTTTTATTGCATAGCCACCACCCTCGGGCCAATAGTTTGCCCGAAGGTGGTGGCTTATGGGAATGGTCGGAAGGAGGAACAACTGCTGGCATGAATAACAATGCCATGGCGAACAGTGGAATGTCAAGTATCGATAGCTTGATGCATTTTACGTCACAACACAAGCAAACGGACAAACATCCGGATATCGAAAGCAATAATGTTCAAGATCAAAGAAATAGAAATCAATGGATCGCAAGTTCCGATGAAAATCGAGAGAATCAAAGCATCGACGATAAGAGTTTTCAGCAGAGTTTGTGCATCGATTCGAACGCGAATGAGAAAAGCTCCATGCACAACGGACAAGAGTCGAAGACAGCTTCCGACAGTAATCTTGCGGAAGTGCAATATGATTCAAGCCAAAAAATTAAGCAAGAATACAATTGTCCAGTGTCGGTGGGAGCAGTATCGAACGAAGAGCAATTGTCGCAAGAGATCAAACTGGAAAACGAGAGCACAGATCAAGAAGATTCAAATTACAAATTCCGAGGTGACGGTGGTCCAGCCAAAATGTCGCCTGGAGTGGGTTCGTGGTGCTGTCGAAGAGGAGGCACGGAACAGCCCACGCCAGAACACTTGCGCGAGGGATGCTGCCAAGGACTTCAGACGCGGGACGAGTTCTCCGAAGATTCGCCACAAAAGTCCGAGATGAAGAACGAAGATTCCACTGGTGGAAAAGCTAGCAACGGTTCGACAACAGGCACGAAGTTACAAGAGCATTTAGAAAAATTGAAGAATAATGTCAGGACGGAAGTACCGGACTGCGATTGCTTTTCCGCTGACAAATGTGAGTTGCAACCGTTGTATGTTCCTCGCTACACTAACATTGAAAGATCACACTAACCACGCAAACGCATTTATTAGAAAAACTAAATTTTAAACTCAAAATGACCTAACACGACGCTTAAACTCAATATAATGCATCAAGATGTGTAGTATCGCTTAAATGTTTCGCTCAAACTAAGGTGTCATAATAAATAAAGTAAAATAAAACCATAAGGTCCACCGGAGCCTGGCTCGTACTACTCTCATCTTGGCGCGGCAGCTAGTCTACCCGATCTCCGAAACGATCTGGAGAGAAGAACTGGTCTGAAAGGAAACGCTATTAGATTCGAGAAGGTGGTCTATACGGGAAAGGAGGGAAAAACTACACAAGGTTGTCCCATGGCTAAGTGGGTATGTCATTTATCGTTTATATATTTCTCTGAGTATTCTACCAAATATATTTTTCGATGTTTTTATAATTGTCATTTCCATCGAGCTCTGAATAACGATATTGTACTTGTATAGGTGATTAGGCGATCTGGTATTGAAGAAAAAATTTTAACAATCGTAAAGCATCGTCAGGGGCATAAGTGTCCGACTGCGTGGATTGTCGTGGCTATGGTCGCATGGGAAGGAGTTCCAAACCACGAAGCTGATCGAATATACTCACTACTGAGTCACAAGCTCAATCGCTTTGGTTTGCCAACTACCAGGCGGTGTGGAACTAACGAGCCAAGAACGTGTGCTTGTCAAGGACTTGATCCCGATACATGTGGAGCAAGCTTTTCTTTTGGATGCTCTTGGTCAATGTATTATAATGGTTGTAAATATGCAAGAAGTAAAACTGTTAGAAAATTCCGACTATCTGTAAGATCTGAGGTAAGCAATGCATAATAAAAAAAGCAGTAACAATTCCTAAATTTTATTTTTCAAATCAATTAACTAAAATTGCTATTTCGGTCTACAGGAACAAGAGGTCGAAGAAAGGATGCACGTTCTAGCTACGTTATTGTCTCCGTTATATTTGAGTCTCGCACCCGAAGCTTTCAACAATCAAACGCAGTTTGAGAGAGAAGCCAGCGAATGTCGATTAGGCTTCAAGCCGGGCAGGCCGTTTTCTGGTGTCACAGCTTGCATAGATTTCTGTGCCCATGCGCACCGAGATCTGCACAATATGAACAACGGCTGTACTGTGGTAAGTTTCATTTGAAAATTTGTTTTCCATACACAATAGGTTGAGAAATTTTATTAAAAGATATTGAACGTATTACAGGTTGTGAGTTTAACTAAGCATAGATCGTTTGCAAAACCTGACGACGAGCAGTTACACGTATTACCTTTGTATATAATGGACGATTCGGATGAATTTGGTTCGAAGGAAGGACAGGAAGCGAAAATAAAGTCCGGGGCAGTCGAAGTCCTTACTAAGTAAGCATAGTCTTAACCGTAGATCTAAAGAATAGATCAAAATTAATATCTTTTGCACGAGTCTTACAACAAATAAATGTGTTTACAGATATCCGTGTGAAGTGAGAGTTCGATCAGTGCCACTGCAGCCTTGTAGACGCCATGGGAAAAAAAGGAAAGAGGACGAACCTGACGTAGCAAGTAACAAAAAAGATACGAAAAGTCCAGCCGAAAAAATCGTCGATACGAATAGACCACAGATGTATCAAGATCCGACTAGACCACCTCTTAGAGATTCGCAGTTGTCTCTTGAAATGGCATCGATGTTAGAGGGAATGGATGCTCAACTTCAAAGTTCTCAGGTATCTTCAACTGTTTTAGATAGTCCAGTATCTATGTATCAAAGTTGGAATTACCAAACGGAACAGCAGTGGAGCCGACCTGGCTGGCTTGATCAAAGAAAAAGCAATTGGATGAATCCCTGGACGGAATACGGTCCTTTTGGTGGATTAGATCGAGAAGTCAAGGTCGATCCGGATAGCACTAGTTTAGATGACTCAAGACCTAGAAGTGCGGTATCACAGGAGGACTATAGGCCATCATCGAGACAGAATTCTAATTCCGAGTCTCCAAGAGCCAACTATATGCAGTCTTCGAGAGGCCATCCTATATCTCCGAGAGGATCGTTGCCGAGTACACCAGCGGAAAACATTTATTCCACGCCACCGCGAACCTGTCCTTCGACACCACACGATCAGAGATTAATTTCACCTAGAAGCTCTGGCTATGGTTCGGCCCCTAGTGAATTTAGTCTTTCATCACCCTCACCTCGAAACTATCAGAATTCGTTGGACGGCAGGCAAAACAGTATCTCTCCACGCGCTGGTTACCAAAATTCTTCATACAATTTAGAAAGCCCTCAAAGAAACACACCGTCTAGAAATAATCAACATACATCTACACCGATCGGTTTCGAAGCTACCCGAAGAAATCAGTCTCCCAGTATGAATCAACTTCGAAGTCCAAGCTTGAATTCAAGTGACAGCTATAGTTCTAATATGTCTTCTCCGCGGTGTCCAGCCGATCATAATCAAAGATTTCCCGGAACTATGGCACAGAACAGTTCTGAAATTCAAGATTCTAAATCGATGCCAAAAGCACCAACATCGCAAATTCCACAGCAATCCGAATCAAATCCAAGACTTGTAGATTATGCGAATCAGGGGTACGCGATGTCTGGACCCATGAATTCCGATTATTTATTGCATAATCCACTTCACATGCCATCGCTGCCGCATCAGACTTACGAACAACAAAATGAAAATTCAATCAACTCTGTTGAACAAAAAAGAATTTCAAATAATTCTAGAGGTCCGTCTAATCTTAACTATCCATCCGGTCCCACGGAACAATCCAATTGGAGTTCGTTGAGCTCATGGGGTAATGATGCTGCAAAAAAATCTGCGCAATCGCCTTCGCACGCTACTCAGCAAGGCTTACCATCTAAATTGGATTACGGGAACACTTCGAAAACATCCTGGGACGAAAGACAATCGCACTCTGATACGATAAAACCTACTTGGGAGGCACCGGCAGAACCACCGTCACCCTTCAGAGTACCAAAGGGAAGGCCACCTTCAAGGACTACGCCTAATCACAACCCTCAATCTGAGTCCGGAAATTCTCAAAGTTCCGTATCAAAAACATTCCTCAAACCTCAAGAACCAAATAAAAATAGCCCAAATCAACAAAGGAGACCCGAATGGCCACAAGATAAATTGAGAGAAGGTAATTTTTTTAATTCTCCAATTGAAAGAAATGAATAGGTGAATTTGAATGTGTAGAAAAATACAAATAATGTATCGTTTCCGAATGCTTCAGGTTTTCAAGATAGCACAAGACAAGAAGTACCGAACCAAAATGCAGGTCTCAGCTGGGCAGAGGCTGAAATGAAGCAAGTGCAAGATTTTCACACGATGACCGGTCTTGGTCACCCTTCCTTTCCACAATATGGATATCCGAGTTATCCAGTATTCGATAAACCGTACCCAAACACGTGGGATGGGTACAACTACAATCCTGCCTATCACCCCCAAGCTGCCGAATATCCAGCGCCGCAATTCTATCAACAGCCCAAGAGGGAAGCCTGCTTTCCGCCAGCTCAGTATCCATTTCAGAACGTGCCAGCGCCCTACCAAGGTCTCAATCCGGGCTGGGCGCGCTGGGAAGCGCCTGGTTGTCCACGCTGGGACCTTTACGGGCCACCTTCCTACTTTCCGGTATTGCCTGAGCCAGCGCCCAAAGCAGAGCCTCTCGGCGAAGTCGCCGACTACTCCGACAACGAGGAGTGCTTCAAAGACTCGCAGATGGGCGGCGTAGCCATAGCCCTGGGCCATGGCAGCGTCCTCTTCGAGTGTGCCAAGCACGAGATGCACGCCACGACCGCTCTGAAGCGACCCAACCGCCTGAACCCGACTAGGATCAGCCTGGTGTTCTACCAGCACCGCAACCTGAACCGACCGCGACACGGCTGGGACGAGTGGGAGGAAAAGATGCGACTGCGCAAGCTAGGCGTGAGCGCGACCAGCGCGGGTAGTACGGCGACGTCACAGGCGGCGCCGAGCACCTCCTCGAGTCCTGGCGCGGCCACGGCGAGCGAGGCACCCCTGACCCTCCCGCACGTGCCCAACGTCCCGAGCTCGCAGTTCATGATGAGGTCGCCGACGTACACGACCATGACATGGACGACACTCTTCCCGATGCATCCCTGCATGATAACTGGTCCGTATCAAGAGGGCGGAGCCATCGGATGATTGTCGACCGGGCCCTTCGGCCCGAGCTAGCCATAACCGAACCGTTGACATTCGTTATAGCTGACTGAATCGGTCTCCCGACGAGGTGCCGTTAAAGAGGCTAGCGACCAAACGCAATTATATCTATAGGTTTGCCTGAGTTTGGCTAAAGTTCCGAAACGAACTTAATTCAGGCTAATCTTTACATAGTTTTTAATTCTCTACGTATTTTCGGACTTTTCAATTTCGAATTTTATAAAAAGGAAAGAAAATTAAAAAGACGAAAGTACGTAAAAGCGGATAGAGCTGTAGATTTATTATGTAATAGAATGTCCCCGCATTTTATCTATGCGACTTTTTAAAGCGTGACTGAAAAATACATTTTGAGAAATCGCACATGTTACAGGCAACGAGGACAGTTTGTAATTTTCTTTCTTTATGTTGGACGATAGCACGTGCGCAAGTGAAACGATCATTTTGGGCGTTCGTTGTAAGAAATCCATTTGTATTATTTGAATATTTGTAAATATTAGGCGACATTTCTTCCTTCCAGGTTAACTTCGACTTTTCTTTTTCTTCTCTATTTTTCACGCGAAAAAATATTCTTTTTTCTAGCTTCTTTACTTTTTATTCAGCGAGTGAATGTCAGAAAAAGTATACTTTATCGGGAAAAAAACGAACGTGGAGCGAAAAGTCCACTTATAATTTATTTATTATCACTGTTTCTCTCACTCCTCCTATCTCTCTCATCCCGGCCCTTTCCTTCGATCCTTTATATTTGTATGCGATTGTTTTCCCTACTAATCATTCAATATTTAGTGAAATTTAAATATTATTTTAGAGGACTTTAAACGATCTACATTTTTAGGTACTGATCATTAGACATATTGTACCGATCAATTGTATGCAAACTTTTATATTTGTATGTATGAGCGCGCGCGGGATCAAGGATATGGCAGTCGAGAGGACTAAAAAAATGGCCGGATAATGTAAAGAGGAGGAATGTTGAGTAGATAACGTAATCGATTGTCAGCCTGGTCGCGATCCAGAGTATTATAAGAATCATTAATATATTATCATCAATATCACATACAATAATTAGTAATATAATCTAATTTAAATGATTATTTATTAATTAAGTTTTGAAAGAGTGTTATGTACTACGTGCGAAGCGGCCGTCTAAGATAAAGTTTGTAAAGTGCCGCAAGGACGACGAGCGAACAGATATGCGCTATTTGTCAAAAATCACCATAAATTTCGAAGAATCAATATTTTCGAGATAACTGTCTGAATCGACGTCCCGAAGGAAGTTGTTGCGAAATTAGTGCTCATTCCGCAAAGCCGTAATGGCGTCTTCTCTTAATATCTTTAATCTATTCCGAATTTTTTAGCTAAGTTCATTATGCATCTACCTATTTCAACTTATTCGTATTACGTGCAATGCATTGCACATTTTTTGTAAGGATAAACAGAAATATTCCAATTAAAAATATTTTTGCTCATTTTTACTTTTGTTCTTTTTTTTCTTCTTTTTTGTCATTTATCGAAAAACAATCCGAATCTTCGATATATATGTATATACATACATAAAATGAGAAATTGTAAAAACCATATATATATATATATATATACATACATACATATATATATATAATTTTTCCTGAAAAGAACGTCTGATAGAATCACTAGTACAATAAGTATTTAAATAAAATATTAAGAGGACTTTTTACGATGATATTTAAATAAATTTTACAAAATATTGCTGTGCAGTAAAGACTTACCTTAAAAGTTAATCGTACAGAAGAGGCGGATTTAAAATCGAAAACGTGTTCCTTCTTTTTAAACGTAATGGTGTTTCTATTAGATCTTTTCGAAAGGAAAAGCAACCCACAGTACAACTTTGACCATCAATCGCATTTGTGTTAACTGTTGCCTCGTGATTTATAGTTAGGACGCGTATACAAAAATATCAAAATGACGAGGCGATGATACTAAAATTTGTACGAATCGTCCTTTTCTTCGAAGCAAAATACAGAATGGCTCTGCTTTATCATGTTCTTGATTTTATATATATTGTGATTATGATATTATCATGTTTTACATACGTATTTTTTCACGAATCTTTGTTTCGATAATCGTAACTTTGTATACCTTTGAGTGTTAGTAGTTTTTTTTTCCATAAAGATTGTATCAAGCCAGATTAAGTATTTCGTGTCACAAATATTTCGCTGGCGACGAGGAATAGCACTGCCATTATGCAAAGCAAAAAAGCCAATACATATAATTATTACGGTTTTTATAATGAGAAAAAAGTATAAGAGACGAGAAGAGAATAAAAACAATAAAACTGATATTAAATGCGATGATGCCAAAATAATGTTAAAGATAATATTTAGAAGATAAAGTAAATTACTTGTAATAATTATATAGCAAGATTATTGAACATAAAATATATAAGGATGAAAACATTTAAAAAAATGATTATATCGAAAGAAATGGGCAGGAAAAAACGAGAAGAAGCTAAAAAGTTATGATTGAATAAATTCGAATCGAGTTAATAATAAACAGAGAGAACGTTGAAAAATGTATTTTTTCTTCCAATGCCAAAAAAGATGTCATTTTGTTTTGTACGAAAAGGTGGATGAAAAGCAAGAAAAAAAGAGGAGAATCTAATGGTAGTGTGTAGAGATCGTATGTAAGTGTACCAAGGAAAAAATTTTAATGTGTATGTCTCGTGAAATAAACTTGTTCGCCTTATGATGAAACAGAAGCACTACAGTAGGTAAAAAAGACGATTGTAGCGAGAAATAACAAGTAAAATTATTATAATAACAATATCATGACAGTGCTGCAGTGTCCAATCTTATCATATGTTTATAATAAATTCATGCACAAAACGACATTTTGCGTCGGCTTTTCTATTCGATTTTATAGAGCGCATATGAATACCTGACGTCAAACGTCGCTTTGTGAAGATAACCAGAAATGAAAATAATATGAAGTGAACACGAGGCTGCAATGAACTATTTAGATGAAAAAAATTTATATGAAATTTAAATAGACAGCTCGTGTCTGTAAATATATCAAATGTTTGAGAAACATTTAATATGATTTTAGAACAGTTACAAAGGCGACAATGAATAAATCCGATGTTTTTTTTAAATTGTATTGCGAAATATACGCCATACCAGTTGCGAATATTTTACAGCTCCTCAATAATGAGAATGAACTATATGAATAATGTGTAAGTGAAAAAAAACTGTTTTGATGCAAAAAAATAAACTTCTGGAAAATGAGCATATATGTGGTAAAAGGCGGTAAAATCGATAAATCATTGTTCTATGTAATTATTACGGATATATTGATTTGCACGTAGTGAACGAGCGAGGAATATATTATATATTAAAGATGATATTTAAAACGATAGCGTAAAAGATAATTTTTTTAAAAAATCGACTTGTATATGTATATGCGATAATTTGGCCGTTTGGCAGAAAGAAAAAAGAGGAGATAAAAACCAGTAAAAGCAATCTAACAAAAGACTCACTTGGACGATAATGAAAAATTATTCAACAGTTTGGGAATAAAAAGAATAAAATCGCCGCCGCGACGCGTCAATAAAGTTGTGACGAATTAAAGAAGCCGTTTGATCTATCGAAACTATCATTATAAGTATTGTACGTACGAAGAGAGGAGGCATGAAAAATAAAGAAAGGAAAATTCAAGCGTGCTTGATCGATCGATCGACACTTATTAGAATGCTTACGATTACGATAGAATGTAACGATAAGCGTGAATAATAAACTTAAGCGATAATGCTATCGATGTAAGATTAAGGATTAGAACAAATTAGTAGGCATAAGTCAGATGTAATTGTCCTTTGTGAATATACTTGAGAGAGAAATGACAAAAATACAACAAACTTTTATGAATAAATGCCTGGGTTCACGCGTTTCTTTTCAGCCCCTTTTCCAAGTTTTTCAAATACACGTGATATGTCGAGGTAAGTTTACACACAAAAAATAAAATGTTTAATAAAAAGTAAAAATAGCAGCGAGCACCACTGTATTAGTAGCTATCGCACAGGAATGCGCGCAGATACAACACGCGTGCATGGAGGGCGAAACGAAGGAGAAACAGCAGCCAAACGCGAGAGAGCAAGTTGCGGGAATGGACTTTTCGAGGGCGAACGTTCACCGACGATTTGAGCGATCCATGCATGCGCGCACATCGCAACCAAAGAAGAAGAAGAAGAAGCAGCAGCCGATATACCTGCATCAGCGGTTCTCTCGCGCTCGAACACACGTATTTAGCCACTGATGCACACACACACACACACACACACATGTACGAGAGTTGCGCCAGACATCACATGCGCGCGAGGAATGCCGTTTCGTTCGCGGGGTCCACACCTTCGCCTTATGCCCCTATATCCTTCGGAAACGATGTGATCAAGCCTTTTTGCTCGCGATGATTCATCTTCGAGTATTAAGCATATACTCACGTGAGATGAGCTACTCTTCGTTTAAATATTATAAGCGTTTCATATGCGCCGGCAAAAATTAAATACGATAAACGCACATATACTATATATATATATATATATAATGAAAGGAACAAGTGCAGTTTGCGTAGCTATACAGCATCGGATAAATGAAATTTCCCTCTTCGCGAACTTTGACGACTTTCGGTGCGCATCGTGTATGTACATACTTGTATATGTATGTACAAGACCCGGTGACCGGTCCTTAATCCTGCTCGCCCGCTATATATATCACATCGACTGATGCTGCTGTGCTGAAAAACTGCAGCTGTGCATGCGGTATTCGACCTAAAAACGATAAAATAATACCTCGTCGATGCAGTGTATGTAGGTATATGTGTGTCTTCCGAAATATTTCTTAATTACAAAATAATTATATATGTGCGTGAAAGTATTTTATCAATTATTCATTATACACGCGCAGCGAACGTAAGCGACATACTATACATCGCGCGAACTTTCGCGTGTATTTAACGGAAATTAACGAGCGATTTGGTTATAGGTATATCGGTAAATTACTTGTAAAACGTGCGAAAATAACGCTCGCACCTTTTTTATGATAGATATAGTACAGGTATACGCGTATTTTACGTGATAAATAAATAGCCATCGCATATAATTTCCACGAATTAATTAGCGATTTATAACAGTTAGCAACAGTTGGGTAAGACATTCATAAACCTGCAGTGGATTATAATTTATTCATTTCCAGTTGAAACGAAATTTATTAAATTATCACACGCGACTGGAGTCGCAGAGCGACGCGTGATTAGATCTCTCTCGAGACTAAGCTCGTGGCTCTTAACGCGCGCGTTCAATCAACGCGCGGTGCAATATAAGCTACTGCGATATTGAATAATTATAACACGTAGAAATAACAGGCGCGCTTATAATACCTATACGCGGAACTAATTAAAAAAGCGTCATATATACGGATAGACGTACATAAACACAGTGCGCGAAATCGGTTCAACAACCCCATAACAATCGGCTGCGCTCCCGAGAGTTATATGGTACTATATTTGCATGCGCGTTTAATACATTAAGCGCCGCCGCCAAGAACGTGTGTATTATATACGCGCACGATTTCGTATTATACCTATACGTCGAACGAATATATTATTTGCTACTTCTATATATGCGCGCGTGCGTGCGTCCGTATATTTACATTATTGCACGGCAGCTGTTTTTCCGCTATTTCGTGAGCGCCTTGGGCGGAATACCCCGACCGTTAACCCGTGCAGCGCGCGCGAGTGATGCGGAATATAAGAAGCTGATGCAGCATCCAGTAGCACACTTAATCGCCTCAGCTGCGCATGCAATGCGCTCCAGACGCTTCTTTATATCCGAGAGCCTGCAATTGGGTCTATAGGTAATGTAGCGTATCCCTTCTTGCGATATACGTGGTATGTACATATATATACTGCTACATGCGCGTATTACCGATTTATAGATCGGTTACGTACTCTATACCGCATTGTATAACTTGACTTTTTTCTTCTACATGCGCGGGGTATACGCATGATGGCAAAAATACTTTGTTTATTATACGTGTCGGTTGATTGGCCGCTGAAATTATTAGCATCTCGGAGAGTTTGTAATGAAGCACGCGCGCGCATTAGAGAATTAATTGAATTATTAGCTAGTGTGTGTGTGTGTGTGTGCAGCGAATGAATGCGTAAACTTAATAAAGACGTAGAGTCGAAATAATAAGGCTGATGGTTATAGCATATACGTATATATTCGAGACGATTCAATTAGCCGCGAGTGAATCTGGAGCATCGCGTGTGTGTCGGTTTTGTAATATTCCCCTCTTGGCTCTTTATATGTAGGTATGCACAAATCGTCGGCAATGGAGAGGATAAATCGCGAGCGGCGGCTCCACTGCTGAGCTTATCTTTCGCTCAAGCCTAATATATATATAGAAAATCCACGTTTTACCCTGTATGTTTAACGCCGCGGCTCTTATAAAACGAGCCGCGCACTTCCTCACACGTGTGTCTCTATCTGCCCTGCATCGATGGCTATTTTTTTTTTTTAATTCCTACTCGGGATCCTTTAACTATATGCCTGATGGTCCTATACTACACTGCGACTCGGCGAACATGACTGCGCGATCTCTTTTTCCATGCGCAGATGCGATTTTTCCGCACATCACGGCGGCGAAAGGTGCGTATATATAAGGAAAATTAAAACCGCGCGCAGACAAATGTCCAATTTTCTCGAAACCTACTTCTATGGCAATATCTGCTGGCTAAAGAAGGCCGCGCGAGCAGCTAATTTTCTGTTTAAATAGCGCGCTCTTAAATATCAGCAAAGACCTGCGTACAATAAACAGACAGACAGAGCCGTAAAGTCTCCAGGTCTATAACTTAAAGATAGAAAAGCACACGCATGTATGTACATAACGCATATAATTATATGTAGAGGAAAAATCGCGAGAGAAAGAGTGAAATATAAAAGAAGAAGCAAGAAAGGTGGTCGGGTCGCGACTGTCCCAGCTACACGCTTCAAGGAGCTGCGTGCAACAGGACACTACTTATATATATGTATATGTATATACAGCAGCAGCAGCAGCAGGCGGCAACTGGCTCCACGACTAGTTAAGCCAGTTTGCATTATGCGTTTCCGGCAACGTCATTACCGCTCGCGCGACCTCGTCGTGACAGCAGAATCCTCTCTCTCTCTGCAGCTATATAGTATAAAAATCCTACGAATTTTCGCTTCGTTCTCACGTTGACTAACAATATAACCTTCGAAATAGAGGACGCAATTGGGAAATTTCGAGGAAAATCGCGCCGAGCGAACGGGTTTTGCCAACTGTGATGTATATACATGTACAAAAACCAGTTTCGGAAGAGGGATGGTGCAAGTCGTCGTCGAGAGCAAAAAAAAAAAAAAAAAAAAAAGAATCTGACTGGAATTTATTTCAAGGACGTTCGTATGCAGTCCGCGGACGATTCCCTTTTTCGATCGTTGTTGCGGCAAGAAGGAAAAATTGCGAAATTTAACGCGAATAAAACGTTATTATCCTCGATAAAACCGGCCACAAACGGCGTCAGCAATTTCAATAGCTTTTGCTATAGACATTGTTTCCTGACGCTGCGGCCTCCGACGATCGAATCAAATCTCGCGGAATGTGCATCGCGTGCACTATATACCTACAAGACACACGGGGCGCCTCTGCAGACACCCCCGCGTCTAGACGACTCGTCGCGCGGCGAATCCTCTCTTTCTCTCTCTCTTGATGCTTACTGATGCGGAAAAGTTTATTAAAATTATACTCGTGCAGTTTCTACGCGAATATAAATGACTGCAACGATTGCCGTTGAATAGAATGCTGTATCATTGCCAAGAAATGTCGAGTCGTCGATTAATTCAGAAAACTTTTCTCTTCAGGCCTGTTATTCGTATTAAAAATACGCCAACAGGTAGCAAAGACGAGGTCGTTCGGTCCTATATAGATATATGCAGCACGTTTCAATTTGCAGCAAAGTTGTTGTTTTTTTCTTTTGCTAAAAGCTGTACGAAGTTAGAAAAAGAAAATTCTCCGCGGGAAAGGTGCCAAAGCGCAGCTCGTATGTAATATATTTTAGGATTCAGGATTATATACACGAGTTGCCAAATGCTACATACACTGCAGTGCAAGAAGAAGAAGACGAAGACGAAGGAGGAGCATGAGAAGGACATGAATGAGAAACCTGCTGCGGATCAACGACCTGAGCAGTGCGTGCGAGTTCAGTGTCCAGCGAAATATACAGCTATCGTTGGGCGACGTTTGACAAAAAAAAAAAACAGGGGCAATTTGAATTTCCCGCGATCTCGATGAATATAAATTCTGACATTGTGCGCATAATGTTGCGTACCGCGTATATAGGTATTATAGACATAGCTGTGATAAATTATTATGAAAGCAGGAGCGCGATTAGCATTTAGATTTTTATCGGCTTAATTTGCCGGCTCCGGCTGCGTTACTTTGTGTAATCCGCAATGACTGTCATCGAGATAAGTGCAGTCTTAAATTAATTTCCAAACGATCTCGTTTCTCTCCTCGTCGTCGTCGTCGTCAAATAAGAACACTTTTATAATAAGTATATAATTTATGCGGATACTCACACATACGCGCGCATCCCCCTCGTCAGCTATCAATCCGAGATCTTAGAAAGCGCGGTATACAAGTTTATAATATATTTTTGTCATATCCAGCCCTTATCGCGCCTCGTAAATTACTGCAGTATATATGTAATTGCTGATGTACGTTAAAAATAAAAAGATGATCAAACGAGTCTTTCGTTATAGCCGCATCAGTGCGAGTATAGATGAGCCGGCTTTAAAAACTGGTTGCCGCTTGATTTCTATATTTATACGCACCGATCACTCGCGCATATAAACGCGGGAAGAAAAAACAAGGAAAGAGATGCATCCCAGAGAAAAGCAGTCGTTGATATCTCACTGTCCTACAATTAGACAAACTTCCGTCGACTTTCGAACAATGATGTGTATCGGTACGAGAAACGTATATATACTGACGCGACTTTCATTAGGAGAACCTAAGGACGAGCTCTCTCGTTGGACTACTTTATAACAGGTATTTCTTGCACTCTCAGGATTAGGATTAATCGTTTAATCCGTGCACCGGTATTATACATATACATTATACACACGTGTAAAAGGAACTGTGTGTGTGTGTGCTCTCAATCGCTTTGTGTTTTTGCGCCGCTTTATAAACTCTGCTCAACTTTTCCGGCGAAAAAGTTGTATTATAGGTATATATACTATCTGTACCGATCGAGATATCCTGGGTTCTACATACCTCCTCGAAACTTTTTCTCACGATCGTCGAGAACCGCTCGTGTTATGACAATCTCGTGCACTCTCGCGCTGTGTGTTATATATGTATATAGAAGAAGAAGCGGTCAAATCAAGATCGACGCCCACTCGTTTTTTTTGCAGAAGAAAAAGAGAAAAAGAAACAGTAGCCGCTCATGACTTTCTTGCGCGCGCTAAGCCGACGACGTACATCCGGCAGTTATTATATTATGCACGCATGCATACGCTAATACCCGTCTAATAAGAGAGTCCGCTATACACATGCGTGCACGGCGTGATAATTGAGAGCTAATCGAAATCTCCCGGCGGCGGTACTTTTCTTCCTCGCTCGCAAAACTCTATCAATTATATATTCGCTCCTTTGAATAATTACTCAACGCGCGTCATTCCTTCTATAATATACACAGAGGAGAGAGAGAGAGAAAGGACGCGCTCACACTTTATCTATATGTATATATAGCGCATTGTGTAAGGTGTCCGAGAGAGCCGCTTCTAATGTTACGATACATTATATCCTCCGGTTGTCTTGAGTTGGGGGAGAGCGGGTTGCAGCAGCGAGAGGAGAAACCGAAAAAGAAGCCAGAGTACCACGCTAAATTTTATACACATTAATAAACAAGCCGCTGCTGCTGCTGCTGCTGCTGTTGGGATATTCAATTACTATATGCGCAAAGTATAATCATTATGAGCGCGTCGCCGCGATAAATTTTCAGCGAGTTTTCTCCGCGAGCGCTTATTCCCACGTCGAATATTTTTAAAGCTGCAGCTTGAATCTTCGTGAATGAGGACTCGATTAGCCGACAGAAAAGAGAGAGAGAGAGAGAGAGATGTAGAACACACCGCAATAGTATACGTTTTGCGCGTAATATCCCGCTACAGGTACTAAATATATCTCATTTTTCAAGCTGCGGATATATATAGAGAGAAATGCGTATAGTTTCGTTGAAACTTAATAAATATATACCTAATACGTGTAAAATAATCGGCGGATCAGCTCTTATAGATATATGCTGCATGTACATATTTATATGCGCACTATCGAGTGAATTACTAGAAAGTAGCGTGTACGTAAATATATCTCGCGGACGTTTATACGAGTTTTGTTACAGCTATTTCGCGAATTTGTCCTCTCCTCTTTTCTCATCATTCTCGCAAGTGTGTGATTATGCCTATGTAGTGTATATATATATACATACGCGATTTCGAAAATGTGAATATATTGAGCGTTAGAGTTTAGTAGGCCATCAGCTGTGTGCAGCGGTCAAGTTGCGGAATTATGTCGTGTTCCACTTGAAATTCGCGCGCATGATGCGCGCATCGGTATATACGTGTATATATACACACACATACACATATACCTATATGTATATACACGAGATGCTCGCGAGAGCTCGACAACCAATCATATCGCACGTGCTTATTATTTCCCGTTATAGCGCGATCTTTACAATCCACGCCGGCGATAATTCTTCTTTTAAAGTAATCGACATCGGCCAGAAATGTCTGCGTTGTTATTGTTGCTGTAAAGAGAAACTGTGTATAGTGTCATCCGTTAATTTGGACAATATATATCGATGCTCGATCGCGTCAATATTATAATACTGTCGCGGATGAGTAGAGGCATAAAAGCTCACTCGACATATATAATAGCGAATCATCATTCTCACACGAATCAGCGCCGCTGAGCCGTTTATTTCGTAATACAGCATAACAAACGTGAGTCTTTATGCTATGCAGTGACATAACGCACGCACATTGTCTGGGAATATAAGAGAGTTGCACTAACTTCTCTTTCCTCGCGCGTTGCAGAGTTTCCCAAAAGTCGCCGCTTACAAAATATATACAGCTCGTGAAAATCCCGCGGAAGGAAATGCAACATAGTTGCGTGCAATAAAGAACCGCGCCGTGTAAAAAAGTAAATATATATATATATCGACCGGTTTCTGTCGCCGATTTTTCAACGCGGTCGCAGAATTTCGAAATTCGCGCCGCGCGCTCGTTTTCGAAATCGCGCTGCACCTTGCGCTTTATAGACATAGATAAGAAAATTAATTAAGCCGGCGTTTAAACGCGAATATAATTAATCGAATGTTTGATCGCGGCGGATTGAATATGTAGTTATCTGACAAAGCCGATCTCGCGCTCGGAAGAAAGTTCGCTCATGTTTTCCATACCTATATATTAATGCTCAGTATACTGATGTGTTTGCTAACAAAAGTCATCATCTCTCGCGCGCATTGTCCTATTCCAGCATTTGTGTGTATACTAATATAGCCTCGATCCAATGCCAGGTGTCAATTACACACACACACACACACACATACAGTTGCGCTTGTACGAAATCTCGCACGTGTTGCACCGCACGAGGCACCGCATGTGGCCTCTCTGCAGAGACGGTTTCACCTTTGCATATAATGCGCACATAGGTATATATGCATACAGCTTACGTAAACGGCTATATACTCTCCGAAGCGTGTATTAATTGCCGATTAAACAGCTAGTCTGTTTTTGCGAGAAGAACCAATTCGACAGCTACTATACACACACATAGGTTGTATGTATATACAAGAATGCAAGAAACTTTGGGGATCGGCTTTGCACTTTCTCTCCTGTATAGAAGACGAAAAAATCCATCAGCTGGCGACAGAGGACGCATAGAGAAGAAATGATTTCGTTCTCGATCGGTATCTCTCTTACACAGATCGGTGTACCTATACTACTACTGCAATATAGAAATCGCGCCGGCAGCCATTATCCTATACATATACCAGGTGGGAGTAGAAGAAAGATCGTGGGATCGGTCGTTTTATACACACACGAGATCCGACCTTGCCTATAGTGTAACCGCGCGTATTGAGGAAGTCTGCTTTCTATATAGCTATCCAGAGAGAAAGAGGTATATATAATACAACAAAAACGAGCGCGCGCGAATAACTCATTGCTCTTAACGGGACGTGCTTGCATAATTCGCGACACGCTACTCGAATCAGCCGTGAATAAATCTGCGTGGAATAAAAAAAAAAAAGAGTCGTCGATTTAATTTGACGTTTACGGGTTCTCGTTATATAAATATCGTGATTTACTGTGTAAATATACACTCAGCGCTGGCATATCGAAATTTTGCGACTCTTTTTTTTATATATATAGTTACGAGACGAGTAGGCTAGTTATATTTGACTAGCTCGTGAACACATCGAGAGGCAATAATAGTCCAAGAAATTCACTCGGCGCACAACCGTATACTTGTCTATATAGACACTGCAGCCTCTCGTGTATACTCGTAAAACGCGTCGAGATTTATGCGTTTCTGGGGAGGGGTCAAAGGTCGCGTTTTAATACGAGCGAAATTTCTTCCTATATCATCCTCTTCACGACACTTGTTTAATAATATTTACGGCCGCGCAATATGCAAGTCAATAATAGGGCTGCAATAAAGAAAAAAGGTTAGTTATCTCCAATAATTGCCGAGCGCTTACTTAAATACATTTGAAATTCGAGGCCAAGTTCATCGTCGCGCGGCAATCCCGTTTCCTGATGGAGATGAGGAAAATAGGGTCAAACACGCTCTCCTTATTTCTTTGCCGCTATATATATATATACACAGTCGCAAATTGCATTGTTCGACGATTCAAAGAGCCAAACAATGGCTCGTTGTATAATGGCAGAAAATCATCGCTGATATTGAAAATTAAAGGGGGTAATAGAGTAGCGCTTTTTTTCTCATCCCGGCGCATTATAATCTAACTCGAGAGAGAAAGAGAGAGCTGATTAATTGTCTCTATAGATATGCGCTTGCGCGCTATTGCGACTGAGAATTAATTCGAGGACGTCGCCGTTCGACAGAGTATATATAAGGAGCGTCAAAGGTCCATAAATTTCCATCAGCTGATGCGCGTCGTGTCTGTATTCACTATAGTAGCTATATAGGTACAGCTCTCATCTATAGCGCTGCAAATAAGTAGCATCGAGTCCATCGCGATTGCGCGCGTACGGGGCAAGGCGAGCGACCTTTTACCGACGAGCTATACTGCATGCACTCGCTTTTCATGAGAGCTTTTCGATAAGGATCGTCCGATCGCCTGTGTCTTGGGTTATTAATGCGCATGCGCGCGTCAATTTGTCGTGTGCTTTTTGAATTATATACCGCGCACAGACACCATCGGGAAAAATTACTTCCTGATGCGGACGCAACGTTGCACCAGCATCAGTATACAAAACAGGGAAACTCGCGCCTGAAAGAGAGATTTAATTATTCGTGCAGTCGAGGCAATTATTGTGCATCTCGAGCGTTAATTTCGGAGGAACGTTGCGTAAAATCACACTCTCGCTATAAGCGAGCGACTTTTTGCGCAATTCGACGTTGCCGTGTACTGTGTATGTGTCTTGCCTTTTGCGAAATAAACGAAACGCCATTTTCAGCTTGCGGATTCTAGGAAACGCAGCTATTGACCTGGACCTCCGTCGCAAGTTTTGCTGCGGTGATTGCGCAGCAGCGATCATTTTAGAATGGACCATATATACATATGTGTATACAGTCGGAATTTAATTGAAAATTACTATACTGAAGATCCTCTGATTTTCGCGCGGCGACTTTGAAGCTGTTACATAGAACGAGAGGAACAATTAGAGAGATCGAGCCATGGTGTGTATATATATTATGTATAGCCCGGGGTGAGCGAGATGCTTATCGCTATACTTATATATATCGGTATCTCGGCGCGCGAGCAGAGAGACGCTGGAAATCGCTTTCGGGACAAAGTAGGTAAGGCTTTCACGATTCGCGCTCGGCGTGAAAAACACGACTCCCGGCCCCGTATTAGTTTCGCGCATCTTGTGCTGTATATTGTATATATAGGTATATACCATATCTCTCAGCGATGCTTGTCGGCACACACGGGGGAAAAGGGTCGAGCGAGCGAAATCGCTGCTTCGAACAGAGCTAATCGTCGCGCCGAGAGTATAGCCGTCTATGGACATTTGTGTATGTCGCGACACGAGTTGAAAGCTTGAGCTTGCAAAGAGGAGGATTATATCGGCCTTTTTGCGCGCAGGTTCGTCTGAGGCAAGGACATTATGCGTGGAGAGTAGAGAAAGAGAGGATCGTGCAAAGCATCGGATGATAAGGGACCTTGACCCCGAGCGACATCAGTCCGGCAAACGACCGAAATACACGCGTTTTTTTTCTGAGCGGATGTTTGCTCTCTCACTTGAGCGAAAAGCGAATTTATTTCGAGTTGTAGTCTTTTACTCTCGAGGTCGTCGTGCGTGTTTGCCAACGTGGATTTCTATGTAAAGTCGACGATGACGAATATATCTCGGAGGTAATGAAAATCTCATTCTTTAAAGTTCGTTTGCATTTATATACCCAAATCAGTTTTCGAGTTCGAGCAAATATTTGCCGCAGCTAAACGGAGAAAAAAAAACGAGCGAGCGAACCAAGAGAATTAACGGAAAGGTAAACACCGCGCGTGTGAGAGCTGCGTAATCTTAATATCCGTGAAATGGTAATCCCTGCGAGCAAGAAGTGCGCGTGACACATAGGTGGCAGGTGAAAAATAAAAACGTGTCCTGCTGACTGGAAAGTTGATCATGCGCGTGACGTACATATTTTTCAGATCAATTATCCAGAAATGCGGGACAAGCCAATTAAAATTTGCCTTAATCCTTTGAAAGAAAAAGAAAGAAAGAAACGGACTAACGTTTAATTGCGAGACGCGGCGAATCTTTTATTTTCACGGAAGAGCGTAAATCAAGCGTCCAAAAACTTGACAACTTTCACACGCGAGAGAGTACCTTTACGTAAATATTTATAGCGGACTTTTAATAATCGCGAGCATTTTAATTCACGCGCGAAAAGGTATTAAATTCCCATAATAACGGGCATACTGCACTTGCATATACGCGTATTATAAAAGGACACAGTCCGCGCTCGAAACAAAACGCACGTATAGATATATATTAATCTTGTTACGTATATATAGCTCGAAAAGTACCTCTCGTCGAGAGATATGCGATATTTTTCGCGCGGTATACTCGATCGATTCGAAATCACTTTATTGGCATAGCTGTATATATACTATATATATACACTGCAGCGATCGGGTGTGATCGATCTTTTTCACAGTACATAATGCTATCGTGTGCAACGAGTGCTTTACGAGCTCGGGCTATAAACAGCCGACACGTCGGAAGGAGAGAAATTTTTGAGGTTATCGCCGCTAGAGAGAGAGAGACTGGCCGCAGCCAAGCGTGCAAAAAGCAGTCGTTATAATATCGGCGTTTACGTCGTGTTAACTGCGCGAATAGGCTCCGAGAGGAGAGAGAGAGAGACCAGGCGATAATAATATTTCTCCCGATTAGAGTCCACCTACGCGTCTTGCAGTTAGCTCTCTACAGCCGGATTAGGGCTTGCTCCTCGGCTGCGGCCTTTGCTATATTATTTATATTATTCTCGCACATCTTCCATCTCTCCCCATTTGTCACGCTCTCTATAATATAGCGCGGGTGCACGACACTGATGCTTCTTTTTTTTTACATATACCTTAATCCCATATATACTTTCGGTGAGAAAGATTGCGTCGAACCTGCATATTATATTATACAGCTGACTATTGCATAATACAATACACACTTTTTTCATCTAATAATCGCGCGAGCTTTAGAATATTGATTTTTGTATTTGTTTTCAGAACGCCGCGGCATTTCAATTAACGCTTTTTTTCTTCAAAGCCCATAAATCACGCGAAACGCCCGCGGGAGAAAGAGAAAAAGGAGTGTATATATATAGTCGAGCGCGTACACTCGCGCCGCCGGTAATTAAAATCGATACTCGATAGTCGAGTGCGCGAATTGCTATATAGGTATACAAGCTTATAGGCGTCAGGTTCTCTCGCCAATTTCTCCGCTGTGGAGTGACACCTGCATCTCCATAGCAATTTTATATATTCTACATTTAATCGCATTTGAAAATATTCCGTTCGATTGAATTGCGCGTGAGACATACACACAGCCAACAATCCGCGAACGAGAATAAGTCGTGTCGCGAGGCGGCGAAACGAGTTTCATTTCAGTCCTGCGCGGTCGATTATCTTTTTGCGGTTATACGTCGCATTATGCCGCATCAGCTTCGAGAGAATAATTCCTGATGCCCCGTTGACTTTGATGCAGGCGCCGCCGCCGCCGCGTTTATACCTGTTTAATCGTCTCACGCAAGATAACACGACCAAATTTGGTCGCTCCGACAATTATTCGACCGAACCGCTCCATCAGCGAAAGCGCCGAGTAATATATATATAACCTTGACCTTTGGTATATAAACTGCAATAACTCGCATCAGCGATACGGCATTATTATAATACTCTGAAAATTGCGCGAGATAGATATATAACTGGTTCTCTATAGAGTTATAGATGACGAAACGTTTTTCGACGAATTTATCGCGCGCGCCGCGAAGCGAAAGGCAAAAGTCGATCGTCAGCGCGAATTTACGCTGCTGCTGCTGCTGCTGGCACACGTAATAAGAAATTAGGCTAAATCCGTATACGGAGTGTAGCGAGGAGTGACGCCCGTACTTGTATATGTCGCGTTTCAGCGATATATGTACCGACGCTGCAGTTCACTCTCGTAAACACGAATATCTGGGACAAGGCGACGACGACGATGCTGCTGCTGCTGCTGCTGTATGTGTGTATGTGTACATACCTACGTACTGCATCAGGTTCAACAATGGTAGGTATTTTTAATTTTCAAGGCTCTGACTCCTCGGACTGGAATTTGCATTATCGGCGGCAGCCGAATTATGGTTGGCGTAGAATTGTATATACAGAACTAATTCAATGAAATTGTCGCGGATATGCAGCAGCAGCGGTGGAAAGTTTGATTAGATATACCTGTAATATAAAGTTGAATCAGGTCGTCTTGACATATATGCTAATGCGCTAACAATTTTTCCGTATCAAGTATCTATATATGTATACACACGAAAGATGTCCATGAAAGTTTAACACAAGCCGATAAGGGGAAGAAAAGGCAGCAAAGTGTTTTCCGCGCTAAAAGTCGAGCTTCTCTCAAGGAGATGCGACAAGCAAAGAGCATCAGAAGCGAAAGCCTTGAAAATCGATCGCAGCGCGTCTAGAAACTTTTGGATCATCCCCGGAAAGTGCGGTGAGAGACGAGAGAGTAGAAAATTCAGCGAACAAGTTGTCGAGGCGCAAAGAGTTCTTCGCGGAAACGTCCGTCGCCCGCGCGTAAGATTCTCTCCCGATCGAACTTTCTCGCGCTCGCGCCCGCCAGAGAGAGAGAGAGAGAGCATCGATCTTATAGGACACACGACGTGTTTTGCTTGCCATCACACATATACGATGGTCAGCCGAAGCAACTTTTACGATGAATCTCAAGCTATTTTTGTTATATAAATACAATATTTTGAAAAGGTAGCGAGATATACGTATAATAGACAGTAGAGAGGAGAAAAAGGGCCGTGCGGTTAAAGGAGAAAATATGGAAATAGTTTGGAATGCAAGCGAACAGTTGACAGCTGGGGGGAAAGTTTCAGCACGATTCCTCTCCGGCGGCGAGTTGTGGGCGATTTACTGCGCGCGTTCTCCATACGCGACACAAGAGGGAGACAGAGAGAGAGCATATAATCGTAATAAGAGGAGAAGAGCGATCGTCGCCGATTAAAATTACCATTGCCAATGGCGATTCGCGTGCAATATACCTATACACTAGACCACCGCGATATTGTTTCGCTCTTCTCGTCATATATACATTTACAGCCAAAGCGCGAGGGAGGAGAAGATAAATTCAGAGGCGGCTATATGTATATATGCTGCACACAGCGAAAGTCGCTTTGTCTCTCGATTCCACGTGCGACATTTCCGCTATTTTTCCCTCCGGCCGTTGAGAGCTTGAAATATCGATACTTTCACTCTTTCGCGCAGTGCGGCCTCATCTGTATTATTTGATAAAGACGTTGCCGGGGCGAGTATTGAAAAAAAACTGCCCCTTTCTTATTGCTATTTCTATCATTTCTCTCTCTCTGTAAAAGCATAATAGTTTGCCTTTTTTGAACCTCGAGAGGCGTATGTACTTATAGCCACGAAGCAGCAGCAGCAGCAGCTTTTCGGCGGTTAAACGAGCCGTCGTATAAAAGCCGCAAACCAATCAAGAAGCCCGCTTGTATTCCCCGGTGTAAATCACGCGGTCGTCCACGGTCAAGTGCATTCCGCGCGCGCTGCAGAGAGAAGAAATAAAAATCACAAAATAAGGGCCAAGGCAGGTCAAACAAGCTGAGAAGCGGATATACCGATATGGCTATATATATATACATACATACGTGTTCAACGGCGGGCCTTATGTAAGCTCGCGGCGCGCGCGCAGTTTGCAATTTCATCTTTTACGCTCGTCAAACTATCTGTGTCAAAAGTACGCGCGCGCGCGCATGCAAGTCGCCTCTAATTCATCATTTCTTTGCTGCTGTTGCTGCTGCAGCAGCTGAATAATATTAGCATAAGCGATAGCCTCGAGAAAGCTACTGCTGCCAGGACGAATAAGAAAAAGAGGGTATTGTGCAGTGTATAAACGACGAGCGCGCAGCTATATGCTCATTCATACGGAAAATGGGAATGTGAAACGCCGAGCTATTTTCGCTCTGTCTAGTATCAGTCGAGGAATGCCAATCGACAAGTCTCTCTGTAACAAATATATATTAGATACGCGTACATACGAGCGATAAGAAGAAAGGCTCTCGCGTATAATGACACACGGCGGACATAATATGACGTGGGTGGGACGTAAATGGGTGAAGGCAGCTCCGCGCACACAATGGCGGCGAATAGATAGAGAGACAGAGAGAAAGAAAGAGATCCCGATGCAACAAGTGCGGGCCTACGCATGTATATATACTTTTACTCGCGAGCGGGCCCCCATTGATTTATAAATAAATTGCTCGCGCGACAATGGAGCCGCCAGAGATTTACGGCTATAGGCGCAGTCGCGATTCACCGGCCGCTATATGCGCCGCGCGCGCAGTAAAAACGTCATTGTCAGCCAAGTTGTTTGGCGAACAGTAGTAGTCGTCGTCGGGATGTTTGCGCTCGTTTTCTTTCAAATTGACCGCGTCTCTCTCTGCGGCTAATGATACGCTCGTCGTTGATATATTCAATGCGTCCGTAAGATTTTTCTTCTCTCGTATATGTGAAAAATAAACTAGAAGATAAGTTGTTGGATTATGCCCCGATATGTCGTAGCGAGAGAATTTCTCAGCAGTAAAACCTTTAAACGCAGCGAGATCGTCGCGATGAAAAACTGACCAAAAACGGCAGCTTTTCACTTTTGAATCAGCCAATAAAAAGTTGACAGAGAGCCAAAAGGAAGAATTATAACTTGGTCGTATAGAGGACACACATAAAGAAACGATTTGCCGAGGAAGCTTGATCGTTCGAATGCGCGTGATAAAGCGCGTTTACGAGAGAGCATTAAAACGTATACGCGGCCGCGACGATATAGGTATTAGGCATTATATATGGGGGAGTGAAAAAGAGAGAACGGGCTCTCTGATGTGTGTATATATATAAGCTCATGGGAAGTAGCCGCTCGCTCTCGCGGTCTAGTCCAAGGGACGTGATTCAGCTCTGGATATGAAGATCACGACATTGTAAATGAGGCTGAGAAGAGGCGAAAGAGGAAGTCACACTGTATGTATAGTGCGACGGAGAGAAGAAAGATTAGGATCACAAGCGTAGATATAACCCATGACTCAGGAGCTGACCCCAACTCGATCGAAATTCTCTCTCTCCCGCTCGTTTACTAAATTCATTTATACGCACACATGCGTTCCACTTAAATCCTCTTTTCGCGTCCTCCTTATAATCCATCTCTCTCAGAGATAAGCCATTAATTAGGATCTTCGACGAGAGAGCTGAAAAAAGACGCTGCGAGAGCTGAAAATAGTAATTGCGTACACATCGCGGGCGACAGGAATAATAGAGAGCTGTGTAGCAGAAAAGTCGGTTGTGCGCATATACACAGAGAGGAGACTACACGAGCGATGCTATCGAAAAGAGAGAGATCCTTTCTAGTCGATATTGCGCCGCTGCATATCAGAGACCGCTGCAACAGAGAGAGAAGAAGACAGTTATGTGCATCGCTTGTAGCGGCGCTTGTTTAACATCGCGGACAAAAATCCCTGATATGCACATGCCTCTTGGGCGTCTTGTATAGCTATATGACTGACGCCTCGGCTCAATTCATATCCATCTTAAATAGCCTCTCATCTGCGCATGTATTATACATGCACCGCACACACGCTACCGTTGGATTGAGATCGACGATGGAAAAGCGAAATTTCCAATTCAGCCGGATTTTTACGCAGATTATCGCTCTCTAATGCTGATTACTACAGTCTATAGCTACGACCAGCTGATAGATTGTGAATCAAAGAACTACACGCCGCCGTGTATGGTGTACCGCAAACGAGCTAAAAGGTGTTTGCCGGTCATCCTTGCGCGCATTCCTACACACTGCGTATATGGAATATGACGCAGCAGCTACCGTCTATACAGAGTATACATACGCGGGCGTTATACTGTATAAGAGTGATTAATAATGCTCGCGCGGATGTACGCGTATGTGTAGAGAGAGAAGCGACGACGACCAGTAGGTTATATATAAGATATGCGAATTAATCCAACTGCATCGCGGCGACTTTCACCTCACCCCCGGCGCCGCTGTTCATTGTTATAGTGTGATGGTCCGCGCGAGACGTAAACATTCTCACGCTTCTTTCCGCTATATATGCAAACTAACGGCTGACGCTTCCGTTGGAGTACACTATTACGAATGTATATACTTTAATAGTTAGGCGCGGGTGCAGCATGTAATACTTGCGCGAGGAAAACACTTTGTATGTGTGTATTTATTGCGGAGATGAAATATGTCAGCGTCAAAAGTGCAATTTAACGCAATAGATATGAATCGGTATAAATTTTATTCGAGAGTTAATAAAATATTTTACGGCGCTATTTTTCACGACTCCGGAGGCGCTTTATGGCTTGCTGAATTTCTCGGACTCGAAGCGAATCGCGAAGCCTCCTGTTTTTTTGCCAGTTCTCGCTCTATTGTGCAACGCGATTGCTCTCCTAGTAGCTGTAATGCAATAGATTTACATAAACCGAAACCGGAAGAGACGACGACTACTATTGTATATATATAGACGCGTGCGTGTGTTAAGGGCGCATGAAATTTTCACCTGCGCATCTGCTCGTAACGTTCGCTTTTCAACTTGTCAATAGAGCTAATTAGGTCTTGAAGAAAGAGAGAGAGAAAGAAACGGAGAAAAATAGAAAGAGTAGCTGCCGCCGCCACCGCCGAGCCGTTCCTAGAAGTGATTTCTAAGCGACGTTCATTGCGCTTATTGCGACAGAATCAGGGCTCGCTTTCAGATACTTGTCAGCCCGCTCGCGAATCCGCTGATTTATTGAGACTTGAGGATTATTCGACGAAACGGTATATATCCGATACAGAATACATTATATACCTATAGGTAAATAAATATATAACAAAACCTACCGATTATACTTATTTGCGCATCCGCATCTCAAGTATATACCTATAATAAAAACACAAGGAGGGGCGGTCGCAATTAAAACAAAGGCGAATCGAGTACACAGCACGACAACAGCCATGGATCCCGTCGAGTTGGTCAAGTTTCACCCCCAATAAGAGATCGTCTCTCTTTCGCTATGCGACTATTATGTCGCAATGAGCCCGTGAGTCAAGATAATTAACGAGCCTATACCGGTCGACACCGATTTACACACACACACACGCGCGCAGCTCATCCTTATATCCTTTTCGTCTTCTTCTACTTCTGATGAGCGCCGAGGCGTGTTTTCACCAATGACCAAAACGGAAAGTCAATATAGCTATATAGCGGTATATTTTTCCGAACGTCCCGGTGGAAAGAGGTCGCGAGGCGTAGGCGAGAGTATAGATGAAAATCCTCTCGACGCGTAGTTCTAGGCGTGTGTATATTCTAATGCGCATCTCTAATAACTGCGCCGTACGGAAATTGTGCTCGTCGCAACCGATTCCTCTGGTAATATACACCCACGAGTTGTATATACCGCCTGACCTTCTCCTGCTCACGAGATGCGCTGTATCTACTCACATATGCGCTGCATCACATACGAGAGACTAACTAACGGATCAAGTTCAGGGAGAGCCTACTGTAACGTTTCTCTTTGCTGCTGCGCGTCTAAAATACTCAAATACGCGATAGAGAAGAAGATTCGAAAGAATTAGTAGCAGTGATGCAGGCGACCGGTTGCAGGGAATAATCGCGAACGACTATAACACCGCAGCTTTGTTTTTGCGCAGATCAGAGAGCCGCAGACTCGCGACCGCAAACACAATTGCCCGCGCGCGCTCGCGGTGAAAAGAATCGACGAGAGCAAACCGCGTTTTTCACTCTCCCCCGATGAGTAGCTTGCGCTATATACAATATACTTGTGACACGAAATTACAAACGAGGCAGAGTATATATACGGCTCCTGCTAATTTTTATCCGTTCTCTCGCGCTTGCTTTGACTTATTGCTTGTTTTCACTCAATTTGTCTCGTCGAATCGGAATCTCCCGCTGACGAAAGTCCTTATTGTGCGTTTGGCTTATTGTAACAACGCGCAATTGCGTTTGCGAATCGAAAATTTCTGCGCGCCTCTGCGGTTTCGCAGCAGCTACGCCGCAGTTTACGACACTATTATAAAGACGACGACAGGCGTATGTGCTAATTGCACGTGTCGTGTATATACATGTATATTCAAGTAGCTCCTGAATATAAGAAATGGAGAAATAAAACAAAGCGCCTTGTGCGATATAATTTCCCTCATCGAGGGAGCGATATACATCTTGGAATAATAGATTCGACTAAAAAACGAAATCGGCCTTTCTATACATATAGCCTGAGCGAGAGTAACGTGGAAAACAACTTTCCCACCCACTATATATGTACATATATACTATACATCATAGGAACATATAGCTGCAGGGCGCCGGCGCAATAATTGCCGTACACATGCGCGAGATGCAGGTGAATGAATAGAGGCGCATTATATGTTGTATACGCATGTATACGTACGAGAGAGAAAGAGACAGCAATGTTTGTAAACGATACCATATACGCGGCTATTGATTGTCTATATCAAGATCGGTTACAAGTTATAATACTCGAAGGCGTGTCCACTGCACAGTCGTACAAATTCTGAAGACAAGCTCGCGAATATAGCCTTAATTGGTTTGGCCTATATCCTCTAATTCTACACCCATTTCTGCATTTAGTATTCGAAAAGTCGAACCTTCCGCATCTCGACGATTCGTCACACACGAGTTGCGTGCTGCAACCGATTCTTCCGCGTGCATATATATACGTGTGTGTATACCACATCGAGCGGGACTCGGGAATCGTTCGGAGAAGAGAGGAAAAAAAACGATGGTTCGGGCGAATTAACATAATGCTTTCAGAGAAGACCGAACGCGCGATTAAGTATTCACGCCTTTCGAATCCATTTACAACTCTTTTTTACGTCATTTTTCAACGATAATGAAATTATCATTTCAAATTCTCACGTTTCTTATTGCGTACGTATATGCATACGTAGAACGGATTTTTCGACCGAATTATTCCTACTAATCCCTGCAGCAATATAGGCGGCCCTGAATAATTCTTTCTTTGATATTTATAAATAAAGCTGTATATAATTAATCCGGATTTGAATATTTTATATATATATTTCTAAAGCCCGATAATACCTATAGACTGCACACGCTCCTGCACATATATCTATAATATACATAATAAAAGGCTCCGTCATTATATACATGATTAATTAGCGGTAATTGCAGCGAAATTCACGAGACTTGTCTGATAATTACGAAAAGCAGCTGTACAGCAATAAAAGTAACTGTGCAGCAGCGATTTGATATTATTGTTCACTATACACACAGCTCGATATCTGAAAGTCTCGATCGATCCGCGAGGATTTTACGAGCGCAGCGAGATGTAGCATAATAGAGAAGAGCTCACAGTATATATGTATATACATAACACTCGTTAGTTATGTTTGTTTGCGGTGCACGAGCTCATAGAGTCGTGCAATCGTTATACGGCTATGTATGAACCATACCGAGTATATCTCGGCATTATTTACGAGCGCATCATTTGTCACTGCGGCCGATGCGTTGCTGCTGCTAATCAGAAGTGTTCAGCGAATAACTTGTTCGCTGCAGTCATTGCGGGTTAAAGCTAATTCGCAATATCCCAGAGATTACACCGAGAAGGCGGTGTATAATTTCGCGAAAACATCCTAGATCGTTCGTTTGCACAAGATTTATATACACAAGACTCGACTGCTGCTGCTGCTGCTGCTGCTGCTGCTGCTGCTGCTGATCGTATTTATGAAGTGCGTCGGTATTATATATTACGTTCCCGTTATACAAAAATTCATTTTATTCCTTGGTTAATATACGAAATTTCGTATATATATCCGCCTCGAATTACACCGCTCGTGTTCCACGCTGGGCGAATTTCACGAGAGAAGGAGCGATTAAATTTTTTGCCGCTCTATTTGTGTAATATATACAGATACAACATGTATTATACCTCTGCTCGAAATTTCTCTTTCTATATAGAGAGGGTCCACGATCTCGACGCAAATAACATTCACTTTCCGAAATCGCGTTGCGTATCTATATATGTTACAGCAAAGTAGCCCGGAAGATAAAGCCGATCGCGTGCGCGCCTAATATAAGCGAGGAGGAATTTACGAAGAACGAGGTCATAGAACTCGGTCCATTGTCGATTATATTGCTGCTAGAACATAGTACTATAGAGCGCGAAATCATGCGTGGATAATGGGTCGCGCGCATTCGTCGCATTATGTGTCTCGGCAAAATCAAAGCTCATGTTTGTAATTAGACTTTCACTTGTTCTAATTATTTTTTGACCGCGAGCGAGGGAAAAAAAGCAAAGAAATATTCGCGCGACGACGCCTGATGAAAGTAAATTCTCACGGGCGCGTGTCGATAGAACTTGATAAGCGATTGGAAATTGGAGACTCATCGAGAACTGGCTGTATATAATGTAAGCCAAGCAGAGAGGGATCGGGCGCGAGGGTGCAGTGCGAGAGCGCTATGCGTGCGCGAGTGAAAGTGCACCGCCGCCGTGCAAGTTGATCATGCGCCGAGATAAGAAACTGGGAGTGCAGCTCACATAGACTTCTTGTTTATGATCGACAGAAGGATGCCGAGCGATCGTATTTTCCCCCTCCGCGCGCATTGCAGCGCACTGCACATAGAGGATATTTTAGCTGCTTCGCCGGCTGGGACGACCGGACGCGTCTTGGATACTTCTTCTTTTTCAGCTGTCATAACAGCTCTCTTTGACTTTCCAATTACGCCGACGACGCGTAATTCAAGCGAGAGCTGCATTTATAATATATACCCCTCGCACAAAAGCTGTCGCGAGGCTATGTGTGTGCACCGTGCGCGTGTAACGAACGGCCGAGCTGTAAATTTACATTTACCGAAATATTCAAAGAAGCCGATAATTGCGCGCACCTACTTCTTTCGCATTAAAATACAAGGTCGCTCTTCGTCGCCGAGCGGCCTTTAAATATGGATTTTCAATTAGAATTTGCAATAACTCACACACGACGACGACGACAGGTGGATGTGTTGGTATATTGTATATATATATAAGAGGCTTTTGCATAGCCCCTTGTGGAGACATCGCCGCGCTGCAGATGAATCCGGAGGGCGTGTTGCCAATTAACTCGTCCTTTGTCTTGCAGATATGCGCTTGTAGTTCTATTATACCAATGCTCAGTGGACTTTGCAGCCGTAGATTGCTGTGCTGGACTATAACATAATATATAATAATGTATATAGTTGTTGTCGCGATTGTTTCTTTACTTTTAAATGTATACTTTGAACTTTCAATGACAATAGGAATTCATTCAAAAAAGTTGGAAGTCAGAGTCGCTTCTACAGAAGGGATTATTCCAATGTGGAATCTGGATGCAACAAATAACCTTTAAAGGGCGGAAATTTAGGGTTTGTGTCATGACGATTTCAGGTTTGATCATGGGTAAAGTGTCACGAACATGGATCAATCCAGTATATTCGATTATTTTCTATAACATTTGTTCGTATTTTCACAAGCGCATTTAAGTTATTTTTTTTCGCATTTTTAAATCGGGAGGACCACATTGGGATCCTTTACTCTAATATATAGATCAAAAGAAAAAAGTACCTGTCGAGTCTGTCCGAAGGAAAAGACCGCCGCCAACTCTCACGTGCAGGATTATCTTCGTCGCAGTGTCGGGCTAATTCTGCAGGACGACATCGCAACTCGAGGGATGAGAGCTAAAAAGGAAAGACTGATGTTGGTGCTCCCGGATTTCGGGTAATCTCTAAAAGCATACTGCATAATATAGGCTCGCGCGAGCTCACCGTAGAAAGGGATGACGGAAACACAAGCTGATGTACAATTTCCCACGACGCCGTGTATACACCGCCGGGTTTATCCGTTTTCTTTCTCCTGAAAAAAGAAGGAAATACAATAGATACAGCATACGCAAGTAGAATTTTAATTTAATCAGTTTAAACGTAGCAAACAAATGCACCGGAGCATAAAAGAATGTTTCCCCTGTGTGTATATATTTCAGTAAAACACCAGAGTGACAAGAAAAATCTGAAATTGCGGAGTCGCTCGTGTCTCACGAAGAAGCTTCATCAGAATAACTTGGCAGAGATTTTAGCTTTGCATGGGAGCTAGAAAGAAATAAGAATGGCTCGGTGTCGCTGCGCAGTAGATATTCGTGACAGGGATATCCATTCCGGAAGTGTCTCACGAGGCTGCATCAGAGGATTAATCGTCAGCATTAGCGGGGGATTTATCGGGCGTGAATCGGCCTCTGCCTTTCGACATTTTTCGATCAGCCGTCTCAGATATAAACACATACATACACACACACACACTGAAGTCTCTCTCTCTCACGGGGTCAGCCAGCGCGCGAGGAAAGGTCGTCTCTCGCGGTGACAGGAGAAATTCATACATTAACCGCTGCAGCTACTGCTGCTTCTTTTTTTCTCAACACTCTGACTTTGACAAATCATGAGATGCCAGGAGAAACTTGAAGCGACTACCGCGAGTGCTATTTCACACGCCGGGCACATCAGCAATAAGAGCTGCTGCAACACGTCAAAGTCACTTACAAGACGCCGCTGCTACACCGCGCGGAAGTCTCAATCGAAGTGTTTGCTCTTCTCCCACAAACGATCTTCGGTTTAAAAAAAAAGCCATTTCTCAGGAAATTCACGTGTGTATACTGCATGCACGTCTTCCCTCGAGCGTTACTTCCAATTTGTCGGCGCGCGCGCGCGGTGAGGATCTACGCACAGTTTAACTTGGCCAGAGGAATGAGATAGACGAAGCGGAGCCAAAGCCAAGGCTAGCCGCAATTACGCTCACGCAATAACTGCAGTATGTATGTAGAGACGAGTATAGCTATCTCTGCTATGCGTTTATGCATTAGTATTAGAGAAAGTGACAAACTGACAGACACTGATGTCAGTGCATGATGAATAAAGCTCGCTCTCGGAGCTTGCAGGAGCTTTAACGCGCTCTTTCTCTCCATTGAATTCTACTATATACGCACATATAGATAGTATATCTCTCAAGAGCTGTCGCACTGCCGTAGATTAATTTCCCTTGTACTCACACACACGCGACAAAAGAGCAGTGTCCCGACCTTGACATCTCGCCGCGAGCTGCACGAAATCCAGAAATAAATGCAGCGTATAGAAGCAACAGTGCTCGTCGCCGCAGCGAAGATTAACACCTCGGCAATGTTTCCACTCTCCCGTGCTGTGGCTTATTGTCGCTTTCATGTCAGCTCTTTCTCTCTCTCTCGCGCGGGTAAGATAACGAAGGAGTAGAGTATATATAGCGTGCGCGCATGACATTGTGGGAAACCGACGCACCGGAAGAGAGCACCGTGTGCCCGGCCTACCGTGAATCTTCTATACCTTTATTAAAGCCGCTCTCTTGTGTCTTTGCTGCTGCTACTGCTGTACACGGCCTTATCCGGCCTTCAGACGACTGCTGCCCAGCCGCTCTTTCTCTCCCTCTCTATATATACTTAGGTATAGCTACGTCTTTTTGAGCGTCTAACCGTTAATTACATTTCGTGTAGCGCGCGTATAGTAGCCGACTTTTCACAATGAGTGCAGCAATCTCTCTTATGCTCTGTGCGATGCATATATATACACATCAGAGTTTGGTTATATGGAGATATATCACTCGAAAATCTGCGCAGTTGTTTACTGCTGCTGCTGCTTTTTTCCGGTTCTCCGCATATATACTGGTATACTGCAGCAGTTCGAGTATAAATCTAGAGCCGCGATTAGCGCGTGTATACACGGTATGTCAGAGGACTGCTCAGGGTAATTAGATGCGCTACAGCAGCTATAGCAAGACGATGTATATGTAAGCAAGAATTAGTCTCTATATTAGCAGTAGGTCGCGCGCGCGCGCGCGCTGCAGGATAATTTGCCAAAGAAGTTTGCACTTTCTCTCCTGTCTATATATACATATGCGAGTGTCTCTCCGCTTTTGCAGCCTTGATTATCGGCAAGAAACACACTGCGCGCGCCCGCAGTATGTATATATATGTATATAAGTGTATTATATAGGCGGAAAAGGGGACTCTTGTAATACACGCCGCCGAGTGGATCGCTGAATTTTCGAAAGGGAAACGACGAGCAAGTCCTCCGCGACGATGACAATCTCTCTCGACGATCGCTCTGCGATTACATTTATTTTCTACTGAATATATCTATGTATATAAACTGTTTTCTTATTCCTTCTTCGTTATATTGTTATCTCGGAAATTAATTAGCTATTCCGTTTACATTACATTTGCTCGCTCGTGAGAAAAAGGCTGATTTCCAAGAAAAGCACACTAAGAGATATTTAGAGCCCTCCTCAAGAAAAATGAATTTAGGACGTCGAGCAGGGTAACCGTCGATGGTGGAATTCAATTCCATACGAAATCAGGTCCCTTCCCTCACTTAGCAAATTTAAATTAGCCATACGTATAGGTATTTTGATAAAATGTATGTTGCACGATAGTTTGGTTGGCATCCATGCGTTGTTTGCGTTATAAATTGTAATATATGATAAGAATAACTCAGTCTGCGATTACACTTTTAGTTTCTAAGTATAATGTTATACATATAAGACGTATATTAAGGAAATTGTGCAATTACCTCCTGACAATCTGTGATAAACATGAGCGACTTCAAAATGACTGCTATTGACTATTATTAAGCACTATATGTGCGTGTATTATTTTTGACTTGGTCCAAATAAATCTAATCGAGCCTTTATATTTCTCATCGTGTCTTGCAAAAAAAATGTCACAATATTGAAACTGACAAAAGAGATACGTACATATAGGTATAGATACGATGCTTGATGGCGCGAGTCCATTAAGCGCGCGATTCTGCCCCCAAGCACCGACTATACCTATATACCCGAGCGGAGATCGAGTGTCTGGCAAAAGGTTTTCCCAGCTGGTCGTTTATCTCGCGCGCCGGCCGTCTGACAGTCACACGACTGCCTCGTCTTTTGACGCTATATTAAATCACGATCTCTCGCGCGAGCCCGCAAAGAAAAACTCACACGTTCGCGCGAGCTGAGAGCAGCAGTTCGTTTATAGCAAATAATATTTATTTATATATACTACATACAAATGATTGGCGCACGACGAGCAGAGCTCTAGAGAGACAAAAAGCGCAAATTATAGGTATATAACATACTAACGTATTGAGCGAGCGAGAGCTGCATTCACGCAATAATTAATGACCGATAATAGGTATTATTGCGCAGCAATAAATCGCAACGTGAGAGAGTCGGGCAAATCTCTCATCGAACAGACGAGTCTCAAATATACTTATATACGGGTCACGCCCGGCGAAGAAATCGCGAGCTGATCGGTCTCCTCATCGTCTCGTGCGCCGTACTTGTATATAGATCTGTAACGTGGGAGTTTATGTGCGCATGACGGAGCACTTTAGAGCGTTATTAATATAGAGCGACCTTTCGTCGCAAGGGACTTTCCCCTCGTTTATTATCGCCTGGATATTATAATAATAATAATAATAATAATAACATGATGAAAGAAGACGCGAGCAGCTTCTTCGCGCCGCCGGGGAAATTTGCGCGCGTGTGTGGGCCGCCGCGACTCAATTTCGATATCGTTCCGATATTACACACAGCGGCCTACAAAGCCGGCTCTATTGATGCTGGGAAGCTTATCTCGCTAGGCCATCGTACTCCCGCAGCATATACACGCATACAACTTCTTTCCCTTTCTCATTTGCATACTTCCTCTCATACGTTATTGTTTACCCGCCGCGAAAGTGCGCGAGCGCGAATTTCGCCTTCTACTTGTATTATAACAATGTGGAGCTTTGTTTCGAGTATACGCATGTACCTGGACTCGTTTTCCGATCCTTGCGACACTATATACGTTCATTAATCTTGCAAACTTTTTCCTCGCGCAACGGCTGTTTGTAAACATCGCTGAATTTTTTTTCGCTGTCTTCCGCGTGTATACGTGTGCAGCCAAACGAATATATATAATATGACGTCTCTGCGTTCTCTACTACTGAGATTAATTCGAGGCATTATTCAAAAGTTTGAGCATAATAGCACTATCCAAAGTGAGAATTTCCTTTTTACTCCATCAGATGAAAGGCAGGCCCGAGGCGAAATTTTTTTCTCCAGTCGCGATCGTTATTTTTGCCCGAGAAAAAGAAAGGCCTGATTCGATCTGTTCAGTTTCCGGTCGATTCTCGAGACTCTTTATTATTATTAGCAACGAGGGAGGCTTATGCGATGCGTAGATATATAACGAGTGACTCGATTCAACCGATCGATGTAGGTGACCTCGTCTTCTAATTAGCATAGTCACTCGCTTGTGTGTATACTAGACAGCATCGACTTTTACATCGCGGGAGATAGCTTCATTAGTGCTTGGGATGATCCGCGACGTGTGCGTATAGTATAGAAAGTATACAGACTGCTATACACGTTTTATTCGCCTATATACATAGAAAAGTCTCATCGAGATATTTTTTGCGAACTGTTATCTGCAGCTTTTATTTGTTTGTCGGTACACGTCAAGTGCGTGACGGTTATAGCTTCAACACATATCACAAAGAGAGAGAGAACATGCGTGAAGTGTTGCGTCGACTCATCGTGTATCAGCGGCGCGTGAAAAAGCTAATACCTACAAGCATCAGTAGTATAGTAATCTTCCTTAAGTAGTAGAAGATTTTCGATGAGCTCAATGACGCGCGAGGAGATTGACGTGCTGTTGAATAACAATTCACATTATTACGATATGTGCCTATTGTGTGATCTCTCTTCAAAGCGCACACTTGAAACAGCTTCTTTAAAAGGCTATATTATCAACATGATTTTTCTTAATTGCCACACATATATTTATTGCCTCTACATCGGGCGAGAGTATCGAAATTCACTCCTCAAAAGGAAATCAATTGTGATTATACGAGAGAGAGAGACTCTCTCAAAATAAGTAGCCCAAGCGCGAGTGAAGGTTATTGCGTTAAACGACGAGCGAACGAGGTGAAGGACGCGCTTTTTTACACTCGTCGCTATAAGAGTGTACATCAAACTCGAAAATCTGAGATTCTATTTACCAAATATATATACAAGCAAAAGAAAGTTTCCGAGACGGCGGGGGTGGCGAATCGACGACGCTCTCGAGAGCTAATAAAGCGAATGATGAAGACTGCCGTTCTCTCTCCGCGGTATATAATGGAGTTTCTAATTTTAAATTGAAATCAGTAAAGCCGCGGTGCAATCGAACACTGAGCAGCGGAGCGTCACGAGAGCGCAGTTTCCATGACGCGCAGTAGGGGCTGCTGAATTGCAAACACGGGATCATCTATAGGTATAATACTCATTTCTTATTGTATGGCCGAATTGACGTTTTTCTCTGATGCAGCGCTGGGTTGTTTCATTACATAACGCGTCTTCGCCGAGACGGAAAATAATGGAAAAACAATTTTTTTTTCCTCTCTGTCTCTCCTCGGGACTACACTGTGTGTTTGTATGCGCGCAGCTATTTATAGGCGAGCTGCAATCGTAAAAGTGTATAGCTTTTTCAACGGGTCCGTGTATAATTACGAATTAATTATATACTCTATAATGCTGTGCGCATTGAGAGACACTTTGAGCTCGTTTTCTGCGAAATCTATACGGTATACAGATCATCTGCTCGTTAAGTCGAGGTAAATGTAGTGGTACTTTTATGGAGCTTGTATGTAGAGTTCATGCACGTGTCGCATTATAAGCGTTATTCGACTCGTTTTTCTAGTGCCTAATTCTATATCTCGGGGTTTATGAACAATAAGCTATATCGAAAAAAAGGTCTCGAGTTAAAATACAAAAAAAAGGTGATTTCGATTAACGATCGTTGCGTAAACGATCATAATAGAATACACAGAGTCATCACCTTGAGAATTTTCAATGAAATCTAGATGCATCGCTTCCTTCCTCGCATCTCGTTATCCGCTGCACACAAGGACAAGTAAATAACACAAGTGCAAATAAATTTTACCGGTAAATATCGGCTAGATTAGTATATAGGTATAACCTGAGTATACGAAAAAACAAGATGGAAATACCGGTCGAAATGCTTGGCGCACGCATTTATCTCGTGTCTATATATACGCGCGTGTAGTTATTCAAACAAGGCGACGCGAATATACGTATAATATACATTATATCGTATTCTAAGCAGCCGCAGGTTCACGTTTTACAGCAGCAGCAGCCCAGTAGGTGTTGAGCTTACACAATGTGTATTCCGGCGTGACGCCCGCGGAGAGTGACCGGCTGCAGCAGCGCAGAAATAGAGAGAGTAAGTAACAGATTATATACGAAATAGATAATGTTACTTAGCATTGCAATGATTAGCTCGTGAGACGCCATAACTCACTGAAATGGAAACTCGCCCGAGTGATATATACGTACATGCACACACGCGCTGGAATTTCAGAGCCTGCTCTCAGCTCTCCGCAGGAAAAAGCGGCACCTGCGCGACGTCTGATGCGTGCAGTGTAACAATAAAGTTTCTACACTATATATATACCAGCCATTATTATGTTTCTTGCATCGACTTGATATATTATGCACTTATGCACACTGCTTTATAAAAAAGAAAAAAATTATCCTTTCACGTTCGATAAATTTAGTTACGGCTGCATGTGTAAGACCAGGCTCTCTTAATAGAGAAGCGTTTTATGGAATTGGAAAATTTAGCAGCCGGTCGCTCTCGAAACTATGCGGTTCTATAAACGAGGTTACCTCTCTGCAGTGCAACTCGCGCCCACGATCCTCTGTATACACTTTTATCCCCCGGGCTCTGCCAGCTCTCTGCTGCAGCGATAAATCATGCGAAACCGACGGAAAGATATGTGGCGACATTAAGTCGATAAACATACATATATATATGCGACTAGTCGTTCGGAAATCAATGCAAATAAGAATGCAGCTTTCGTCCTGACGAGACTCGATGCTAAATATTATATGCGTAAAATCATTTTTCATCGCGAGTCTCTCATATATACCAATACTTGCACTATACGGTAGATGCTTGACCTCAGGGTCGACACTCAAACGTCTATATAATACGGAAGCGTTTGCATACGATATTTTATATTATGCACTTTCCCTCTTATATATATGCACGGCACATCATAACACTTATCTTCTATAATACTTGACCATGGAAAGAACAACTCCTACAACCGCGAGCCGGTAATTGAGAGGGTTAAATTGGACTCGATCTCACGTAAATTTATATATGTATAATGTTATATACATCCGAAACGCGGAAGTCAATCTTCAGAGAGAGACGAGATTTTTAACACAGCGCACACGCTGCAGCCGATCGTCTCATATCATAAGGATATAAAGCATCACGCCATATTAGTGAAATTCCTGCAGACTTGATACCGTTTTAGGCTCGCGGCGGCGAATTCATAAATCTGCAACGTATTAGTAGTACAGCCTTATACGCGATACGAAAAAAAAGGAAAAGGCGCGTGCTGCCTATTATATTATGCACCTTGACGCCGCGCACGATATTCACTTTTCCCCCTCACTCTTTTTGCGGCTAACGTCCTTTAAAGGCCGCACTTGTAATTTCTACATTTCGTGCGCGCGCGCGCTTCCGGTAATATGTTTGCGCGAGAGAGATCTTTTTTTTTTTTTTTTAATACAACTGAGAGAGTATTATACTAGGTTGTAAAAAAGACTGCCGAGCAAGAAAACAAAAGCTTACGCATGCGACACGAGTCGATAAAATTGCGCTGGAGAGAAAGCTACTTATAAAGCGCAATAAAAGATTGAATCACGGAATTAATATCCCGAGACGCGAGCGCGCGCGCGAGCCATCGAGCGAAGAGTATAAAAATAGCTCGTCGGAATTTCGAGTGAGTCTGATGTTGCCGAGAAAGAAGGGACGTGGAAAGGAAAGAGCGAGAAACAAATTAAGCGCGCATGCAGTCCGCCGCCGCCGCCGCCGCCTCTGTTATATCGTATAGGGACATGGATAGCAGTGCAGAAACATGACAAACAGGTTTGCGCGCGACGCGAGAGAGTATGTGTCGTCCGCCGAGAAGTTGCGCCAGCAGCAGCAGCAGCAGCATGTATTATAAATCGCTGACTTTAATGTAAATGTCAATTACCAACGAAATATATAAATGGCGCACGCGCGCAAGTGGTTGGTATATCGATATGCGGCGGTGAGTCTCGAAGCTCTCTTAACTAAATCATATCGACGTAATAAAATCTGTATATATAGATAAGCGCGAGAGAGCCACTTTGCTTTTATAGCTAATTATACCCGATGTGGCGGCTCCTCCCCTGAGGACATCCGCACCCGGCGACACGAACGTCTCTCGGTATATACTTATATATCCTGTAAGTGTTTATCCAGGTTTCGTCGACTGCAACACTGCCCGGATTTCTTTCTTCATATTATTAGCTACACCTGTACCGCGAGAGAAGTATATACGTGACTTCTCGTCCTCTCGGTAAAGTATGAGTCGCTACTACAACAAAAATAAGAGGCTGTGCTTGTGTGGTCCCAAAACAGCGATTGTAAAGATCGTCCCATAAACTATTATAGGTTATACAGAAGTGATGTGTGCAGGAACTCCCCTATGGCGATCGGCGAATTCCCTAACAAGTATACGAAATTTCTCTCGATGCGCTTCCGAGATGTAACCGTGTCCCCCTATTCGACGAATCGCGTCCGTCCCCCTCGAGTAAACTCACTGCGCCCTGTGATGTTTTTCGTTCGCCCCCGACGAATTTTTCAGACCCTAAATATATATACACACACATACGAGTATCGACTGCGACTTCAAAACGGTTCTGATGGAGAAGCTATGCAAATTACTATATAGCAAATGGCAATTAATTTCGTTAATCTATCGCGTGTCGTTTTCCGCGTCTTTCAATGTTTCTTATAAGGTTATATCCATGTCCAGGGACAAGCTGCTCCTGCCGCGCCAATAAATTGCACACCTCTGTTACAAACAACGCGACGAATATCGTTTTCGTTAACCTATATCCCCCTGAAAAGTTTGCTCCCCTATAATCGTAAACAAACCAATGACTGATGGCTTCCAAACACTTACCTCAAAATAAGGGACGAGACTGTGATCGATCCAAAGTTTCACTGATCCGAATGTTCAGGGGCTGAAATGTCAGCTCTCTGTCCAATCCCAAAAAGATGCCGGGAGACAGACTCCAAAGTCACGCACAAACCCACACGTTCACAAAGTAAGCCCCACAGACGCACACACATCCACAAGTCGTCGTCCTGCCCCGTATATATATGTATACATGTGCAGCGAGCTGAGAGCGCAGAGCAAGCAAAAGCAACTCCCACCACCATAGCGGCGCGCGATAGTGCCGGCAGCGCCACCGCCGCAGTTTCTCGCGGCGCAGGACCGGCATCGGAGTTCAGTACGAAGCCGACGACCGGACCGGCTGCACCTGTCGTCCATGAGCGCGCGGACCGACGGACTTGCACCTTTTTAGCGATTTTTTTTTTCTGTTTTCAACTTTCGTCGCTGCGTATACTTATAAATCTGTAGTAATAATAATAATACACTCTGAACTCGTGTGAAAAAAAAACCAGAGGAAGAGTTCGCGAGTGTGTGATGCGCTGCCGCCACAGCCGGCCATTGCAGGATTTGGCCAGTGAACCGGAGATGGGATTTTTTGCCGGAGAGAGAAGAGCCCCAGGACCTTGTGCGAGTATGTGAGAGAGAGAGCCTGTGCTGCTGCTGGATCGGGAGAGTAAGCGGGGGAGAAGAGAACATCTCGCGCGCGCCCGCTTTGTTCATCTCTTCCAGTATACTACACTTCTTCTTTTGCCTCGCTCCGGCTCCTTCTCTTCTTTGCAGCCTCTTCGCCGCCGCCGCCGCAGCCGGTTTCTCTCGTTTATTATATGTTTCTTGCCTGGATGCTGCAGCTTTCGTGATCTGTGTGTAACTCTGGGTTTCCGGCTGTCTCTCTCTCTGTACATTGACTCCCGTTTACACTGATTTGTATAGAGCGGAGCGATTTTCGGCAGCAACGACTTTCAACAACGAGTCGTTCGTAACAATCGCGTTGTTGTATTATATGTGCAGACAGTGCAAACTACAAAGCCATCTCTGAAGATCTATACAGCAGTGACTTGTTTGTTGAAATTGTTCGCGAGATATAAGTAATAACCGTCGGTTCCCAGCGATCAGGACTTCCGGATTGCAGTTGGACGATAGGAGGAAGTGCAACGGCTCGTTCGGCTCTGGTAAGTCTCTCTCTCTCTCTCTCTCTCTCTCTCTCTCTCTCTCTCTCTCTCTCTTTCTTTCTCGCGCGCGGTGCAGTGTGCGAGTGTGTTGCTTCTCTCCTAGATTTTTAGCCGCGATTAAAGCCGACGATCGGCCGGCGATGCTGCAGCCGCAGAAGAAGGTTCGGCTTATAAACGAGTTTCGAGAGCGCATCAGTATGTATAGGTCCTATATACCTATATACTCCTCTCTCCACACTCGGGTCGTCGTCCATTTCTGCAGCCGTGTGCGCGGGTATAATAAATCCGATTGAATATTATCGACTCTGTAGAGGGGCAGCCCTCCTCACTGCACATCGTTGTCAATCGATTTCATAATACACACTATAAACCTATACACGTTAAAACTGAGGAGTATAAGGTATGGTATGCACACGCGCTGTGGTCGGTTACTCTCTATTATTATATATAAGCTGACAATCGATCGGTGCACGTCTCGCGGATTTTCGGCTATACCTATGTATATAGTGCATATTTATCAGAGCTGCTCGCGATATATAATACGTGCACCAGTTGGGTTCAGCAGCCGTGACGAAGGTCGCGCGCGGCCTTGACAACTCGAGCGCTGCACGTATATAGGTGTATATATATATATATATCTTTCTCTCTCTCTCTCTCTCGAGCTGCCGCAAATAGCTGGAAACTATACGTGCAGTATAAGCGCGTCTATGGAGTTTCTCGTTTCTCGAGACGTTGTTGCGTCACACGGCTGCCGCCGCCACCGTATCTCGTAAGGAGCAGGTATTACGCGATCGGGAAGGTCGATCGTTTCGCGGTTTAAGCTCGATTCGCGTAATTGACTGGCGGCATTGCTTTCACGGCCGAGCGATATTTGCCTATAGTGTATATATATACGGTTCATCTCGCGGGCGAGAGAACGTTTGCCACCGTTGCGATCTCCGCGATAGCGCGCCGCGTGATGATGCTGGCGCGTTGACGAGGGACCGACCGATCGATCTATCTATCTATCTACTCTATACCGACAGCTGTCATTTACCGGCGGCAAGCATCATGTGCATTTTATGTATTATGCGTTTCCAGTCCACTGTTTATAAAGGCTTATACATGCAATGCAAGTTTCTTTCATTAAACACGTTTGGTTGAATGGACTTGCCCATCTCGTAGAATTACATAAAAAAAAGAGAGTGAGATGCCTCGTGAAAGTCGCGCATAATATCGTAATACACGAAGAAAAAAAGTGTGTCGAGGCACACGAAGTGGCCGAAAAATGTGTTATAACAAAAAAAGAAAAGAAAAAAGCAGCCGTTGACATCGAAGCCGTCGGCCTTGCTCTAGCTATACTGTATATACA
This sequence comes from Cecidostiba fungosa, assembly GCA_900474305.1. Lineage (NCBI taxonomy): Eukaryota > Metazoa > Arthropoda > Insecta > Hymenoptera > Pteromalidae > Cecidostiba > Cecidostiba fungosa. Next base: position 88,011 of record UCOJ01000011.1, read on the forward strand.
CTTTCCCATAACGACAACCTCCGACATTAGCACCGCGCGCGCAGCTTGTGATGAAAAATATAACGAGCTGTGCACGCAAGAAACGTGCGAACGCTAATATACCCCAGCAGGGAGAGAATTATCATCGCGATAATTGTTATACTCTGATGCGCGCGTGACACATCATCACACGTAACAACGATACCCTGCATATCTCGTGACCGATAGTATTGCCGAATCGCAGCCGGTTTTTTTTCTTTTTCTCCTAGGTAATACAATGTATATATATATAGAGAGGATGCACTTTTTTTCGCTCTCTGCGGTCTAGCCGACTACGAGGCGATTAGTCACGGCGGCGATTACGACGACACGGAGAAAATTACTATTTACACCAGCGGTCATTCGTGACGTTCCGTGTTTCACGAGTCTGCAGAGAGCTGATGATGTGCAGCAGTTTATACGAGAGAGAGAGACTCGGTGATGTAGGTGCTGATGGTCTTAATACTCAGCTCTCACGACTTGTTTCAATTTGCCGCCGCGCGGAAAACGTTGGAAATCACTTGTGCAGGAAGGTATCACTCACACACTGCACCACCTGCGTGTATAGGAAACAATTTGGGTGTATATACTTTCACGTATGCGAAAGGCTCGCCTGTGTGAGAAGACAGGCTTTTTGTTTTTTGCGGATCGCCGCGGTGCAAACCAAAAAAAGAAAGAACTAATTGGATCTCATAATTAGATCGAAGCAGCTGCGTGTAATCAATTATTCCGATCGACGTGTATGTGCGTTGTTACGCGTTCGCGCGCCGATGAAAACATTGTAAGCGACGACTTTCGAAAGTGATATCACATCACGCGTGTATACCCGGATAGTAAAAAAACACAAGTTCGCGCGCGACAATAGAACAAGCTTTTATTCTCGCGGAGAACGGCGACGGCTTATATACATCATACAAAAAGGAGAGAAGAGAAGCGAAACCGTCGCACGCGGGATAAAACAGGACGGACATCAGCACAGGAGATTTCCTTTCGGATCGCACACACACACATATACACACACACACACACACAGCACGTCGAAGGAGGCTAATGGGAGAACTCGATCGGTCGACTTTTCGAATCGTCGGCGTAATTTCTCCTACGCTCGCCGCCGCCGCCGGGGAAAAGGAAACAAGAGCTCTCGCGACTGCGACGACACGCGTCCATAGTCTCTGTTTTCTAGCTATATAAACTTACTCGCGGCGGCGAGAGCCTACATGTATATATATATACATGTATGTATAAGCGGCCGCGGGGAAAGACATTATTGACCAGATATGGTCGCGTTTGTGCCGCAGCCCGCGCGCGCATATGCAGTCGAGCATTAAACTCACTTTGACTTTATATTGACGTTGCAATTTTCCAATGGCTGATATAGCCTATATCTCTTTTCTCTCATTCATCGATCTCTATCTATCGAACGCTTGTTCGCGTATACATAGTGCCATTTTGTAATCGTGCAGCGTGAGCATCGAGTGCAGGCAAGTAGAACGACAAAAGGCCGTTCTAAGCGCGTGTACAATCGTTTGGATTCGGCAGCTTATATTATATATACGAAGAAAAACATAGTGGCGGCAGCATCAGCTTCCATTTGTAGAGAATATATCCCTGCGCCACACACGCGGATGTAGGACGCGCACGACGACGACGTTCACCGTCCGCATTCTCCTCGCTCGAACTCTATATATACACGTTATATACTTATAGTCTTCCTTCCTTCCTTCGAGTCACACATATACACACACACACATCTCGCCGCCAAAGAAAGTCAGTGGCCTGACCGTTTCTCGCATTCATAATAATCGCCGCGCAACGACAACGACGATCCTTCGCCGGAAGCTCTCTCGGGTACATATACGATCGCATGTGCGCATCAGTCTGCAGTGCACAACGTTTGGTTCCGTTTTAAGGCGACATCCTCGCGGCGCGCGTGCACGTGCGCGAGATTTCCAACATGATGATGCACGTGTTATATACGTGTTACACAGCAAGTCTTGAAGCTTATATACGTTGTTAAATAAAAAATGTCCAAGATGTAAGCATGTATTTCTTCCGTACATCATAGACACCTTTTCTGCTTCCTGCAGCGTAGAACAACGTGGGTGAAAGCTATATATATATAGGTGTATATACCACCGGGTTCACGCACTCTCTCATCGTCATAATTACACACATGCGCGCGCGCGCGGTCCGTATAATATGTGTATCAGCAGCAATTATCCTCGGCTCATTCATAATGTATATATAGCACACGGCCATAGTCCCAGTTTTGAAATATCCCGGCGCTATACGTATTAATAAGCGTGGGTTGTCCGCGAGCGGAGCTGAAGAGTAAGAGTGAGTATGTTATTATTATAATTCTCTGCTGATGCGGTTTTCCGCGCGCGCGTTCGGCCCAAATGAGACGAGGTTCGTTAAATCCTTATCACGCGGCTGTTCGGGAAATGGATTGTAAGAGTTCGATCTGCAGTGTATAACACGAGGCACAGCACGGGATTATCACACGAGCGACGTCTTCATCTCGAATATAAGCATATCTTATCTTCTCTCGAGCATATAGCAAGCGCCTTCCGGTTTTATCCTATCTACTACTACTCTTGAAAAAAAAGAATAAGGCCGATGTCGATAGCACATATATGTATATACAAGCTCTAGGTTAATCAGCGCACAGACACTCTCGTAAAGAAAAGCAGCAGTAGAGTAGTAGCTGCCAGATGTTTATGAGCTGCTCTCTGGCCGATTGAATTGATAGCGTTGAGGAGAAGAAAAAAAAGGGGGCGCGGGCCTTTAGTGGGGCGTTCCGGTCGAGCGCCACGGAGAACGCGCTCGCGCGCATATACATACATACATACATACACAGGTAGCATCATCAAGTGCTCGTGCGCTCGAGCTAATGGGACACAGAGCGGCAGGTACTTTGGGCAGCTGATTTACATCGAAAAGACGCCCGGCAGCAATATAAGACTGCAGGGCGCATGGAAATTGGGCTGTTATTAAGCTCTCTCTGATTGTGAGAGACACAGTAGTGCGCTGGACTCCTTTCGCCGATCGTCTGAGGCGAACGTATATACGCATTTATGGTATACATAATATGCATCTGAGAGATCTGAGGCTCCGGAGGATCGCGCGTTCGCGCGAGAGGAGGTGATTCACGCTTCTCGCTTACACACACGCGACACAGGATATCCTTGAAACCTTCTAACGGTCTTGTATATATATACGCACACATGCAGACTCGCGCGCCGGGAGTCGGCGTCGGCTCTCGGTTACGGGAACTTGGATAGGCGCTTTCCCACACGTATATGTATATCTCTACGGCACACGCGAGAGAGGAGTTTGTTGTCCGCTTGCTTGCGTTTTCTCTCTCCTATATACTCTTTCGGCCGCGCCTCTTTCTCTCTCTTCTCTTCTCTCGTCCCGTGGTAACTACTTTCCTCTCTCTCTCTGGTTCTCCTGCCGTTATGTTTGTGTGTACGTATAGGTATACATGGGTAGCCGCTCCGAGAGTATTCCCATATATACACGTGCGGCGGCTGCTGCTGATGCTCGTCACGGATCGGCTTGGATTTCGGTGGAGTGTAGAGCTCCATCACGAAGTCGTTATACACTCAGCGGCAGCATCAGCTCTGTCGCGAAAATTTACAATGCCGCATGCACGAGAGGCCGCCGCCGCACCAGCTCGTTGTTCTTGTCCTCTTAGAGCGGACTGTACTATCACGAATTCACCTCGCGCTCTTTATTTATGGAGCCGCACATTCGCCTGTGGGAATCTCCATCTGCAGCGCAATCTGTTTCGACAAAATTAGCCCGCTTTTTTCCAACAGCTTTGTATGGCTTGCTGAACCCTATCTCGAGGATAAGTTATTGCAGATCGTTGTGAGTTTATACTTTATCTCTTGGCAGCATTATGTTCAACTGCCGCCGCACCTATGTATACTGCAGCAGCAGCAGCAGATAGTTGGGAAATTTTTTAATCTGTCATAACGAATTTACGCAAGACGCGCGCCGCGTGCGCGCGAAAAAATAATTTACCGAGCGCGCGCGCGCGAGACACTCCCGAGTTGTTTGTTTTGACAATTGATGCGGTCCGAAGCGGGTTATAAAGTTTTTTTTTTCATTTGAAATTTCGTCATACACACATACACGCGAGAGCACAACCAATACAATTATATCCAATCCATTATATTATTCACACGTCGATCGAATTCTTATAACGGCTTAGCGCACTGCTTTCATCGCTTGCGCTTGACTTTATCTCTCTCTCTCTCTCTCTCTCTTGCTTCTGATGTTTATCTTAGATTTTGGTTCGGCCGTGAGTGACAAGTTTGTTATAAGCCTCGACTATCTCTGCGCGAGATGACTAATCAGAATCGGCGGGAAAAACGATCCATTGAAAATCGGGGTCGAAGGTCGCACTGGTCAGCAACAGCAGCAGCAATAAGCTATATCTCTCGTGACCCTGTTGCGCTATGCAGGTCGTGCGAGGGATCATAGCGGTAAAAGTTTTCACGGTGTAACCAGTTATATATCCCCCAGAAGTGCCGCCGCGCGCCACAATGTAATCCTATGATTCGGAGTTGAATAACACAAGAGTATTATGTTTCGCGCGTGCGTAATGTTTGCCGAGCCAACGGAGCTTGACCTCGCAGAAAATTTGCAAACGTATATTTATTCATCGTCTTGAGGATTCGAATCCTCTGCTGTCGCTAAAAAACTTCTAGACGCTGTAGTGTTTGTCTGTGTTTTTACGACACGAGGCTCTATATAAAGCTTGCAGACATCAATCGTCGAGAAAAAATATTTGCAATTCGACTAAAAACCGAAGTCGAGTGCGCGACCATTGCGTAACACAGTCGCGACGCTGATGTCTTTCTGTTTTTTTTTCTTTTTCAACAGTAGCAGTTTTGCGTATACTCGTTTTTTTCGCGACTCCGCGCGTGCATATCGTTATGCAAATCGATTCTGCGAACTCGGCGTTATACGGTGTATATATAGAAGCTTGAATTGCTCGTGTCTACATAGGCAGCTACTTTCACAGCTACTTCTCGGGCAAAAGCGTGTTTTTGGAAAAAGAAAATAATAAAGGTTAATTAATAAATTATGCGTTCGCGTGGGTTTAGCGCAGCAGCAGGTCGATGCTAGTATTCTAACGGTTTTCGATAAAGGCGAGAGGAGCAGGTATAGTATAGCCTGATAAAAGTGCAAAACGCGTTTCAGTTTCGCAAATGGAACTGGCTATACCAGAGCACCGGCGCTCTTTGATATCGAAGATTCATCTCGAGGACACGTAGGTATAAGGTGTATGTATATATACGCGTCTAGAGCGAATCTCGAATAATTACCGCAGCCGCAGCGAGCGAGAAGATGGAATTATTAGAGAGCCGTGCATCAGCGCATAATGCAATTCACCGCGCGAGAGAGCGCGCGGGGAATAATCAGAGCCGTAAACGGCCTATCCGCGGAAGTGCTCGTAAATATTCGCGAGTTCATAAATCTTTCTCTCTCTCTCTCGCGAGCTCGTGCGCGGCTTTTTAGAGAATATATATGCGCGCTCGCGAGCGCGCGGCTTTGATTCCCTATTAATTGCAGAATAATCCGACGACAAGGTGTCGTTAATCAGATGAGCTCATAAGTAGACGTTTTCTCGATCACCGCCGCGAAAGAGAGAGAGACAGAAGATTGTATATTTATTGGGCTCGACGACCTACTGGATAATCGTGACTCGGCGGCGGCGGGAAATATCATTATAAAATAATAGGCGCGCAAGACGGATTGAAAAGAGCCGAGAGAGACATCTCTATCGCCGGGCTCTCGCGATATAGAGGTATTGTTTAGCCGAGCAGTTCAATCCTTTCAATCGCGCGACGACTCCTTCTTATATATACCTATAGTAGCGTGGGATCAAATCGACCGGAGAATCTCTTTCTCGTTGAGCTGTGTGCTCTCTGATGATGCAGGCTAAAATCGGACACAACCAACAGTCCTACTCCTCCTCCTCAAGGCTGCGAGCCAAAATATACGCGATTATAATATACACCTACCTGCATAGTCTGCACTTTGGTCCTCTCTCCCTCTCTCTATCTCTCTTTCTCTCGGGAACGAGGCGCATAGAAACTGGTCTGACTGGCCGGAGGCTTCTAGCTAAAATGGACTCGCACCGACACACACACACACACACACACACATGTATACATACATATACGTGCGAGAGGAGCAACGCGAAACCTGAATCGCCAAGGTTCTCTCTCTTTCTCTCGAGCGCTTCTTTCTTTCTTTCTCGTCGTCGATACGCAAACTCTGATGCTGCTCTGCTGCAGCTGCGACGGCTGGCTGGCTGGCTTTCGAGCACGCACTTTATATATTTATTGCGTCGATTTAAATGCATATAATATAATATGTGCTCGTCGATTATTTCATATTATGCACTGCGCGATGGATGGCATGTCCCTTAATTAGTTATATTCAATGCTGAGGATTCGCTGAATTTGTGATGTAGCAGTGCAAGAAATATCTAGACGAACGAATTCGCATCTACTATATACTATACTAGTAAACAATCGACGTCGATCTCGGAGACATGCCTCCTCTTATATCCAGAAAGTAGACGACGACGACTTTTCCTCCGATTCTTTGCATCTCTCGATGTACTTGTATAGCGAGGATCGCGTGCCTTATACACAACAGCAGCAGCGGCGGCAGTAGAAAGTCTTGTAAGCCGACGGCGCGCGTCTAATACAAGCCGAGACAATGCGACAATGTCTTGGCTTATAGGCAGTAGAACAGCTACTCTCGACGACGACGACGACGAAGCTGACGAGCAAGCAGCGCGCGATACACCACTACGTGTGTAGATTCCTTCGTCGGTGTTGTCGCGAATTCCAAGAGGAAATGCTCTCGAAGAAAGTCTCTCTCGGCAGCGGCGTCCTGTGTGGCCCTCCGTGTCCCTGAACTTTCGCCTCTCCGCGGTTTTCCTCTCGTTGTTTTCTATACTATATATACGCCGCCGACGCCTTTTTTCCCCCTTGGAGCACATTTTTATAGATTTCAGCCGGCGATTAAAGAAAGTGTGCCTGTAATTGGGAAGGACTTGTCCTCTCTCTCTCTCAATTTCTCGGCGGATCGAGCGCCTGGTGTAAAAAAAAGGCAAAAGTTGCGCGAGAGCGCGCGCGGCCAATGAATGAGAGCGCCAGTCGAAAAATAAATCGAAGGAGGCCGCGGACGATCAAAACGTTTTATAAAAATCGAGCAGAGAGCCGCTCGTGCGGCATAAATCGGGACGGACGTGTCCGCCGCCAGCGAAGAAAGACCTGCATCACAAGGATTCGCTTCGATTACACATCATTTCTCTTCTTTCTCTGATGGCCATGTTTTTTTTTTCGGGAAACCTGTGGTCTCTTAATCGCCTGTACTCGACAAAGCGTTTATTGTACCCGCTGTTGAAGACAAAAAAATACGTGTAACGGAAGCGAGTGTATACTTATTACACATACGATATAATATATTATGAGAATGAGAGAGTTAATGATTAGTAAACACACATGCGCACACACGGCATCGGCAGCTACTGTCTCTCGATAGCGCATTAATATATATAACGCCGTGTAAATGCGCGAGAGAGTGCGAAAGGGGAGAGAAGAAAATTTCCATGGCTCGAGGCTCTCTCGTGAACGTCTATACGCTTGTGTACAAGAAAGACCTTGTTATACCGTTTCTTTCGACGACGCTTAAGAAGCTGCGGCGGCGGCGGCGGCAGCAGCATTCTAATTGAATGCCCGCCGCAGTGTCTCTCTCGCCGGCGAACTTTTTGCGCCGATCGTTCCGGCCGGTCTGCTGCTACTGCTGCTATAAGAGAGAGAAAGAGAAGACGAGAGAGTATATATGGTATCGCGCAGAGTCAGATAAAGAGGAGAGTGAGATCTTCCTGAGAAGCGTGTGCTCTCTCTCTCTCGCGCAATTTGCGAGAGGCGTCGTGTCGGTACCGTTACATATACCGGCCGGTCTATAGAGAGTCTATATAGCTGTCGTAAAGTTGCGCACTTCTGCAGGCTTCTCTCTCTCTATATTGCGCATATACATACACCATAGAAGTTAAATACACACGCGTGTACAAGGGCCGATAATAAAGCGCGCACCCACTCCATTTTTATGCGCACGCGCTACTTTTATGTCTCTCTCTTTCTCTCTCTCTCAACTCGTTATATATTATTGCACAAGGAGGAGAGAAGAACGTATATGGCTCCTAGAAAATCATAAGTGAATGTTTGGTTTCGCACGTATGTATGAATAACACACACGTTTCAACCTTGCTGTCTGTAAAACATCGTCCTTTTTTATGTGTATACACGTCGTGAGATTAGAATACACAAATGAATAGGTATATTCCAAGTAAAATAGCCACAGGTATAAACAAATTGAATCGAATGTAGAGATAGACAGAGACAGTTCGTAATACAAGAATGAGAAAGCCATAATCCAATATTTAAGCTTCATATATTGCAAACGGTGAAGATAATGCGATACAAACCAATTCCCTGTGCATGCATGTATAATTAATCGCCGGTTTTCCGCTCGGAAAAAATCAGCGCGGAGAATTATATCGTATAAAGCCTGATGATGAGAGATGCGTGAATGTGTGCAGTGAGTATGATGAGTAAATAAAAAAGGAGTGGGCTTTCCTAAATTACGATCGCTTCAGGAGAACAAGTGCTATTGCTGCTCGAGAGCGTATGCACTACATATACGTTTGCTTACATATACGCAGCACATTATATGCGATAAAACGGCTCGAGGCATCAGAGAGTCGTGTATACCATACCTTCTCTCCAAGGTTTATCGGACGCTCTGGGCTTGCACATATGCAGGTGACAGCGCCTCCTCCCATAATATGAACGGGGCGCCTGTATGTACGCATATATACACATACTCATAACGCTAGCGGGCGTCGATCGCTCTCAGACTCTCTCTCTCTCTCTCTCTCTCTCTCTCTCTCTCTCTCTACTCGGTTAATATTATCCCCCGCGTGATCGACCACACCCGCGCGAGCCTCGAGCACGTGGCTCGCAGTTCACTCTCTCTCTCTCTCTTTGTCTGTGTATACTGCGCGGCCCTTAATCTTCGCCGGGCTATCTTCGCCCTTGTATTCTGCGCCACGACTACTTTTATCTGGCGTTTCTATTTTTCGAGCTTATTTCCTCTCTCTGTCTTGAGAAAGAGAGTGAGGCTGTTTTCGTTTATCATCTCATCACGCGCGCTGGAGGAACGAGGGATGCATGACAGCAGCAGCTCTCCGCCGTGGAATTAAAATCTCTCGCGCGCAATTACGGATATATACCCTCCTTTCCTAATTTAGAGACGCTTATTATTCTTTTCTCATATAGATGATTGCTCACACATCCCGCGTGTGCACATATATATGCATATATAATTAGCAGAGTCGAAGCTGCAGTAGGATGTACTCCCCCGCGCACGTGGTTACATGTCGGCTCGATCGCAACAAGTATATATAATATCGTATAAATCGAAGCTCGTATAATCGCGCGTCGGTTTTAAAAATTAGTAGTCGAAGAAGAAGCTCGGTCGATACCATCTGCGCAAACACAAAAAGTGAAATACATATTTGTCTTGTATTAGAAATTAATTGACTTTCCAATCCGCGCGCGAGAGCACGGAATCGACGTGATGTGCATCAGAGCTATGTATATACCTCTCACGCGAATATAATGGGACGATACGTTGGCTGCAACTGCACACCGCGCGCACGCGGAAAGTGAAATCACTCCTCTCTCGATTCTTATAGATCTCTCATCTCTCCCGAGAGAGCTTTTGTGTCTCAAACGTAGTGTGGTCGTCATCGAGGCTAATTAGCCTTAACTTTCATTAGCGCTATAGAGTGGGCGTGTGTGTACATATATAGAGAAAATCGATAATATTTTGCCGGAGCGCACGCGATATCAGCAGTAGAGTTTCTATATAATCCAGACAAAGCTGATGCTGACCTTGCCGGGGAAAAATCATCACCTCCTCACTTTTGTTTTCGTGAAATCGCTGCCGATGAAATCGAGAGGAGGCCGTGCCGCCGCCGTCGTCGTCGTCTTGATTGCAGCTCGTTTCTCGCTTGATTGAGCTCCAGCTTCGCCACAGAGCAGCATTGTACGCGCTCTTTTCTTCTTGGGTGTAATATATAACGCTGAAATTGCTCGTTTTACGGACAAACTTTTAACGCGCACGTCTGCGATGTAATCTGCGTGTGTGTGTATATGCGCTTCTCTCTCTCTCTCTCTATTTTCTCCGATCACGCTGTAATAAGCGTAATATACATATAGGCACTGCACACCACTTGTTTGTTGCTAAAAATTGAATATCGAGAGAGAGGCTCTTTACGTAAGGGCTTCTGCTGCAGTTTGGAATCTCAATTACGAAATTACGAGGCGCGTGATTATGAATAAACAAAATATAAAATTCATAGCGGCGTCTGCTGTATATTATATAGATAAAGCTTTATGTAACGCAAAACACCCTCTCGATTCAGTTGATGATGATGCATTGCGTCATATACACACTGCGCCACGAGAGAGAGAGAGAGACACGTCTGCAATTTTTTCGTAATGAAAGATCGCCGGACAGATGTGTGTAATCTTATAAATAATATACGCCCGTGTGCGCGACTTTTGTATATAATATGCTTCGTATGGATAAATCGAAAACAAAATCAACAATAAATCTAAACTTATATATATTGCCACATTTGGCAAATGTCATTAGCCGCGATAACCGAGATCGAATCGCGAAAAATATATCTCAGTACGATAGTCACATATATAGAAATATAAAGGTCTACATATAGAAAGGAGTCCGTATAGATCAACCCACACACACAAGCTCGTTTGCAACGCACAGCCTCTAATAATGACAAACGAGTCGGGGCAATTTATAGAAATAAACGTCCGGCCGATTTCACAAGCATCGATCGAGCGCAGCTGTGGTGCGGCTCTCCTATACGTACACTCTTATCTTTCTCTTTTTCCCGCGGGCGCGAGCAGCGCAAATCGATCAATCGTCGTCGTGCGCTCGCGACACCATATATACTATACATTTATATATATATATAATACGCGATACACACGCGAAATCATCTTTCCGCTCGCCTTGACACGTAACGAGCGCGAAAGCAAGCATCGCGCCTTCTTTTCCCACAGCACACTTTGGCTCTCTCTCTCTCTCTCTCTTTCGAGAGATGATCGTGTCGTTTGTGTATTAGGACAGGCCATGTAACTAACTGCAGAGGTCGTAGTGCGAAATGTCATATCGCTATATAATGTATAATCATCACTCTCTGCGTCTCCTCGATTTCCTCTGGCTATATGATGGCAGCAGCACCTGAATCTTCTTCCAGATCTGTGTGCTTGCAGTTTCACACGACACTCAACCGTGGCCTTTCCAATTTCTTTCTTCGGGCTCTCTTTTTGTAGATAAATATATATACATCTGTGGGGAAATCTCGCATTTCTTATAACCGTGTGTAGTAGAGAATATCTACAATTTACCGAGAGTCCATATGACATCAAAAATTATTATGAGCACGCGGGTGAAAAAGGAAATCCAATTAGGTAGGTTTCTTTTCAAACTATAACTGTATACGCGTCGCTCAGAGTAAACAAGGCGTCCGCTCATCAGTAGTATAACGATGAACCGTCGAATGAAAAATGAGAATAAGAGGAGTGTTTAAGTACAATAATTTACTGGAGGATATTCTCAGGCCTATACTGTATACTGCTGCTGCTGCTGAGATGATGCTTTCTCATGCGCGCGACAACTCTTAATTCGGTCTAACAGAATCGGCACGGAGTTTATCTTCAATTGACATCCTTATCTCTCTCTCTCGAGAGAGAGAGAGAGAGTCAATAGTACAGTAGCCTCACGTATTACCCGGTCTATATGTCATTAAAGACGCGTATGTGCAGCGTGCAAGTCGGCGAGTTGAGTCGAATTCGCCTAACGATCTTCTTCTCTGCCCCATAGCTTCGCCATTATTTCATCAGCCGCATAAACTCGTATTACATTTTTTTTCTTCAATCTTCCCCCCGTCGCGTCCTATACTCCCACGCAACTCGTTCACGTGTGCATATAATAACTATATATAGTACGAGAGAGTAGAAGAGAGCAAGATATTGGCAATGAAAGATGTGTATAGAGGCGGACCTCTCTCTCCCTCTCGACATTATTTTCCATCGCCGTAAAGAGAAAGAGAGAATATAAAGCGAGCTCATGTGCAGGAGAATTTGCGCCGCGAGCAGACCACCCAAGGATTACACGTTGTGGTGGTGGTGGTGCGGCGGCAGCTGTGGCATTCATCCATTATAGGAGCGCCTGCGTAACAGGGATCGAGCTCTCTTGCAAGAGAGTGAGAGAGATTGTACTTTTCGATAGAACGCGTGCCGGTCATTCTCTCTCGCTCTCCGCTCTGTGTGTGTGTAGTGCCCTGTAGGCACTTATATGCAGTGTATGTATATATATATATGCGCGCCACCTCGTCCTTGTGCGAAAACTTACTCTCTCGCGCGTGATCTTGGTACACGACGACGACGACCGGCTCTGATAAATGATCCCCCCAAGGGCATTTCCTGATTCCTAGAAAAGCTCTCGATTATTCTTGCACCTCTTTAGAACGGCTCCCCCTCTCTGTAATCGTCCTACTTGATCTTTCAATTTTTTATTGTGCTGGGAGCCCCTTTGACTCTTCTTCTCTTTCGAAAAATTTGCCTAATACGTCGCCGCGTGAGAAGCCGTATCTTTCTCAAGGGGATAAGAACGACGAATCATTGCTCTGCGTGGATGTACACCGCTTTTCTTTTTCAACAGGCTCTCTGCAGTAATGCAAATATATGCAGTGAGACGTAGAGTATAATTTGTTGTTGAAGTGCGTATGTCCACTGCTCCGTTATATATACACTTATATGTGCAATGTACGCATACACTCTCTCTCTCTCCGTGGTCATCCAAACGATTAAGGCAGCTGCTTTCGTGCGCAGCTCACTGCGAGAGTTTATAATTTATGTACACTGGATTTATGCATTAGAGATCACACATACTCTCTGGGTGAGCAGCGAAAGTTTCGACTGACGAGTGAGTAATTATCGAGCGAGTAGTCCTTCCGAAAAATGTGAGTGTGTGTATATATAATACGAGTGCGTGCAGTCTGCAGCTGTAAAGACTTTCGAACGCACAGACAACACTCTCCTGCGCGGCTATCTTAATATACATACAACACAGACACGTCTTGACGAAGACGTTGCGAGAGAGGCTTTAATTTACAAGCGAGAATTTTTCATATTGAAAAGTCGTATATCTGGCGGTGACTCCTGGAAATTTCCTTCATCCCCTGGCTATTTCGTCGTTTATCCCCCGCCGCTATGATTATAATATACTATACAGCAGCAGCAACGAAATGGAATCTCGGAAGTCTGGAATCACGCTGTCAAAATATTCCCGAGGAAAAAATGCTGCTCCTCTTCGGAGTCCGGAAAGGATGAGTAATTATCGGCTGTCCCGCAGGGGTCGTTCCTATTTTCGGAGTCTCGTGTACTCGGAAATGATTAGTTCAGCTGAAATATTTTCGCACGCAACCTCGGGCCAGTAAAAGAGATATAGAGAGAAGAAGAAAAGACCAAAAGGAAGTGTGTGTATGTGTGTGTGTGCATAGACACGAGAGAGCACGTGATTTCACTTTCCATCGTGAGAAAGGTGAGAAATTTCGCTATCTGCGCGCATCGATTCTCGTATATACAGCCGCAGCACGACGACGACGAAGTAGAAGAGAACGAGGAGCGAAGAATCGAGCGAAGGAGAAACTAGAGTGTAGTATATGTGTGTATATAAGATTCTCTCTCGGCGGGCGTTTCCGAGAAATCCGAATGGCCTTACCCTCGCTCGCGCGCGCAGAGCACACCAAATCGGGAAGATGAAAAAGGACGACGGCGGCGGCGGCGGCGAGTTAATGCACGACGACTCGAGCGAAAGAGAAATGGAAGGGCAATTCGATTTTGCCGGCTGGCGGTGTGTTCTCTCTATCTCTCAGGGTCGCTCAGCTGAGAGCTCCGTCGTCCGCCGCCGCCGCGAGTAAATAGCTAGCTGATGCTGTACAGGAAAAAGAGGGAAAACTTTTGCGCTGCTGCTACTACTGCTACTGTTGAGTCACGCGACGACGACGACGACGACGACTACAGGCTTGCGCGCGCTCCTCTCGTAACTGGCACAAGGTGAAATCAGAGCGAGCTATATCACGGCGTCGATCGACTGAAAACAGAAAATTCGTCCTGTATGTACATTGCCTGTTTTGTTGTACAAAAGCGATTTGGCTCTCTGAGAGAATCTTTTATTTGCAATTACAGAGCCAAATCGCATGGCTGCAGTGCATATAAACTATAGAGTTGTGCTAACTGCAATATAAGAAAGAAGGCAAAAGCCTGAAAGCTAATAGCTGTGTACAGGCCGGTGATGATCCTTTGGAGCCCGGCCAAGAAGGGCTTCTTTCACGGAAATTCTTTCTCCTCCGGTATTCGTGCTCGTATAGATATAGGTATATACACACACAACTATCCCCTTTTATAGGGCGCTGAGTAAATCAATTAGCTGGTGGCCTGCCGAAAGAGAGAGACGTTGATCTAACTGCGTCCTTTTAGTGTGTGTATATATAGACCTCGGGAGACTATAATAAAGACGATCATTGCGCGTTTTATTCTTCTTCGATGATGAAAAAAAAAAATGTTAATGAGTCGGTATTTTTCATTACAGGAATGGCGATGCCACCCGCGGTTCGTCTGAGCTAGTCGAGCAGCTGGAATCGAGGATGTCCTCGATGATGGAGGATGGAACGGGTGGCGGCGGCGGCCCGGGGACCACTCGCTGCCTTCTGCTCTTGCAGAGGTCTCTAGCGATTCAACTGACGAGAGGTCCGCCCCCGCAGATTCTCAACTCCAGTCAGCACGACAGCTTCAAGGAGCATCCCGCTGACGAGATGTGGATGTACGACAAGGGATACAATCTCTTTCAAGTGAGTTGTTGTTATTTATTATTTAGAGCTGATGTGTGTATAGCAATCATCTCGATAGGAGAGAGTCCCCTAGTATGGTTATTTATGCGTTCCTGGCTGTCAGTAACACAAAGGGACGTATACTTTTGCGTTCTATATTAAATATATTTCAAGCCCGATATTTCTTTTAAGTTTATCATAGAAAAGTTATTAAGAAATGAGTAATATGTTGATTTCAAGCGTCTCAAAAGTTGTTTTACGAGGCTCACCCCTTTCTTCCTGTTTACACTTATCTGTCTAATAATTTTTATGCAAACTTAGACCTTCGTGAGAGTCGATTGGAGAATGATAGCACCCCTAACTATTATTATACGCGGATTGTCAGCTAAAATATTTGTATTTCCCAAGTGTTCCCCATAAGTACCCTGGTAGAGTGAACCTAAGAACTGGCTAAATTATTTTTTTTTACAAAATAAAATTTTTTATTTAAGTAGTCGATAAATCTTTAGAGCTAAGTACAGCTATGGATGACCATACTTTATTTTAAAGGTTGGCTTTGACTTGACATAAATTAAAATTATTATCACGTTAATACAAAATTACACCGAAAATAACTTGGTTAGTAGCCTAATATTGCGGCACTCTCCTAAATAATATGTTTTGCATGATGCAGTTATCGAACCGGCAGATAAGGTCCCTATTAGCAAACTAATAGTAGCGAGAGATAGCCATACTTTGAAAAGCCGCACTCGATAACGTTAAATTATCAGCGATATAAACACCTGTAAACATTGTTTTGGTATCTATAATCTCTCCCACGTCTCTATTATGAGTCTTTCTTTTATCAAGGATCAATCCGTATAGTAGCACGAAAATTAATGAAACGAAACACCGCGCATCGGCATCAGAGAGGTAATAAATCAAAGCTATAGCCAGGATTTGCCTACAAAAATCCGGTTGTCACCGAAAAACTCGAGAACATCGGTCAGCAGCAGCAGCAGCAGCAGCAGCTGAGTATAGCTGCATCACAAGATCCGTTAAACCAGCAGCAGTTCTTTACTTCAGAGACTCTCTGCTGGTCACTGATTAGCCGCACCGTTACTCGACGCGCGCGTGCGTGTGCACTCGCGGAATACAATAAATTACGCGTTTGCTCGATTCTGTAAAGGGAAACTCGTTTGGTGCGTGTCTGCGCTTCGTCTCCCTCTCTCTCTCTCTCTCTCTCTTGCAGCTTTTCTTCTGGCTCCATTAGCACGATCTTTTCCCGTAAAACCAGAAGTGCATCGGCGCGTGCATACGTAATTACACATCAGTAGACGTCGTTCCTCTGCGGTATCTCCGTAATTCTCGCGCGCTTGATGCGGAGTTCATTGGAAAATTAGAGAGAGGATGTATAAGTACTCGCTCTCGGTGTTGGCACAGCTAATTGATAGATTGCAAAGAGCTTTCTGATGAACAAATTACTCGCACGGACAAAGAAGACACGAATATTATATTTTCGTATCGCAATGATGGCGCCGTAGAGCGAGTTATTTTAGGAGAGAGAGAAAGAGAGAGAGAAAGAGAGTGGGGCACGTGCACTTTATCCCCTCGTATATATGTATAAAACACACGTATAGACAAGCGGGGCGTTGCTCGAGTGCATGACACATAAACACACGCACACATACACACAAGCCAGAAGAAATAAAATTGGAACATGCCTTTGAGATCGAGGGTGCTCGATCTGCTCTATAGCTCGACGGGGCGCGAAACTGTTGAGAGCAGCCGCAGCAGCAGAATACCACCGGAAAGTCAACTAGCTCTGCTCGCCTTTTTGCATGCACATTCATCCTTTCACCGAGAAGCTTTTCGCTGCCAGCACTCTTATGTTTCTCTCGAAGCAATAAAGCTCCGGAAATGCCGCAGACCGTTATTTTTTTTACGCTATTTTCGTCACAGTCCGAGCTAACGTTGCTGTCTTGACTTTTGCAGCTATATACATATAGTACACCCTGTGGGGTGCAGAGACATTGTCTTCCGCGAGGCGTACATTAAGTGCATCTTTCGAGGCGCCTCCAGCTGCTGAATCGCTGAATATTCAACAAAGGCCACTCCGGCTGCTGCTGCAGAGGCTTACACACATTCAGGTCAACCTGAATCACGTATCTATACCTTTTGAGGTTTCTTTCTCGCAGTTAAATCAATATCGAAATGCAAGCCGAGCGATATCTTTATTGTCTACTAATACTGCTGCTGATATATACGTGAAGTATTAAGACAATTAGCCGAACGATATAATTGCTGTCGGCAGTGAGCGGACTCTATATACTGTACTGGTATACAATATATAGTTCAGTTTCCGAGCTCGTTCTGTGCGAGTGTAAATTTATCGCCGCTAAACTGTGCAGTAATTACGTCTCTCTCTCCTCCTCCTCCTCGTCGTCGGCGAAGAAACAGCTCTCAAATAAACGACAACGCAGCTCGTTATTTCTGATGCTGCTGCTGCTGCAAACAATGCGCCGCGCTGCGCCTTCGAATAATTAAAATCAATATTTCTCAATTCGCACGTGCTGGTTATATAGGAGTAGTGTCGAGAAAAACCGCAATAATAAACTTCTGTATATTATAGTCCTGCGCGCGTTATTGCTCAATCCATACCTATAACTGTATAGTAGTATACAATATAGCGTGAAAAGCGCCTGTGGAAAATATATAGACAAATGCGGCAAAGTTCTATATGAGCTATGAGTAAGAGAGTCGTCGAGCGCGCGGGACGAAGAAGAAATCAATAGTGCAGGGAAATTCTGGAAGAAAAGAGAAACGAGCAGCAAC
Source organism: Cecidostiba fungosa (assembly GCA_900474305.1). Taxonomy (NCBI): domain Eukaryota; kingdom Metazoa; phylum Arthropoda; class Insecta; order Hymenoptera; family Pteromalidae; genus Cecidostiba; species Cecidostiba fungosa. The sequence goes on from UCOJ01000011.1 coordinate 105,871, forward strand.
TGCACAGAGGGGGTTGAGAAAAGGTCCCGAAAGCGAGGGGTGTCTCTCTCTCTCTCTCCGATGCTGCACAGCTTCTCTCCCTCTCTCGACGCCGACAATCAGATATATAGAAGCGTTCTCTTCTCCGTTCGATCGATAAAGCGTTAACGAGAAAGGCCTTATCTTCTTCTTCTCTCTTCGCCGCAAAGAGGATATCCCCGGTAAGATGTGGTGTGTCCTGAAACGGATACAGAGAGCCTCTGCCGCCGCCGCCGCTGCTGAAATTAATTGCCAGTCGTGCGTCAGCGAATTTGTACGCCGGAAAAATCCGGGTAATTATTACGTAAACGACCTCGAGAGAGAGAGCCTGCAGTACTGTACAATTTACACACATCATCTGCTCCGACTGATCCCGAGGAAGTATATATGTATTATAATACATACTGCATAATACACACCTGATCTGCAGATGAGGCGCGAATGAAGTATTTAACCGGCGGTGTTAAGTACCTTCCGCACGAGTTAGCAGAGCAGATAAGCTGTATAGAGGACTCTGTACCTATAGGTATATATAGGTATATGCGAGTCATTTGCTTGACTACACGCCACATTAGGCTCGTGTATACACGCACGGCCGAACGAGAGGAGGATCACTGCTGCACTGCGAGGCTAATCTTCGGAGCCACACATACACCCTGGAGCTGGAGATACAGCAGCAGCAGCAGCAACGAGGGCTCATTATATACGCTGCAAGCGAGTAGCGCCGAAGCGAAAAAGCGCGCGTATGTGTATACACTCGATGGAGCGCTTAATTAGCGGCTGCAGTAGCTCCTTATCGCGCGCGACGTGTATATGTACGTATACCTGTGAGACGACTCGTGGCTGACACTATCATTTTTCACTGTGCGTATACCTATATAAAGCAAAGGGTATAATTGCACTACTGTATAATAGAGCATAGGTATCCGCGGATGCGGTCTGCAGTATGTACAGTACGAAAGGAATTAAATATGTATAATCTATGTGTGAAAAGTCGATCAGAAAATTAGCTCAACGCGCCGCGGATCTCATACACACACACACACATGAGCGTCGCGCACATATCACGACAAGTCACACACAATATACATGCATACATGATATGCAGAAGAAGAAATCGACGAAGAAAAGCGTGACGCTTGAGCGCATAAATCGCAAATCGTGTGCACTTCGCGCGCGGCAGCAGCTCTGGGGCATTTTCTCTTTCCGCGAAAATGTCTCTCTCTCACTGCCATGCGCGCAGAGATCTCGCCGCGCTGCCGAGAATCATCGGTTGCAAAGAGACAGAGACATTATTCCGGCGACTTTCCTTTCGCGCGCGAGCCCATCTATGCAGATTTCCGCGAGCGCAATAAGCAAAGCCACCCACAAGCCTCCTAGTTTCTTGCACTTTCACTCGTCTCTCTCTCTCTCTCTCTTCCTCGTGTGTCGCCCTCCTGTCTCTCCTCTCTATATGTACTCGACACTCGGCAATAAACATCGCAGCTGCTATATGTATATACTGTAAATAGTGCATAGTGGCAGCAGTAGCCACGCCTCCTCTCTTCTGCGTTCGATCGTTAAGATCTTTCTCTCCGCGTGCGCGAGCGCGCGGTGACTTTCCGTTATCTAGGCTCGATTAAACGGCCGATCTATTCGATAAATTTGCTCTTTTCACGCGAGAGCAAGCGACACAACACTTTACCACGTAAATTATCGGTCCCGTCGCTCTCTGGAGCTTGTGTATTATACAACCTCGCGCGCCTTATCTCTCTTTTTCACAGCTTATTCAAACGCCTTCGATTGCACCCTGCACATTCCTAATCCATAAATACACTCGGGTCTCTATAGCTTGTTAAATACAAGACTCGCAATTTTTTGAGAGAGAGTATAGCTCTGTGTACGCTCTTGTATCAATTTCGCGGGGGCTGTACTATAGTCTCGCGTAAATAGCGCGCAATTAATGTCACTTATTGGCTTGACATTACTATATTCTCATTCTCTCTCTCGTCTCGCGGATCGTTTAATATTTGTTAGCTGCTAGACGACGAGAGAAAACGGCGGCAACGAGAGATAGAACTCGCAGCGGCTGCATTACCATATAAATTATGTTATCGTGATTTATGAGCGTACAGTGCCCAGCACGACGACGACAACGACGCTTGTATGCAGTGCGCGCAGAGATTCATCCGCTGCAGTGTGGCGATCATCATCGGAAGAAAAGTAGTGCGCTGATGCAGATGCAAACTCGTCTCTACTCGTTACACATATATATGTACTCCGTTGTAGCGAGCGGGGCAGTGAATGATGTGTATACGCTAATTCGAGATAGCCTACCTTCGCGTGCCTTATATACATGTAGGTATATATAGTGAATGACGACGGCGGGGCGGAATCCATTCATCCTCTTCCTCGCGCGCAAAACAATTTCAGAGTGAGAGAGAGAGATAGTTTTATTGTACTGTTGACTGACTGACTGACTGGCTGAATCAATAAATGCTGCCCTTTAAAGCGTGCATAGTTATACTCGCGCGTCGTTTACGAGCTGCCAAGCAAATCTTTCGAGACGTGAGAGCAATTTCCATTTCGTTTACGAATCGAAAATTACGACATCGTATATCACGCGCGCTCGCGACGGAATTGAAAATTCTGGAATCGCTTTTGGCATTTTTCAAAAAGAGACGCGAGAGAGAAGCTCAAGCGCTTGTACTGGCCGGAGCTATAGCTTCGCAAATCCGCCACGGGGTATTTAGTATTTCAAATGCCAAAAAGAAACTAAAAGTCGGATTGACATTTTCATTCGGTAGAATGAAACACTGATTTCAACACTATGGCGTTCTGGTCTTGGTTTTCCATTGCAAGCTTTATTCAAAAAGTTACAGCGAACAGAAAAACAGTATTTTCAGCTCCAACACATCCCCTTAAAAGGCCATCGCTGCAAACACGCGTTGCGCAACGACAATGGTCCTGTGCGCGCAAGTTCATTGCCAACTATACCAAATGAAGAGTGGGAGCATGCAGTTGTTGGAAGAAAGGTGAGGGCTGGCCACAACAGCGTCATACGAGCCGGATTAGTGCAGAACCTTTCTCCGCCATGTACACACAGATATGCGGTGTCTGTGTGTGTATAACTGAGCGCGCGAAACCCGAGACTCCGCGCGCGCAGCAGAACATACATGCGAAGCTGAAATTGATTCTTCCTGCCACCCGCGAGATTTTCACGAACCTTTATGTATATTAACGATAGACACATATATAGGTCTGTGTGTATACGGCAGGTAATTCGATCATTGGATCCAATCATTTTTAGATTAAAAATTCAAATCCCCGCGTAATTTAAAAACAATTTTCCTCGGTGATATATCATGTCCACTGCAATGTGTGCGCCGCGTCGAGTGTTTTCAACGCGGCTCTATTATTTTCCAATCATAATTACGCGTGACGACTGGACCAACAAAGGTCGATTGATGACGGGCTTCTTTTTTATCTCTCTCTCAATGCTAAGCGCCACGATTAGGCTTTAATTTTCAATAAAAAGACCTGCGTGTCTCTTTGGGAGGTCGCGGTATTGGAGAAAGTGCGAGAACTTCTCTTCCGACTCCTTTTACAACATGTAAATACACACATCCGTCGCGTGACGTATAAACGTCGAAAAATTTCTCTCTCGTGTTATTATGTTTCGATCAAATATCGAGATGGAAAGATTTTCAAGTATAGATTCCAGTATAACTTAATTTTCGCGTATTTTTAGCAGAAGTGCAGGCTCCGGATACATAGATTATTAACCGCATTATACCGTATACCGACGACAAGCGCCAGTCTCATCAATAATTTGCAGAGCGAAAACACACATCAGACAGCGCAGCTCACGGGGGGTTATCTATTTTTAAGGCACGTATATATCTATCTATATACACACTGCGCACATAGAGAGAGACAGGAAATCTATAGACATCAGGGCCGCCATTGTGAGAAAGGGCTGCTGGGACACGGCCGCGGCGTCGTCTCTGTGCGAAAATTCTCCACGTGGCACGACGAGCCATATCGATCGGCTTGATGTCTGCACCGCCGGCATTTCGGTTCCTCGGCACGTCCTCTGCCAGTGTAGAGGCGGCACGAGCTCTATACTCCCAAAAAAGTCAAAGGTTTGCAGGCGTTTCTGCGAATGAGAAATGTCCCGTCAGTAGCACACAGAACTATTCGAGAGCACAATACACTTCTCCTCTCGTATACAGGCGTGGTATATATACATATACAATTATATACATATATGCAGAGAGAGAAAGAGAGAGAGAAAGGGACGAGCCGATATCAATTATCCTCTTTAGAGCGTCGGCCGCTCGTAAACATCATTTTTCACGCCGTAGATGGATGGAAGCAGAACACACTGTAAAAGAGAGAGAGAGAGAGAAATCTATCAAGACTCGAGCCGGAAATCGCGGCGATCGGTCTGGGATATATAACTTTTACCGTCGTCGCTTCCACTTGATTAAACGCCTCAACAGCTTTATCTGCCAAGGTGGTCTCTATCTCTCTCGATTTCCTGCGACTCCTGTATACATCACGCCTAATAGAAAATCCGCGCGACATGTACTACTACTCTTTTTTTTTCAAAGCAGTTATATCTTATCTGTCGTGCGTCTGTCGCTCTACTCCTATATTATGTATCGAACGACTGCGACAGTATAATACAGGTATAACCAAAAGAAAGTACATCAGGCCGTCTGCTGCATGCAGGGGTATATAGCCGCAATAGAGTTTCTCGTGATATAGAATCGCGCCTGCGCGAGACCGGCCAAACTGCAGCGTCTCTCTCCGCATAGATATATACCTACAATAGAATATAATGAGAGAGACGCTCGATAATTTACACGCCCTTATCACCGTTAAACGCCGTGTGTAGGAAGAGAGCAAGCCTTTAAAAATGACTCTCAACGAAGGAGAAAGCACTTCCGATGTCAATGTCATCATCACGCGTTTGTGTATTCCGACTTCGCTGTACTGATCGACGACCCATCGCATTATAACACACTGTTCCCGCATCTGCAGTCGCTTAGGACACACCAAACTTTAGGTATATCCGGCAGCATAAAGATGAGCGTTTAGAGGTCGACCGTGGAAGAAGGAAGTGCAGTATATAACGCAGAGTCCTCTTCTATTCGACGCGTCGCGGCGATTTATATATCGCTCTGGGGTATAAAAGTGCGACCGCATCATAGTCGGCCGTTTGCCGAGATGAGCACTCAACGCGCCGTATATTTCACCGCGGGAGATTCAGCAAAGATTTCCTATCGCGAGCGGCCGCGTAAATATATAGAGATCGGGATTTTTTTCTCCTTTTCTTTTGGAAATTTATCGCGGTGCATCTAAGAGGAAAAAAATTCAAGTTTATATATATCATACGATATAGAGATATAAACCAGTACTAATAAAGTGTGTATATTTTGTGATTTTCAGGGTTTTCTTGAAGCCAACTCCCGATGCTGGTGGAACGTCGCCTTGGTCGACGCTACTCGACAGCTGAGGTACAAGGGCCACGTGGCCCCCGGAATTCTTATGGTTAGCGGTCCGCCCTGCGCCCTTGAAGTCTTAAGAGCAGCCTGGGCGCGCAACGTCTTGCGACCCCCTGCAGATCACATTATCAGTTGTCTCGGTAAGTCAGCTAGCTATATATCCTATATATGTATATGTGCGCACGTGCAGTATAAGCGACAAAAGCAGCCGCGCAACACACACACACACGAGAGGTTCTTATCACCGTCGGCTATCGGGGAAGCATCTCTCGCCAAAGGGGGAGCTGTGTGTGTGTGCAGTTCGCGTGCTCTGTGCATCCTCGGCATTTATGCTAATGCTCCGGGAATGCAGTTGCTGCTCCTGCTCCTGCTGCAAAGCCTTATTACCCTAACTCCTTCCTGGAATCTCCCTCTCTTTCGAGCAGGCTTTTTCCTCGAGCTTTTATAAATACACCCATTTTCTTATTTACTATTCCAACGTGGACATCTGAACGATCGAATTTCCCGTTGATACAGATAGTACTGATTGACGCGGTTTTTCCAATCGCATTTTATATCATAATATTTCGTCGATGAAGCCGCTCGAGATGATGAAAGTACTGCATGATCTTGCGACCAAAAGCTATTGTCGCCAAGTTTCACCGTTACACAAACACACCCGCGCCGTGTATAATAATGCAGCGCAGTAGCGCGATAACTTTAATTCGCGAGAGAGTAGCTGCGCGAGGAAGAAATGACAACAATTTCTTTCTCCCATCAACTTGTATAATGCACACATAAGCTTTCGAAATAATAATTCCGAGAGCGCGCGGCTGCTGCACTATATATACACACCGCGAGAGGAGAAAGAGAGCCATAGCGATCCAATTATAAAGGCTGCTGCTATTATTTTTCGCTTACGTAAGACAAGGTCGTCGTTATTGTCGTCGTCTCTCGGCTTTCCTTATTGTGCATTGGCTAACCCAGATATAATTGTACCCGAGCGTTGCATATCGTGTTATGCTTCGCTTCGTATTTTCGATTGATATACATATATCCAATGCGGACACCTGATGATGATGATGAGAGTCGGAATCCCGTTTCGTTCGGTCGTTGATTGGTATGTATTAACGCTATAACCGCTCGATGATAATCTAATAATCGTCGTAAATTGCAATCGTATCGCAACGCGCACGCGCACAATTAACCGGCTGTTATTAGATTAATGAATTAAGCGGATAACACGCGCGTACAGTTACTTACTCGTGCATTTATCATTACACAATAATATTCCTGCACACGGTACATTAGCGTTGCTATTTTCTTAATGTGAGAGATATATTATTCCACATATAGAAACCAGTGCGCGCGAGAGCTCAAAGATTATATACTTATCGGGAAAGAAAATTGTCGTTGGCAGGCAGAGAAAAACCGCGAATTAGATTAGATGTGCAGTTTTCTAACTCCGCTGCAGCGAAGAATTTACTAATATATAAAAATGATGTATCGCCTATATAAATTACACAAGATCATCAACGAATTAATTGATAACGTCAGTCGAATACAAGCTTACTTATAAATTCATCAGCGTATAATAACTTTCGCGAACGACACGCTCGCGACGTGTATAGTAGACACTCGCTCTTAATAGAGACGTAGTCGTGCATGGAAGCCAATAGAGAGCGTATATAGACAGCGCCGTATCAGCTCGTCGCGCGAATATATATAGGGCCAGCTCTCGACACACTGATGCGGATAGGGCGAGTCAGTATATAACCCGATGGCATAAATCAGCAATTAATTGAAATCCGGGAACCGCGATCATTAATTATTCCGGATAGAGGAACTCAGCTTGTTATTGGGCACCTGATGAAGGGTGTCTCTTGTATAAAAACTGTTCTGGCATTGTCAGTTTCTTAAGCTTCGATGATGTACTAGGTAGTATATTTGTAAAAATTGTTCCAATTGTCTTGAATTAAATTCGAGTAAAAGTGTTTGCTGGATTTTTAACACATCAGTTATATCAATTTTGAAAAGCCTGATTAAATCATTTCGAATAATAGCCAAGATCTGAAAATCAACTGTCTGCTAGTAGTAGGCTAAGCTCCTCTATAACCTTGAGTTAACATAGCTCAACATAAATTTTACGGGGTCGCTTATTGTGTATACGCGGTATACATTATATCTCCTTCCTTGCCAAGAATCGCACAATATAAGCCGCATGCACAAATCATGTCTCGTGAATATTACAGAGCTGCAGCTATTAGCAGTTGCGGAAGCGACATTTTTCCTCATTCGATTCGAACTCTATGCAATTGTACGGCCGTCGCATAAATCGTCGCATATTTACACGAGAAAAATTAGCTAGGATGTGTACAGCAGCAGCAGCAGAAGCAGCAATAACGTACAGTATAATGGAGTCGCTCTGCTGCTGCTGCGCAATGTAAGGTATAATGGAAAGCACATCATATTTCGGTCTCTGTGTTTGTGCTACATGTATATAATTGGCCGAAAGAGCGCGTTTCACGAGCAATTACGTATATATACACACAGGGGCGCGCTCTCACTTTGTGCAGCTTGACTATTATATAGATCGAGAGCATGGCGAAAGATATCCGCTGCACAACTTTCGATGGCCCGGGGCCAAAGTTCCACCCCTTCTGATCGGAGTACAGCGCAGAAAAGGTCAGCCTACTCTCACGCTTGCATCAAGCGAGCTAGGTGACGCAACTTTATATTGTACTTTGAGCCTCTCCCCCCGATCGATATTAGGTATAAACTGCACTTTTAATTTTCAAAACCCACCGCCTATGTAGTCAAATGTCGAACAGCATCGCTCGAGGCCGCCTTCTCGTAGATAACGTATTAAGTATGCGAAGAGGCGAAACCGGGGAAAAAAACATCACTCGTTTATTCATTGTGCGATTTCGCCTAGAGCAGCGGCTGTGTATATACTGCGACGACGTCACGTGTCATGCAAATTGCCGCGCGATACGAAGCGACGACTAGCGTACAGTATATATATGTAGAGAAGATATAGGCGAGAGAGAAGACTCTCACGCTCTCCTTCTGCATCGCGCTCGAGCGCGGACGAGTATTATGACTCGGCGGTCGAGGGACCTTATTTTCTCGCGCGAGCTCTCTCACCAGAGACTCGTGTATGCGGTATACACACATATCTACTACTCGCATGTACTCGCCATTCGATATCGAGAGCTAATCTCTCTCTCTCTCCGCCGCGGCGGCGGCGCTTCCGGGCTGTACATGCGCTCTCTGCTGCATCGGCGACACGAGCTTATTTTTCTTTTCCTACGCTATATATGTATGGGACTGGATTCCGAGATTTCGGATATCCAATTATGGCTTATCAGTTTCCATTACTGAATAAGCTCGCGCGCGCTTGTTAGCCCGATGATAAGCGCGAAAAAGCAGAGCAGCTGTGATCGTGTATACTAATATATATGTATATACGAGAGCTAACGGGATACATATCCTTCCACTCTCGTCAAATTCTTGTACATATATTACACTCGATTCCAGGTTAATTCATGTACTATAAACTCGGAGCTTTAAAATCCACAAACATACCTAGATAGGATTATTTATCAAGTGCCGACGCTAATCTACTCGCGCTTGGCGCGCGATAATATCTCTGTATTAGGTGCTATACTCGATCGCAACGTCGTTATTAGAAAATATTTTTCCCGTCTGGCTGCTGCTGCTGCGTACATAGGGGATATAATTGCTCGGGAGCATAAATTAATTCCACAGACCTCCCCCGGGCACGCCCCCTGTGTGTGAGAGAGAGAGGATAGACGTGCCGCGCGCGCAATATCGGCTAATCGTGCATCAGCAGCAGCATCGGTGTGTCGGCAGAAATTCACTTGATTAGGCGCGCGAATTGTCGTCGCTTCTCTCTCTCTCTCTGTCCCTCGAGGCTTTTATAATTTTCTCAAATTAAATTATTTGTTGCTCTGGGGGATCGGCAAAATTCAAAGTGTGTATACGCAAGTATGCAGGCTCGACATTCAAACGCGCGCAATTTATATATACGCGTCGCTTTCGAAGTTGCGCTTTCACTTAACATCCCATTACGAGCCGAATCGCCGCGAAAGATCTTCTTTTACAAGCGCGGCGCGTCCGTCGCTCGATTGTTAAAAAAGAGTCTTGTTAAAATAAACAACAAATCGCGCGCGACAGCCGATACAAACGTCTCAGCTATATAGGTACTGGCATCACTTCGTTATGCAGCTGCTTACGCTTTCTACCTGTTGTGTGTCTCTTCTCTTTTTTTTTATTTTTTTATTTGAGTCCTGTGGGGAGGAAGGATATCTTTCTTTAATTGCGTCCAACTTCGCCGACGAATAAAAAGCCTGTAAGAGTTTTAATGCGCCGCATGCAGTTTTACATAAAAATTCATGATAATGACGTTAAGTCACACACACACGGTTACGTATACTGAAAAAACTTTCTCGAATTTCGCCCTTTGCAACGATGAAAGGGCCAGAGCGTTACGAAAGCAGTGCGGAGAGTATATGTGAAAGTTTGTTTGTCTCGTTATTTTTAGATTTGAAAAATCGAGAGTAGAGAAACTTTTTCCTAATATAAGAAGTATACACACACACCATGCTTTATGACGCGAAATAGCCAATCTCGCATGAGAGCGAAGAAGACTGCACTAGCGAATAAAAAAAAGGAAAAGAAGAGAATCTACAGCGTCGTGATCTGCATATACAAGGTTTTTTCAAGCCACACACATGCAGACAGCTCTCATGGGAAGTGGACCATCGCTCGTTCAACATGCGCGCGCAGCACCACAATGGCCATCGCTGTGTATATGCTCAACATTCACTTTTCTAATTTGCCGCGCGAGACTATATTATACATCCCGCATCATCTCCTCCGCGCCGAGAGGAGGAATCGTGCATAATATAATATTGCGACACTGCAGCTCGCAAGCACACGAGAGCTTTTTCTTCTCTCTCTCTTATATACACATGCACAAGTCGAGAGCTGCGCGAGAGAACGATTTTCCCTAATGACGGCGATGAATCACGTAAATTACCACGTTGCGCGCAAACCGGGAAATTAATTGAGTTTCGCGTTTCGTTTCAATTGCAGCCGACGTAGACGTGACTCCCTTTTTTCGAAATCGGGAAGCGGATGGATGTGTTGTCTGATATATATGTGTATATATTCTATTATAACTCCACAGCCGCGGTCATTATGAGAAAATGTTGCTGCTGCTGCTGTAGCAACAACCTCTTTGCTCTCTCTCCCTTTCGAGGCCGCCTTCGACGTCTAAAGTCAAACAAGTGCATGGCTTCGGTCAATATTTGAAGGCTATTTTGCGCAAAATCTCTATACACATATTATATATTATATACACGAGAGGAAGAATTCCGACTTTCAAAGTGCATTTCGTTGTCGTCAAGCTTGTGCAAAGAGACACCCTACATTCACGATGCCGCGAGCATAATGTACAATTAAATATATAGCGACGACAAAACGAATAGGAGAGACGGTTATTCTACACACGTATATATTTTCTGTCGACTGTATAATATAACCTCAAAACAAATAGTCGAACAAGGACTCGAGATTTCAGAAATCCAGTGCAGCAGAGAGTATCTTTTACCTCGGAATTCGTCCTCGCTCTCTCTCTCTCCCCCTTTCGGCGCAGATGTGTGTGTATATACATATATATATATAATATCATACTTATACGCCGAGCGCGAACCAGTTTGCCGTAAGAATCGCAAGACGAGACACTCTGAGAGAGCTCGCGCTCGATAAACAAGCGCTATGGATTAGCATATATATATCTACGTGCATACGGAGTCTCCCGATGGAATCCGACGTCGCTAAAAATATACCTGCCGGCTTTATACCTGCGTATCCGTAATCCAATAGCCGTAAATAATGCGAGAGAGGGGAGACCCAACCACGTTATTCCTTCATTATGTACAGCGTCGAGTTTTTAAAATTTCGGAAGGTTAATTTATATTATATAGGTACCTACACCCGGAGTCGTTCGTTTGATTATTACGTATTATATGAGACGCATATAATAGGAGAGAAAGGCGCGCGCGCGAGGATAATTATTAAAAGCAAACAGTTTATACGAGTAGTGTGTCTTGCACACGCGTGTCATTAGAGGCGCGTTGTATCACAGCACATACACGCAGTACAGTAGTTTTATGAAAAGAAGAAAAAAAAAACGGGATCTACACTGACTGCCGCAAAGTGACAGATACAGGGTGCTGCGTTATACACATAACCGGTGCTCGAGAGCGGCCCATTAAGTCTCTATATATATAGGCGCGCAGGCAACTTTCTCGGCGCGTGCGCTGCTGATGCTGGATTATTGAGAGTCGAGCAGAGTGAAAGAAAGAGCTGCAGCAACTCTCGCGAAGACAGCTCTCGTCACGCATTATTCGTAATTATTATCCGAAGGCGTGTCGGCGGCGCAGTAGCGGCCCGGCACGCGACATGTAATCGTCGATTCCTCTTTATGTGCGCCTATGATACAGGACACATCAGTCTAATAGCTTCTATGTGCATCAGAGGAATATATAAGTTATACGTTTATGTTATAGGTATAGATAAGGCGCGCGCGGCGAAACGCGGAACGAAAGGAAGCTTATATCCGAACTTGCGATCTATACGCAATATGTCCTGTGTCTCCTTATGTATATATATGTAGGCTAATGTCAAGAAAGCATGACAGAGTGTATACGCCGCCGAGAGATTGATACGCGATACATATACCGTCACCCTCGATCTCGAGATTATTGTATATATAAACATATTCGACTTGATGGCCGGACATAAACGAAGAAAACACTGTCGGTTTTTCTCTCTCGCACATAACTGATTATATTATAATATACGCAGTCCTTGTGCAGCAGCTGTATATACGACTCTGTGTTTCCGGTCCACCTATTTATTCACAGAAAAACGTTCCCGTCTGCCTCGAAAGCACACGAGCATCGGATATTCATTATCATTGTATAATGAATGATGATTAACGATGTGCACTTTCTCTGTGTTTCGAGAGGGCTTTTAAACGCTTTAGATTCGAGCCTATGTGTGCTGCGTGCTCTCGAATCGCGTAATTGCGCAACGCCGCGGCTATATAATGAATTAGACGAATCCTTTATAACTTTCTTCTGCGCGGCGATTCTTCACTCGGCCTCGGCTAATTTATCGCTTTACTTATACTCGTCATCAATCTAAAAGCGCATACGCGCCAGCGTAATCCAAACAATCATATATAACTATTATATTGCAGTAGATGCTACACGACGTGCAGGCAGTCGTATACAGAGTTGGTGATTAGAAGTCAATTGGAGAGCTAATAGGACGCAATCTCTCGAGTATAGGTGTATATATTATGTGTACATACAAACAAGAGCATATGTGTAGTATAGGCCCGATAGCCGGTTTCGCCATATCGAACACAATGCCAGCGCGCGTACGGCCCATAAATTTGCAGCCGCATCATCTTGATAAAATTCATATAAAGGTCATAGTAAGATACGCGCGCAGCTGCATGATAGACTTTGAACTTGCAGTTCTAATTAAAAGGATAATACGACATTACAACATTCAGATAATACGACGACTCTCCTATTATAATTATACGACACTATAAGTTTTTGCGCGCATCGGTATAGGAGAAAGGGTTAATAGGTCGCACGACAATGCAGTAGAACGTTGTTACAATACGATATTATACAGATATACAAAGAGCTCTCCCATTGAGAAATGAAATAAGAGATTTCAACAGACTACGAGATTAGATATAGCCCCCGGTATAAATCGAACCTATATAACCTATGCGCGCGACACATCGATTCCATCTCATTGAGATCGGTTATCTCGCCGCGTCGCGCGATGTCAATTCAGCCGTGTATATAAGTACACACAAGTATATACCTACACAGCTGCACGAAGATCGAGTGCGGTTTCGTCAATACGTCCTGACGACTATAGCATCCCATTCACTTTTACGCAAAATCGTCACAGATGAAGAAGAAGAAGAAGAAGAAGGTACAGAACCGATCGACGGATCGGATAATACACAAGAAGAAGCAGAGAACAAGAGAAGCTGCAGCCGTCTGTTCTCATCGCTCGAGCTCGACCTCCCGGTGGTGGCGGCGATATAATAGGAAGATCGTCGCGATAGGACAGTAACTAGGTCTCGACTCTCTGCTGCAGAGAGCTTTGTTGCTTCGCGCCATCGGAGCCCTCGCGCGCGATCGCCGGATCCGATTGCAGCACACGACGAGACACACACAAGCCGCCGCCGCCGCCGCCGCCGCAGAAAATATATATCCCCAAACACACGCCTTTTCGCACACTCTTTTTTTTGCTTTCCTGCGGCCGTATAACGATGATAAAGCCGGCATGTGTAATAAGGAAGTAGTCGGGCGCGTTGTACCGTTTGTGAAATTTCGCAGCTCATTGTCAGGAGCTCTCGCATGTGCGCTTTCTTATCGCAGAGCGGCGCAGTAGTGTGTATAACGCGATCTTCATATCTACCCGCGGAGAACGCACTGCGAGATGCTTTTTAAGATCGGTATAATAATGTGCCGCTGTATTGCGGTGCTTTGCGAAAACGAGCTGTCGGTCATTGCAATTTGAAAATATGACGATCTCCCGTCCTCCGCGCGATATAATCATTCACGTTTTACACGGTAATTTCTCTGTGTGTATTATCGAGTCGTAAAGCAGAAGAAGAAGAGGAGGAGGAAGAAGACGAAGAAAAAGTAAAGCCTGCAATTTGCGCCGACACCGCGCAGAAGCTCTTTTTATGTTTATTATATCCTCCTCTGCAGCTTCTTTGGCGCCACTCGCTCATATAGAGAGATATGAATGAAAGGGCCGCCGATCTCAATGGAACTAATACACGTCGTCATCTCGTCTCCCAGTAGTCTCCAAAATAAAAAAAAAGAGAAAATCGAGAAACACGAATTATAAAGTGGGATCGATCAGAGAGCTGGTGAGAGCAGTGAAATATGCACGTCGACGACGTTGACAAGTGGGAGCAGCGAACAGATAACGCCGCTATATATATATGCCCACGCGTCATATCGCCATAAATATTATGTCGCGCAGAGAGAGAGAGAGAGAGAGAGAGAGAGAGAGAGAGAACTGGCTTTTCTCTTTCTGCGCGCTTGCGATTTTTTGCGCTCTTAAAAATCAAAGTGACGAGAGAGAGAAAAAAGGAGCACAGCAATAAGCCTACGCGCGCGCGCGCAAGTCCTTGCGCGCAATGATGCAAGCGTTTTATCTCTGAACTGCTGCGCTGCGAATGTGCATAAACTGAAAAATGAACGGGACACGCGGTGAGTCGTATTATATGCGCGCGTAACACATATTGAGACAAAGAATGCGAGAAAGGAAGAGACATAAAGGCTCGTAAGGAGCTTATATATTATATACAATATAGAGATGTGGTATGGGCTTTCGTGTGCTGCAAGTTTTGAAAAATTGGAACTCTCTGTCTTTTACGTAATTGCTCTCTCTGCGCGCGATTACACGTAAACATCGGTTATACATGTATATACAAACGCACAAATGGCTAATTTACTTTCAAAAGCCCGGCTGCAGTGCAGAGACATGTATAATACAATCCTGCAATAATAAGCTACAGCAGCAGGAACAGGAAAGACAGAAATCTCTCGCCGATTTCCCGAAGAGTCTCATTGTTCGCCGCATCTTTCGACACACAAGCAGCGCACACACTGCATACTACCATTTCCAGCGGAAGTCTCGTTAGCCGCGCGAGCTCGTCGGATATAATTGACTCTCTCTCTCTCTCTCTCTGCGGCACTTGCGCAACTCTGTGGCGCCAAGCGACACAACACGAAATACGCGCGCCGCATATAAGTGCGGAGTCGTTACTATACCTATTATATACTATATAGCTTCCCCTCTTTCTCATACATCTGTATACATGCTCTCCTCTGATATCGATTGCCGCCGAGAGAATAATACATAATTCTGTATAGAGGAGCTTGTATTATATATCTATAGCAGTAGTATACTATAGTCGACACTGCGTTTCACAAGCTTGAGAGAGTAGCGTGTATTATTTGTCTTTTGGCTGATGGAAAATGCTGATGATCTTCATCGTTTAATGCTAAAAGCTCGCGTCGGTGTCTTATAAATCTGTTTCTCTCGTTTATCGTCGAGTAAGAGATATGGGTGCAGTGTGTGCGTGCCCGGCTGACCAAACACTGCCATTATCTACTTAAAAGCAGCCTCGTGCCATATTTTTTCCCAATAAGATTCTTCCACAGTTTCTTTTCAACAAGCACTAAACTACTCATCAGCGTATTATTTATGCGCGTAAATTCTCTATGAGCAATCGATTTCGCACTTGGCGCGTAGCTATCAGTCAGCAGCAGCCACGCCTATAATGTCGTCAAGTTTTTCTCTCTCTCCTGACCAGCTCGTTTATGTAACGCACATAATATATAAATACAGTATATATACACACACACAATTGGAATCGAGGCACGCGTATAAAATCAGGTAAATTATATATCCAGTGTCGCGCGCGCGCGCGGCTTATCCTAATACACCCGATAAAAGCGCGGCGTTCGGCTGCTGCGAAATTTATATATATATAGGCTCCCTTCCTACGTGCATATATGTATACATGCGCATTGCGAAAATGCAGCAAACAAGCTCTCTCTGCGCGCTCCGAAATTAGCGTGGGCGAATGTGCAGCCTTTTACCTCTCACCGCGCGGAAAACCGGCATCGGCAGCAGCTAACGTAGGCTGATATAATATAAAAATCCGTTAGTATATATACACGGCGAATGATAGAAAGCCCGAAGCTGCTGCTGCTGCTGCACACGAGCTAATAATAGTCCTGTATCAGGAGGCAGGTGTCTAGCCGCTCCTATATAGACTGCTGCAGGCTTGCGGAACTCGAACTCTATACGGGAAGACCAACTGTACATATACACAATCGCAATCAAAGCTTACGTAAGCCGATGGATATTTATATATCTTTTTTTTCGATCCGCATCACGAAAGACGTACTATGGTCTTGATTAAATTTAAGCTGTTGATTTATGCGAGTATGTCGCGCCCCGTGTCATGTATATAATAGAAAATCGACTTCTACTCTCGCGATATTATACACTATATACGCAACTTTTACCTGCAGTGAGTATATGTATATATAGCTCGTATCGATGAAAGTTTTCCCGAGCAGCAGAGGTAATTGATACTCAAGCGGACACACTGTACTGCTTATAATTATTAGAATATCAACGTGAAAACGATCTGGCGAGCGGCTAATTAACGATTATGGGGAAATTAAGAAATTACACGCGGCTAATTCACGCCTGACGCAGTATATATACTTATTTTCTTTAGCCAGCACGAGATATAGTTTAAAAAAAAAAGATAGATTCGCAAGATAGTAGGTTATGCCGCAGACTTGCAGAAACGCCGATCGACTATAAGTAGCAGCAGTTCGTCGGCGGCACTCTGCAGACTATGCAGTATTATCGGATACTTCGATCGTGTCGGAGAGTATCCCTTGGCTTTACGGCCGCCGCAGCTCTTGGAATCATCTTGCGGCGGCGGTGCACTGTATATATAACGAGACTTTGCGCGCCTATTAAGCAAAATATCAGCCTGAGAGAGAATGATGATTCTCGCACCTATAATTATATATATGTTTAGACACCAATTGTTTAGCAATAATCTGTATACTTTTTTTCATTGTATATTATCTTTACGTAACACGGATTGCGTGTTCCATATACAATATACTATACCTGGAAAAGATGACTGCGGATCTATAATTGTTACGCGATACGCGAGGAAATAGTATAGAATTAAGCTCCTTTATAAAAAAAAGGCCGCGTAATGACGTAAAAAAGCAAGTTGGAAAGAGTGTATAGCGGAGATGATGTGCGCATTACGACACATTTCATTGCATACTTTCTCGCGCGCGGAGAGGCACAATTTCCCTGCGGCGCGTGCAGCTCTCATTTTTCGGTATGTCTAATAGCGACTCTCTCAACGGCGCCGCCGACAAAAGAGAAGCACAAATTCTCGCATATAGTACACTGATATGCCGCCACGACAAAGTGTATGTATATATATATATATATTTCTCGCGCGCGAGCTTCCCTCGAGAGAAAGATCGTCATCTCTTGCGCTCGAGGCTACTTCGAGATCACCGAGAGCTGATAACAACCGCCTCTGTATGTATGTGTGGTATATAACCGGAATCCTTTTGAGAAGAACGCTATGTGTGAAAATTGTCGCGGTTTCTAGACTGGTATATTTTCTCATTTGAGTATAGCATTCGGATTTCGTTGAGAAAAGCGTCTCTGAATACAATGAATTTTGAATAAATCATCCAATAAATGTGTGCTATAGAGATTTAGATAACGGCAGCTAGAGTGCGTATATATTTTTAATTAGAAAGAATCGTCTATACTAGTGCCGGCAAAAGATAGGCATATAATCGAGAGAACGCATCGATGCTGAAAGTCACGGCGGACAAATGCCTTTGTCTGTCCGCGTTTTAGTTCTCCATATAGCAAGAAAGAATCGTCGATCGAATGACGGACGCATTATTTACAAATCGGATAGAAAGTATGCGTATGTATAGCTTCTATTCTCGAACTCATCTTCACTAGAAACAGCGGCAGCAACACATCAGGCAAAATAACGATTTCTCTACACCGATTTCTTCGCTGCTGCTGCAGCAGCAGCAACAAAGAAGCTATACTACTCGATTCTTTATATTTATTTGGCGGCGGATATAAATCAGCCGAGTATAGCGCGCGAAGCTTATATATACAGCCCGAGAGTCGAGAGCTTCATCACCCTGAGAGCGGCGCATTCCTGCACCCACGCTCAGCCCTTAAAAAGGAAGCGAAAGAGTGAGAGAGACAGGTGCGCAGAGCGCTACAGCTTTACGAGAGCATATCCTCCCCCCAATCTCGCGCTTTTTCGCACGCTCTCTGATGGAGCCGCGCGCGCGCGAGCCACGGAAAAAAGGAAAACCGTAAGTGGACTGTGCAGCGATCCCTTCGTTCCGATATATAATTGCATATAGTCTATATTTATATATAATTTGCAGTGTACGCGCGCGTGATTGAGAAAAATGTGTCCTTCGATATTATATGCGGATAAATTTTTCTCCTTAATGTATTCTTGTCTCGAGACGAGTCTGATTCGCTGCTGGCGAAAAGTGCGCATGAATTACGACTTATCCTAGACGCGCAATGAATAGGAAACAGAACGGAGACGACCTTCTTTGGGCCAGTTGGGCTTGGAAGTATTTATCGGTCGTAGCACTTTGAGTTACGACTCGCGCTCGACGCGTATACCTGTGCGCTGCGGTATATACGTATAGTAGTAGTAGTAGCTGCTGCTGCTGCTGTTGCTGAGACTCTTCTTCTTTATGTGCTGCAGCAGCAGCAGCTGGCGAAAAGACGTTTTTAAACATTTCGTACGTGCATTATTATTATATATGCCGACTCTAAATGCTCGTGGCCTGATTTTAACCTTGTCGTACGCGTCGCGTCATATTATATTGTATATAAAGTGTGTTCGATGGAAAGCAGCCTAGAGGGACCGACGCGCTCATTCCGACAAATTACAGCGACTCGGCAATAAAGCTAAAATATTCATCCGCGCGCTCTTTACGACTCGAAATCGCCTTTTCGAACGTTACATATATATATAATCTCCACCCTGCCTGCGCAGTGACCAAAAATTGCACGTGACTCGTCGTTGCGAGAGTGTGTACCGAAGGGATTATAAGAGTAATGAAAAGGATAGGCCCGAAGCTCGAGATCCCATATGCGGTCGGACGTCATGAGCATCAGTCGACGAGATTAAAAGGGGGAAAGACTGACTATTTGTATATATATAGTACACGAACGCGAGGGTGGTCGTCCTTGGGTGGAAGAATTTTCGGGGGGTACATACACATCAGCGTTCGTTGACCGGCTTTTTGTGACTATACAACGAGAATTCGATTATTTATTGTCTGTATATATGGAAAATTTCACCAAAAAGTGTGCTAATCCTCTGTCACGGATTGTAAATGCCAATAAGTTTTACTATATACTTTCCATCAGTTAAATTCTCCATACACATTACAGTAAATTTTGCATCTGACGCGCGTGCGGCGAAGTAATTTATATAGGAAATCTGCGCGTGTACTTGCATTTCAGAAACTAATAAAATTTACAAATGAGTATAAAAGTACAATCATTCAGAGGTATTTCTGTGCTCTCTCTCTCGCAGATATATTCGATTATTTTTTCAAAACTCCTTCGTAAAAATTTCTATACCATCGCGGTGTCTATATCATGACACTAAAAGATATCGCCTCTCGCGCAATAATACGCATTATATCCGATAAAATCCAGCCAGTATCATCTCCTCTGGCTGTTATACTACGCACATGTGCGAGCGATCTCTATAAGGGGCCATCTGCTGCGCTCGACTCTCTCTCTCCCATCAACATATATAGCTATACGTATATATATCTAAGACAGAGTGCGGCGACGAAACCGACCCCCCTCTAGGACACTACTGCAGTGCGGCTGAGCCGCAACTGCCGAAAAAAAAAATTTATTCGCAGTCATGCGTCCATACTTTAATTACAGCCGCGCGCGTGTAATATAAACTCTGCACTGCGGTCGATCGATATAACGCGCCGGCCGGCTTTCACCTCCCTCGCGTTCTACATATAATAATAATAACACACTGTGTTTGCTCTGCCACTGATGAAATTGTTTATCTCTCGTATATTATACGCAAAAAGTGTCGACGAAATTAGAAAAGGTAGTACACGTGTACGATAAATTAAATTCCCCTAAGTCGAGGACGCGAATAACCGTTACGCATTCTTCGCACGTACTTATATATATATATAGCACCAGAGCTACATCGCAACGAGCGTAAAAATTTCTTGTTTTATTTTTTTGCAGCCTTTGAAATTTATGCCGCGCGCGTGAGGATGATTATAATTGGGCTTTTTTATCGCTAAGAAAAGAAAAACACTTGATTTGTTGCAGGAGACATCGAGGACTGCCTGGTCGCGCCGGTCGCCCAGGGTCAGTTCACGCCGTTGCCGGAGGCTCTGTGTTGGGCGATCCTCGAGCTAACGTCGCAGCGCCAAGCCGCTACGCTCGACACGTTACGCTCTGCCCTGAAGAACGCTTTCCCGGCGATGCAGCGACCGTCCCGCGAACTCGTCTACGATGCCTTGGCCAAACTCATGCAGGAACGTAAGATCTACCACACGGCCCAGGGTTACTTCGTCGTCACTCCGGAGACGAGGCGGCTGAGGCGTGACTCGAGTCGCGCCGGTGACAGGCGAGCCTCTCGTGAAATGTCCTCCGGAAGGTCCGCTCAAGCTGGTATGCTCATGAGCAACGACGAGGCCATGGCTCTCGTTCACGGGGAGATGATCACGCTCAGGGACGGCGACGTTACGCATCAGGCCGTTCAGACCAACCTCGCCGATGTCATCTGCGGAGGTGAGCTATACCTGTATTATCAATTATTATTCTATGTTCTATATAGTTATTGACGTTTAATTTTTCTTTCTTTCTGTAGGCAACCCAAACGACAAAGTCCTGTTCGCTCGATGCCGATCAGTGCCGGGCCGACTGGAGAGGAGGCATTCCCTGCGCCTCTGGGGTTCAGCGAGGCGTCTTCATCGAAGCGGGAGTTCGAGGTCACTACCGAGGAGGCCCGAGAGGAGCGACACCTCCTCGAGCGCCGAGTACGCCAGCACCGACAGTGCACCCCACAGTCCAACGAGTGAGTCGTCCTGCCAAAGGGAGAAGGGTTTATTGCTGCCGATTTCTAATTTTTCATTTACAATTATATGCACATAATATGTACATACGTAACTGCTTTCTTTGTTTGGTGATGGTTATGTTCTCACACTCACACACTCACTCACAATATCGTTCTCATCTGCACATCGCGAAAATGAAAAACCAGTCAGTCTCTCACATCAGCAACAATCCCTTCTCCCCTTCGCACATAGAGTATGTACTTGTATAGTCTCGATAACTCAACCTGTCCCCCGCACTCACGCCAGGCTTGTCCGCTATATTTTCAGAAAAGATAGGCCTGCTGTCACGACTATTCCGACGCAGCACGCGGAGAAAGGGAGCGCCTCTCATGGGCACGTTCAGCGCGCAGTATCCGCCGACCGAGTGGTTCAATCCCCGGGTCGTTCATCTTCACAGCGTGGCCACGCAGACCAGAGCCGCCAGCCCTTCGGTAAACTATTTTATATACCTACCATAACTTGCATGCAGCATCTCTCTCTCTCTCGATATCAATCTAAACCTGACCAATCGCACTCGCGCAGATGATGGAGGGTCTGGGCCAGTCGCAGGCCAGTTTTCAAGTGTGGGACGACTCGAGCTCGGTGCGCTCGGCTACGCTGCCGCGCAGACACCGCCGCCAGCCCAGCGGTGATTCCTCGAGTCTGCTGGCCAACTCGACGCCCCGCAGCTCGAGGAGGCATCGATCGCCCTGCTCGACCCTGCCCCGCTCCAAGTGCTCGAGCCTCAGCAGGTGCACCTCCAGGGCATCGGTCGTACCCTCGAGCAACGGCCAGCCTCCGAGCAACGGCAAGAACTCGGCCAACTCATCGCCCAGCCGAAGCGGTGGCAGCTCCGGCTCGGTCCGAGCAGTCAACAACGTCAACGCGAACGCCAGCCCTGCCAAGGCCTCCAGCCACTTTGGCAGCCGGCTCCAGGGCTCCAGGCACTCGTCCAGGAGACCCAGCCACGACCTATCTACCAGCGGCAGCAAATCCGCCAACGGCTCGCCACAGCACAAGGTAAGCTTCCTTTTCTTTTCATACGTACGGCAGGTTCTGACGATCTTTCCGTTTCTGACACAGGTCCTGCAAAAGTCCTCGTCGAATCACTCGAGCCACTCGAGCGGCAAGTCGACTGCCTCCAGCAGTCGACTATCCTCCTCCTCGTCGCCGCTCAAGACGTCGAGCTTCTCGGCCAACTCGTCGCCGCTCAAGGTTATTCAGCAGGGAGCACTGACGCCGCTGCAGGAGGCCCAGAATTCCATCACCCTGCAGGTCTCGACGAACCTCAGCCCCTCGCAGGAGCAGCGCGCCACCAGCAGCGTCCAGAGCAGCGTCACTCTCGCCTCCAACTCCTTGAGTACGACGACCATCTCTGGTTCGCCTGGTACCAAGATATACGTGCACCAAAACAAATCGCCTATGCGCTCAGTCATAACCTTCGAGAACGGCACGAGCAAGAACTGCTGTGTCAATCAGGAGAAAGAGTCGGCCGACAAGCCCGAGAAGCAGGAGAAGCAGGAGAAACAGGAGAAGCAGGAAAAGGAGCAGTTTGTCTGCAACAAAAAAACCGAGCAGCAGCAGCAGCAGCAGAGCAAACCCGAGCGACCGTCCTCACTGTACGCCAGCAGTAAGGAGACCATCAAGCAACCGCTGCTCTGCGAATCCGACAAGGAGAACAAGCCCAAGTTCGCCGCAGAGCAGGAGGACCAGCTGTCTAACAAGCTCAAGCTCACGAACAACCGGCTGAACAACAGCCAAGTTCATCTGATCGACGGCTCGAGCAAGGAGAGCAACGACGCGATGAACAACTCGCGCAAGCTCAGTCTCTCGCTGTCCAAGGACGCATTAAGCTACCGCAATCTCCTGCGACCTGGCTCGAAGAACAATGTCTCCTCGAACCCGCCTTCGCCTACCAAGTCCTACGACGGCTTTGGCGGTTCGTTCAATAACGTCTATATCGAAAAGTCCTACGAGGCGGCGAAACAGCAGCGCGCTGCGGCCCAGGGCTCTGAGCCGAACCTCGAGAAGACGGTCAGCCGGGCTGAACTCTACTCCTATCCTAGTCTCAGCGACATGCAAGTGCAATTCACGAGCCTCGCCGCCCAGAAGATCCTCAAAGGCTGCCCTCTCAACAGCGTCGACACCCTCGTCGAGGTCAACATGGCTGCTGCCGAGAAGCCCAACAATTGCGACGTCACCGTCCATACGGATTTTGGCCTAGTTTAAACACTGCCGCGCCTACAGCTTTTCTTCCTTCCATTTCCTACCATACCTTCTCTGTCACAAAAAAGAAAAAAAAAAGAAAAAAAAACGAACGTTGCCGCCATTCACTGCCTTTTTTTAGAATCCCTTTCTTTTGAAATATCTATTACGCAGTATATTATAAACACACACATGTAAAATATATACATAAAGTAGGAGTTACGCTCGCGAGCTTACCGTCGACGATAATAATTACAAACGAGTAGAGATTTTTACTGTTCGTTAAAAGACTCGCCGGAGATTCATCGCTATGCGTTCGTTAACCTTTTCAGTTGATCATGTATACTAAGATAGAGAGACTCGCGTCTGGGATTCATCCTGGGCATATTTTTGCGATGAAAACTTTCTAAATCACATCATTTATTTTTTCCGACGTATTTCTACCTGTTTAGATAAAGGATAACTTATCAATCAATAAGAAATTAATAATGAACAATGGCCTTAAAGAATTAAATGATGTTTTCTATTGTTGACACTTTACGTTCCACTTGCTTGAGAGCAATATCTTTACGTTTGGTCGAATTCGTCCGATTATCCGTATACAATTCTGCACCGACATCCGCAGTTTTGCATCGCTTTACCCCGCGAAAGCGAATTGCCAAAGCGAACTTTACTTTTGTTATTAGGAGATTTGTTGTTCTTTGTAAACGACGTATGTATGCATTCACGATACATTATATATTATATAAAGAAAATATTATCGAGATGTTCCCAAGCAAGTTATTGAAGACTTAAAAAAAAGGAGACTAGAAAATGAATTTAATTAACCTAGACGAATGAAACATGATAAATGTAACTAAGAAACGCGATCGGCTAATTCGTAGCGCAGGTGGCCCGTACTGTACCACTAGTGCAATTTCATATGTATTTTCCAAGTGCCAAAACCGTAGAACTTAATCGATCGCCTTAAGCGTTTCGCACAACGAGTTTAAGTCCAAGTCCGTTAAAATGAAACGCCAATTTTACAGAAAGACCGTCGTTGATAATAATAAACATAACACTAGCCGTAGGTACAGAAAAAAAACAGTAATGCATAAGAGAGCGCATCAGATATACCTATAAGGGAAGGACTGGACATTGATTACATTACATTTTTACAGAATAGAAACTTTTGTACAATTATATTATAGATTATACTATGTACACCTCGCCGACCTTATTTTAGAAAAACAAAGGGTAAAATGTTTAGGATGAAATTTTTTAAAAAAGAATTTATGAGCTAACATTGTTGTGATTGAATTTTATAGAAAGTACCGAGCAAAATATACTTTTTGTAGTAAATTTTTAAGCGTTTGAGATAATATCTTTTGGGAAATATACAACTCACGAAAACGTACGATCCTAGTCCTACCTTAAGAGCGCAAGATCGTGAGCTTTGTACATTTATAATATGCATCAGCGATTAACCAATAATAGTGTTTTGCGCCTGTTAGATCGTGTTATGGGCGCGAGCTGTAGACGCACAGCATCTTTTTCATCAAAACTAACTTGTAGAATATAAAATTGTACGATGTTATTGTCTTACGGATGTAACGAGGAAACCGCAATAATAAAAGACAAAAATTATACCATAACCGTTGTCTTGTTTTTTTTCCTCAAAATTATAGTCTATTTTAGAACCTTGTTAAAAAACAACTGATAAAGAGATATGTGAGATTTAGAGTAACTTATTATTCATCGTGAAATGCAAAAATATTTTGCCATTACAAAATATTACAATACGTAAGTAGTTTGTCTAGAAATAAATTAATCTCTATCTACTGCTAACAATAGCAATTATGTGTTTTAACATACACATTAATGGAAATTTATTTTTTGGAGCAGGACAATGATAAAACACTTTAATAGAAAGTTCTTTTACTGCTCATTTCTAGCTCGCATCTTTTTAAGTCGATGAAATATTCATCTATCTTGTCAGCTTGATTGTTTGCTAAAATGGAAGTAGAGTAATTCTGGAATCATCTTGTTCAGTATTTTCAACTGTAGTTATTAGGGAGGCGATTAAATTATTTATTTCTCGAACTTTTTCTATTAAGGTTTCAACAATTTCTCAACAAAATCCTTTATGTCGCGCAATTCCTGCAATAAAAATATTCGTTAATAATTTTACTTAAATGACATTTCCAATTTGACAATTTTAGACAAGCTTCTTTCTTCTTACCTCATCACAAGATGCATGCATCACTCCTCGGTATGTTTTAAACTCGGTGTTAGTCATGAATTGTTTAAGTAAAGTTGCAGTGGCTTGTCCCCACTTGTATGGGACAATGGGATCACAATCACCATGACACTGTAGAACAGGTATATTTTTATTGCCTATAGCTTCCTAAAACACAATAAAAATTGATCTTATGATTCATTCAAATTATATTGAGCAAATTTGAGCTGATCATGATATTTACTGCTGGAAACTTTTGATGCAATGGAAGCCAAGTTGATAGTGCTACAACTCCGGCTAATGGTTGAGGAAATGTAAGAGCACTAAAGAGAGCTAATGCTCCACCTTGACTAAAACCTCCAAGAAGAATCCTTTCTGTAGGAATTCCAGCTGCAACTTCTTGTGCAATCATGGAATGTACATTTTCAGCAGCCCTTCTTATACCCTCTTCGTCTTCTTGCCCACTTGCATCCAATGATCTCAGATCAAACCTAAATTTAAAATAAAAATTTGAAATAAATATTGCATAAATTTATCCGGAAAAATGAATAACTGAATATCTTTTACCAGGACGGCATCCTAAATCCTGCATTCAAAGTAACAGGCATTGTTGGACTGAAAAAGATAGATGATAATGCAATAATTGTAATGTTAATGATTAAGTATAGAATATTTTAAACTCACGCAGTTGGACAAATAACTTTGACATGCGGTGCCCTCAAGGAACCCAAGGAACTAGCCCAGCCATGTCTGGAAATTTCAAATGAAAATAGTCAAAAAGTGATAATAAACCATTTGGTGATAAGCTATGTAGAATGTGCTTACCCTGTGTCACCGAGTCCATGGAAAAAGATTAACTGAAATAATAAGAATAATGATTAATATTTCAGAAGATTATTATTATTCAGTTCAGTTGTTTCATATTAATAGACAAAAACTAATCTATGCAACCGTCAAAGTCAGACACATACAGACTACAATTTCAGCTAAACCAAAAGCAGTTTTAGAGTTTAATTATTCTATGCTCGTTGAATCGTTAAATAGATATCATCACAAGGCAAACTACTTTAGCAATGAATTCTCTAGAAAAATCTGCAAGTTAATGTTTGCTTTCAAGTTCTTTTGCAAAGACCAAGAGATCTTTAAAATATATCATATATCATTCAAAATATCTGAAAATTTTTAGATTAGACAGAACTATATATTGATCAATGAGAAAACGTATTCTCAGAGAGAAAGTATAAACAGAGAAAAGTCGATCGGCATAACCCATCAGTATATAATAGCATTCGACATTGCATGTGTTGTGTAAGCAATAATTGACTTAAATTTTATTTCATCCTAGTCAATAAAGATGTTCCAAAGTATGTACTTAGCAGGCCGAGAACATAACCTAAAAGTCATCCGGATCGGCGCAAATAAGAGGAAGAGGAAGGCTAAGCGCGAAGATGTATACCTATAGGTATTTTACTCACCGTGGCCGTGTGCCTTGCGGTTGCTGCGATCACCACGGGACTCGTCATCGCCGTCTGCTTCTTTTTTCGTACTGCACAGAATATATCACACACAAATCACTGTTTTAGATCTCTCTGTCAAAGGGTTAAAATTGCAAGGAGAATCAGTGAATTTCCTCCAGGAGAAAAGTCTACTGCCTCCGCTCTCAGTGCGACTGAATTGCTCTCGACTGCACACAAAAATATAGGTATAGAGGGAGAATGCAAGTGGGGAGAGAATTCATATCGTGCATGCGCGTATCTTTCAGATTCGCATACACGGTTCAGCGCAGTCTCGTGAAAATGCGAACAATATAACTATATCGCAACAATTATATATAGCTCAAATTGACCTCTAATTTCTTTTTGATCATTTTTTTCATACCTTATATGCGCACAAGTGTAGTTTATGTTGTTACAGAATCAAACGATTGCACGAACCTTGTGAATTGCCCATGGACGCAAATTTTTTCGGAGCTTACTAGAAAATAAATGAAACAAGTCCTTCCTTTTGAATCTCTCATTTACTCGGACGAATTTGGATCGTTACTGCCACTTGTATGCGATGATTTTCCAACTTGTTTTGTCATCAAAATCAACGATCTTCACACTCGAATTACTTATATCTATCTAATCTACCCAATGTAGTATATACGGCGCGAATCTTACGGCAAATTCCTTCATTAGCTTTCGCATTCCGTCCACGAACTTTATTGTTCTACAAGATATTTGTATTGTATATATACAGCTTATATTTGCGTTGCTAAAATCGCGTCGTCTGCTAAATCGATCACGTGATTAAGTGTTATTATTATTATTATTTTTGTTTATAATCAACAATAGAGATATAGTAATTATAGACAAAAATATTGTGATATTTGTGAAAAGCATTTAAATGAAGTAGATTCAAACAATCAACATTTATAAACATATTTATTTACATGATCATTTGTAGAGAATGTAATACAATATATGTTTTAAACTTTAGATAAAATACAAGATATAATAGTATCAAACACACATGCTCACGTAAGATTTACATGGAATGCAAGAAACTTAATTATTAGTTGGTTTCTATGTTAATCAATGGCTCGTCAAGTGTATCTAAAAATAGTAAGGATTCAGAAGCATTTGATTTTGATGTGGTTTCAGATTTTTCATTGGGTTCTGAAACAAGCAAAGATTTAGCCTTGTCATCTAGGAATAGCAATGGTTCATTTTTTTCATCTCTGTTACTCTTAGTTGTGTTTTTTGCTTTTTTTTCTAAAGATATGAGTGGCTGGGCTCCTGATCTTTTTTTATTATCCAACAGTAGTAATTGTTCAAATTTCTCATTTAAATCTGAAAATCCACTTAGATCTACCAAATCACTTAGGTCAGACAAACCTTTGGATTCAGTATTTTTACTTGATCCAGCTTCTGTACTTGAGTTTGCTTTTTCATTGGAAGTTGTAGTTGGTATTGCCTCTTCGGCAACATCAAAGTCTAATATTTTACTTGGATCAAAACCACTTGCTCCTTCTTCTTCCTCGTCCTCTTCATCTACATAGGCTGTCACTTGTCCAGAAGGTTTGTATTGAAAAGCACTTTGACATAAATCAATTTCTACAGGAAAAAGCATATTTTCAGATATAAGTTTTGAGATATTCATGTAATAATCTGCTAACCCAGCAGCAAATCTTTGCAGTTGAGTCACAACATCTTCAACATGTTTGTTATCCAGAAGTTCCAATTTCACCAAGACATCTGATCTTAATTTTGCAAATTTTGTCCGTGCATTTTGTCTACATCTTAAAACTAGGCGATATTCATAATTTCCCGTTTCCACTCTGTACAAAGGTTCTTGAATAGCAAGATAACTCTGTTCCTCGTCATCCATTTCTTTGACTTTCAAGCAATATGAGAGATATTCAAATTTTGCATCGGCGTATTTACTAATAGTCATTCTTGTGTCTGGAATTGCTTTGTTGAGATAAGTCCCAAGATCACTTAATATTGGTTTTACCGTTTTAAGCATGTCAATTCCTAATTTTTCCATTTGTCTGTGTGCTTCACCAAATTTTGTGAATGCCTCACTGGCTCGAGGTTGTGGTTCCTTAACTCCCATTGATGCAAAAGCGTCTCCGAATACTAGAACAGTTAAGTTATGTATGATTTATTTATGTTTTTCACTAATAATATTTACTAATATCTCCTTACTTTTATATATTTGGAAGAGATCGAAAAAGGCATGTAAAACCGACTTTGCATGGGAAACAAGTCCTTTATACAGATTTTCAGTCTTCTCCAGTGCTGCTAATCTTTGAACAAGTGTATCATTACAAAGAATCGCTCTAGATAATCCCAGAGCATCTGCTGTTGTATTGCCCATACTTTCCACTAATCTATGTTTCACCTAGATAAAAACAATAGTTCACAACGTTTCAATGAAAAATTAATAAATTTATTTATTATTAAAAGTAAGTTTTTTCCAACCTTTTTTAAAATTATATCTAAAGTTCGTCCCTGACGAACATCTGCATGAAGTTTGTTATAGATAATGCTTACTTTGGTGTCACACGCTTGAATCATTTTTGCTACTTCAACTTTAGTCTTTCCCTTTAGACATTCCCCATTAACTGCCACAATTTCATCTCCAGCTTCCAGCGTTCCATCTTGTGCAGCTGGAGTGTTGTCAAAAACTTGAACGATATAAAGACAAGGGCAAAGTGGAGCTCCACCACCAATACTAATTCCAATAAGGTTACTGTTATCTTTTTCTATAACAACATTCCCAGAAGTTATAGTCATACCCCTGTTATAAAAACAAAGTATTTCACATTAAACTTAATTTAAATTATCTTATTTTATATTAGAAAATCTGTAAGTAAATGAGTGTGCTATATACATCAAATGCTAATAGATGTATTATTATTGAATAAGTAAATGTGAATAACAGGTACAGAACCCAACTCTACTTTTCCAATGATTATACAAATAGTTCGAAGCTTTTTGTTAAAAGTTGGAAAATCTTAGATTGAAAATATTAAAATTGGATTGATTATTATAAGCATACACAAAGACATTGAAAATATTTACCATATCCATCTTTTCCTTCATACCGTACACATGCAGAAACTATAAATTAAGCTATTATTCGTGTTTAAAAAAAAATTAGGTAAATCATTCAGAGCATGTAAATGATGATGAATGGCGTGATGCGTGGATAGATTTTATTAGTATGTTTTAGTTCGGGTTTTGGCAAGGCTCATGCATAAATGAAACTTACATTTGATCAATGTGTTGTTGTGATAGGCAGGTAGACTGATCTTGGAAAACCAGTTCTACACCTGGACTAATAATTCCAGAGCAGCCAATAATAAAAAATAATTCAAAAAAGACCAAAAAAGAAGAATATCTTTTTAAGTTTTAGATAAACTTAAAAGTAACAATGCGTACATGCGATCTTCCATCATGTTTAACTGATGCGTTTCGACGTGAGCCAAAGGCACGGTGGATTTACAAACAGAAATATCAACTAGTCTTGCTCCTTCAAGCGACTCAGACAGTTGAAGTGGTCTGTTGAGTGGAGTAGTTTCACACATCAACCTGTACCACCGAGCCGTGGCATTGTCACGTGCACAGTGCAAAAAAAGGCACATATAAACTAAAAATGAGCAAATAAAACAAATAATTTGCTAGGTACTAAAACATTAGTATAACAAACATTTTGTCTTCTTCAAAGAGGAAGTCATCTTCGTAATCCATCATCGTTTCTGTGTGTCAGTACTTTTCTGTGAAACTACAAATATTAATACAACTATTATTATGAGTAAATAAGCAAGGGTTTTCCTTATTATCTAATTAAAATTAAAAGTTTATAGGCATACAAAATTGGTTGTTACTCGAGCATCTGTAATCTGTTACTTATTTGATAATAGGCTTGCGAAAAACAGTGCCATTGCGTCGGAAATGAACCAAAGTCAAATCCAGTGGAATATTTGTTGTTAAACAAAATGCCAAACAAAAATTCAACACCCTAAAGACTGATAAAATTGTGACACGTCGATTATGTTGTTATGAACTGGACCTCGAGTTCATGCGGTTCGTATAATTCGGAACGCGGAATATTAGGAACGATAACTCAAACATCGAAATGCGGGAATATTCAAATTGATAAGAAACATACGCGATCAAATAATTTAGGAGATAGGATAACGTAATATTGCACAATAACCGTCGAGAAATAGAAATGGCTTGCTCAAGCTAAATGCGGACGAATTAAACATCTCAAGCGACAGCTCATCCTGCGATGGAAACATCTATACGAAAGCAAAGAAAATCAATAAGTTGTATATATACACGTGACTTACGAGAAAAATCGATAAGCCTACTCACTCTGCGCCTCTGTGAGGCCCAAGTAAACGCGAAGAAATCGTAATCGCAGCAGTTCGCGAAAGCAGGGCGAAAATCAATACTGTTGGGTATATAAGGGGCCTGCGACAAGGCCCAAGAGGCTCATTCGCCTTTGAGCGTCCATAGGAATGTATAATCATATTATCTGTTACCGTCACTCAGGATCTCAGGAAAAAATGTTTGAATAAATAGGTATAATATATATAACTTGATTATTTTTCACTGTAAAATACATTGAAAAAAAAGGAACAAATATTAATATACACATTACATTTGATTTTTATTTAATATAATTATAGTTATACAGCCTGTATGTTTGTGGATTTTCGTCGTCGTCAAATATAGTCAACACATTATTGAAAATATATCTTCGAGGAGTTAATTGTGAAGAATCAATTAGCTGTAGTTAATAAAAATTAACTACAATGAATCCATTGATAAGAAAGTACAACTACTTTAAATTTACACAACTAGTAATTAATTTAATAATTAATTTAAAAATTAATCTTAATACTATATAATTCGTAGGTAGAAAATTACTATACAGGAATAAAGATTGCGGTTAAAAAATATGTTACAAGGAGTCAGCTCTTCTTAACTTTGGCATTTTGTATTGCAGTATAGGGGCGGTAAATATTTAATTTTGCCTGCGTAATTACGTGTGTACCATTTATATATCAACTAGGAGTATTGTATAATAGTAAAGCTATCGCATTATTGATAGTTTTTTAGCCACCCTGAATCGTAACGCACATTAATTCATGCATACTGTTGGTGTGTGCAGATCGTGAATTCAAAGAAGATTTTAAAGAATATATGCGCCACATCGCGCCGCGGTACATTTATCATCTCACATACGGAATAATCATCATTACTCTGATATCGAGATAATAAAAAAGGCATGAGTATACTCGAGTATCAGTTACAATACCACAGTTAACTAGTACAAAGCTCGTAACGTTACAATCTGATGTTCGCGCGGTGCTTGGTCGCGTTATTGTACACATTTGTTTCTTAAAGATGTGTGTTTTTACATATACCTATAAACACACATACACACATACATACGCACACCCATACACACACACCAGACACTCATATGCAATACGCATAGACACACCCACCCATACACACACATACACAGACACACACACCACACTTTACATATCGAACGTCGCTTGGGGGGAATACCAAAAAATCAGTCGATAAAAAAACCTCAAGCTGGACTCGTGTTCGTGTAAACGAAACATGACATGACTCTCTGCTAACTATTTAAAAAATAAATTATACATTTATTATATTTATGAAATTCCTCTGGGCACGTTACAAAGGACTGTTGCTATTATATATCGTCGCAAACAGTTTACTTCGATGCTTTATTTCGTCAGCTCATCTCCTCTCTGCAGTATATAATATAGCAATTTATTTCGCTCTCATAAGATTTATCTTGCTTTGCGCACGACTAGAAACACATTGTTTCATGCGGGTCATCATCATTTTCATTTGGTAAAAAAATAATTTAAGAAGAAAAAATATGTTTTTATAGGAAAGTAAAAAACTCGAATTATTTGCTTATCTCTCCGCGTATACAACGCGGCAGGTATTGGGCGGACGCGGGTTGGTCGTGTCGGATGAGATGTGATGAGATGTGATGTGGTGACATGTGAAAAGATATGCGATGATGATGAAATGACTATAATGAGTCTGCAAATAGGAGGTGCAGCATTTTTATAATGACGTGCGGGCATCAGGAAGAGGTGCTACTCATGATTAGTTGGCCTGCTCCGCGCCGCTCTGATGAGCCGCCTGCTGTTGCTGCTGTTGCTGCTTCTCGATCTTCCGTGCGAGCTCAGGGCTCATGTGGGGATGCTGTGCGGGATACGACGGTAGGACCGGCTTGCGCAAGATGGTCGGCTTGGCCTTGACCTGCGGTTTGAACGACGACGAGACCTGCATCAGCTGTTGATGGCTGCCGCCGGTCAGGTGCATATCCGCAAATTTGGCGACAATTTTGGGCGTTGACCTCGAGGGTATGGGCGAGCGCAGTAGAGGTGGCAGGTTCTCGTGGCAGATTTGATGCGAGCTGGCAGAGCGCACCATCTCCGCGCTCTCGTGTTCGTTCCCGTGCGTTCCATCGTGATGCTCGCCGCCTCCGAGTTTCGGGCCCTTGCCGTTGTCGTTCGTGCTCTTGGTGTTTTTCTTCAGCGTGCACTGGTTCTGCTTGGCGAAGCGCTCGGCCGCGGTGCTCATGTCCGGAGACTCCGGGCCAGTAATGGGGGCCGAGGCCAGGGCCAGGGCTGATTCGCTCGATCGCGATCGCAGACTTGCTGATGGGCTCTGAAGCTCCTCGTCGGAGCTGCTGAGGCTGCTCGTTGAGGCGGACTTTTTGCCGGCGGGATCTTGATGCTGGGCCGAGAGTGGCAGGTCCATCACGAGGTCGGGAGTGTGCTTCTGGCGCATCTCGCGAAACTCCTGGGAGGCGCGCAAGTTCTTGGACGCCGGGGCAATGGGCGGCGGGTTAAGCTGGGTCTGCGAGGCGGCCCGCCTCTGCCAAAGCTCGCGATTCACGGAGAAGGTCGTGTGCTCCTGCAACTCTTCCTCCTCCTCCTGCTGCTGACTGCTGCTACTGGTTGAGCTCGACTGCTGCTGTTGCTGTTGGACCACCGTTGCTCCGCCGGTAGTCTCTCCGACGCTCTGGGACTTCCAGTGCTGCTTTCTGGCTGCACCTCGTTTTGGATCGACTTGAACATGGATCGACGCAAGCCTCTCGCCGCCGATTTCTGCGTTTAAATCTTCCGGCTGCACTTTATCGCCAGAACCATCAAGTGTATCCGACTCGATTTTGTCGATCTCTTTTATTGTCGGACTGGACGCTCTAGCTGGTCTGCTACTATTGTTTGTGATTGCCGCCGCCGTCGTCGTCGTCGTGGTCGTCGTTGTTGACATTCCATCCTATGAAAAAGAAAGAAAACGAGTGCGATTGTCAGTTGCAACAGTGATGCAGTGTGGATGGAAATCTGTGCTTTTCAGGGGGTTTATAAATCATCAGACATACAAGTTATTTGACCAAATAAAAACTATTCATATTATGAATTTCATATGATGTGTATAATATTCGCGCAGTATCGACGTTTAGTTGACGATATTAAGATGTATCTATTTTCTGTGCTTCAGCTGTAATTACAGCTCTATTTTGAATATGTCTGCTGAATTGACTTGGGAGAAAGCAGAAGACAGAGACTGATGAAAGATCACGCGAGTGGTTATTAGGATCGAAAATTTAGTAATCATGCAAAAAGTAGATGAAAGTCATGCAGAAATTTACTACAGTGCAGTGCAATAATTAAAATGGATTAAAAAAACAAAAAAAAGAAAGAAACAAAAAACCAGCAAATATAACAATCACACAAATGATCGACAATCTAATGCTCACCTATTACTTAACGTAACGATCGCACAAATTAAACTCAGTCATGCAGCATACACAAACGCAAAATTTTCGTATTGTATGTATTGGATGTTACATGTCGATGGAGAGTTAGTATTTTTATAGCCATACGGGGAAAGATGAGGGTTTGGGCAAGGCTTAACTTTACTCACCTAAGCCCAATGAGAGTCCGTTGCTCAAGTAGTTCCGACAATCGACATTCCCTGCTTTGGTATCGTCTATGGATTGACATTGTTCTACAGGATTCTAGGATTCACAAACCAACTAAGCTGTCAAATTGACATTCCTTAAACGAAATAATTAAAAAAAAACAAAACAAAAACACAAGGAAAAAGAAAAACACACAACACTGAACAGAGTAACACATTATCGAATAGTGTGTTGTTATTAGTCCGCCAAACAATGCTGCTGCAGATATTGTCTATGTACATGTAAGACTTTTCTTTTTTTTTCTAAATGTACTCGTCTTTAGTTGGATAGTGCCGACTAAACGTACATCTGGAAACACACAGCAACCAACCCAACCCACATTTTTTGAACACTGACAAATTTAGAGGATTAAATAATGGAAAACTCGCAATAGGACAATAAGGCGTCTGCACAAGACACAGATACACAAGTATAAATTAAGAGGCTCGCATGCAGCAGCAGCAGCAGTAAAGAATTTCTATATATTCAAATTTTATTCACACATAATTATTGTACATACAAACAGGTTTTATAAATTCAGTCTTTCCAGCTGTTTGAGCAATTGTATCAAAATAGATTTTGTATAAAAACTGTCTTACATCTCACGTATGTCTATCGTAGTCTAGTAGGTGCGTCTTTAAAGTAGTGTAAATGAACTAATCGTCTCGACAAGGGGAAAAACTAAGCTGTGCGTAGCAGTAGTGCAGGTGCGCGTATTTGCCAGAAAGTGGGTTTGTGAGTTGAAACTAGGAAATCTCATTCCAGTAAGTAGTATACAGTCTTTGCTCGCTCAAAACACACGTTAAAAAAAATAGAAATAGCAAAACAGCCATGCACCCGTATTTCTATTTCAATCAACATCAGCTATAAAATGCTCAACTTTACATACTGTAAGCGAGCGCAATTGTTAAAGTAAAAAATATATGATGAAAAAAGAGAGGCGATCGTTTAAACGGTTGTTTCTAATACCTCACGGCTAATGGTGATGGGCTGTGTTGCTGCTGCTACTGCTGCTGTCGACACTACAACTGATGATGGTATGATGGAACTTGCGCTTGAACTATCCGACGACGACATCATATTCGCAGCAGCAGCAGCAGCGCTCATTGCCGCTTCACAAGCGACTGCGACTGCTGGCCAAATGCTTGTATTACTGCTCGTAGCAGCAGCAGGTCCCATCAAGGGTGAATTGTTACTCGATAAAACGCTATCGGCCGAGCTAGATGCTCGCCTCCTCATTGATTCTTCACTTGATGAAGATTTCAAATCTTTATCACGCTCCTCATCTCTGTGTTCGAAAAAAAGAAAATTAAATCACCAAATTTTTGAAAATCAGTATTAGTGGCATTTAGTAGTAATATTAGTAGTAGTATTTATTGCAGTAGTAGCAGCAGCAGCAATACTTACTTTATTTTGAGCATGATGTACTTATCAGGGATGAGACCTTCTCTACCCGCGACCGCTCCTCGCCACCAGTCGTTGCTCACTTGGGTGTATAACGTCAACGTGTCGCCTTTCTTAAAACTAAGCTCTCTTTCGGATCGAGCATTAAAATCAAACTGCGCCGTAGCTTCCAAGTTCTCAGATTCTAGATTAAAAATTCAATATTATAAAAATTTCAAAATAATAAATATAAAAATATAACGGAATGATCAGCTCGTACCGTCTTCGGATGGATACACTTCGGAATCCATGTCTTCTTGCACTTGATCTGTTGGCGAATCGCCAACATCTCTGCACACATGAAACAAGAGAATATTAATAAACATTTCAAATTCTCAATTAACAATCGTTTTTTGTCAACCGTAGTTTTGCCAACAGTGCTATATTACTTACACGTCATCAGGTTCCCTACTAATGTATTTTTCATATTGAATGCCTCCAATATCGTCAGGGAAAATTTCCTCACAAAGAGTGATTATGTTTTTAATTAATTCGTTAACTTGGTTTTGATATTGAACTTGGTCCTTGTCTTCGGGAACGGGAACTAACGTTGGTCCAAAACAAATGGCTAAATTATACGGGTCCATCATGTTTTCATCCGAGAATTCGGAAAGGCTTTGAAGAAAAAGAAAAAGAGGGGAAAAATGGTTGAATTACATAATATAGTTTGATTGTCGAAAAGTAATTCACTGATACTCACTGATTGAGGAAAGCAAAAAGGTATCGCATGACTACAACGACCGGTCTTGGAAGACTGGAAATAACTTGTTTCATCCTAGTGACGAATTCCTGCTTCGAGTCAAGTTGTGCGAGCTCCATGAGCTGTTCAAAGTAGATTATGGGGAAGATGGGCTCTCTCAGCTCTCTGAGATACAATTTTAAAACGCCGGCCACGCTATTAATGTCGGAAGCGTCTGTCATGTCGGCCAGTGGGTCCTCGCCCCTCTCAAACCACTCTCTAAAGTTATTGATTTCGACCTGCGAGCCCGACACTCTGAATATGCCCTGGTGATGCAAGCCGTACAGATTGATCACTCTTATGCAACTCTTCATGATGAGCGGAATTTCTTGATTCGTGCTCTCCAAGTACTCCTCGAGCGAGCCGCCAAACAGCTTGGGTTGACCGTTCATTTGCAGCCGGCCGATTCGTTTCCGGCGCGCCTGCTTCTGCTTCGTTGCCGTCGTCATAATCGATGGATTCGGACTAGCGTTGGAGCCCACCAACAAGCTCTGACGAATGTACTCTTGCTTGGCGTCTAATCGTGCTATCCTAGATGTTCCCAGAAGGTATTCCCGAAATTTCTGCACCACCACAACAACAACAGCAGCAGCACCAACAACAACAACCACAACAACAAGGTGAGACAAAATAATACATGCTCAGCTATAAGAATAATCGTAGTAGGGCGGAAGGAATTTGGAAGGTGTGGGAAAGAACTGAAAGACTCACCGAGAGGTAAAACTCTTCCGTCTCCTGTCTGTCGGCCCTCAGCTTAATCTGCACAGTCTCGGGCGGTTTGGACGTAGGCATTGCGTTCTCTCCGAAATATCTCGAGCAATCGTAATCCTTGGCCGTGAGCATCTCGAGCAGGCTCGCTTCGGCTGTCTCGAGAGTCTTCCAGACCTCCTCGGACTCGGTTCTCAGCGAGGTGACCCTCTGCTGGAGCTGCTGGAGCCTCTGCTCCATCTCAGTATGTAGCACCTTTTGTAGCTCCGGTTCTGGAACCTGCAACATTCCAGACATTTACACATCCGCTAAAGCCTGCGCTCTACGTTTCATATATTTTAAAGAGGCGCGCGCTTACATCGTCTCCCCTCTGACCCTGGAATTCGAATTTCTTCGGGATCATGAATGCCGCGTGATGTGACTCGAGGAACCTCTGCTTATCGGCCCTCGAGTCTAAAGCACCGACACAAGCAGCCAGCTGTTCTGCCCCGGATTGAAGTGAGCGCTGCCTTCCCTCCTCCGCGCTGCAGTGCATCAGCAGTGCTCGAGCGATACAATTGTGGAAGCCAAAATCCATGCACTGCGAAAAAGAAAATCATACAGTTTGTGAACGGGTGTATATATAATATAAGTATATTAGCAAGATTATTATTAGAAATTTTACTGTGCAGACACTTACGTCAATGAGATCGGACAGGTCGTCGACAAAGTATTTGTGTATCGTTGTGTTGGAGGCTTCGAGGCAGAGAATGTACTCGTTCCTGGCCTTGAGAGCCTTCAACTTTGCTTCCGTGTATTTGTTCTTTCTCTGTGTATAAAAAAATCCCATGTTGAAAGGGTGTATATATAATCGCAGCGTTGGCGCGAGAGCGTGTGAGGCGAGTTGGTAACGAGGCGCTCAACGAGCTGTACTCAACGGATTAATCGATTTATACGACCACGACGGCGAAACAAGAAGAAGTGGAAGAGACGATATGAGAATTGGGAAAACAGCGCGCTATTAGATAAAATAACTAGACACGTTTAGATATATAAAAGTATAAACAGAAATTAAGTTTTACTGTTGAGTTTTTACTGCGCAACAACGACCGTTACAGTTTCATCAAGCTCAAACACAAAAACATTCATATTAAATAAAGTCGTTGATCAACGATATAATTATATTTGTATAACAGTGAATCAATTCTAATATATTGGCGCAAATCATTAAACCCCCAAAAAAAAAGAAACAGATTGAAACAGCAAAAAGGAGAGAGATTATACAAGCTCGCTGCTAACCTTGTTGACCTCCTTCTCGATGAGCTTGTACTTTTTGCTGCGGGCTAGCTTTTCTGGCGGGGCGTTGGCCACTTCGAGCTTCGTGCGCTGCTGCTCGGCTACCCGGAGCTTCGTCTCAGCTTGCCGCGACTCGGCTTGATATGCCTGGTACGTCTTCATCGTCGTGTGAAGCTCGTGCAGTACTCGCAAAATCTCTTCGTGCGTCTCGTAACCAATTTCCCGACACTGCACACAATTTAAAATGAAGTGTCAAGTTTTGCGAGACATTTAAATATCGTCGGTTCCTACGAAGACTAGCTCAACTCAAAAAAGACCTTTCTTAATGTGCCATACTTAGAGCACCAGAGTAAAACTAATTTATCCAAGACCTGATAAACTTGAAGTATATAAATATATATATCTCAAGTTTATGACGTCCTAGACGAATTAATACAGGCCTTTGTTGAGTAGTGCTAGTCTTGGGGAAGGAACCGACGATACAATACAGTGTGCAGCGGTGGTTGGGAGATACTTACGCGCCTGTAAATGCGCTGGACGTCCTCCATGACCTGGTTAAGTCGGGCGACGAGATGGGTACTATAGACCTCGGAGAGGGCGGCATGATCCCGGCTCAGGGACTTGGTTTCATTGACCAGCTGCTGCCAGCAGGCGTACGACGAGAATAGCGGCCATTGTTCTCTCCTGTTGATTATCAGATGTTTCATTAAAAGAATCTAATACTTATAAGAGGAAAAAAAATTATTATAT
Source organism: Cecidostiba fungosa (assembly GCA_900474305.1). Classification (NCBI taxonomy): domain Eukaryota; kingdom Metazoa; phylum Arthropoda; class Insecta; order Hymenoptera; family Pteromalidae; genus Cecidostiba; species Cecidostiba fungosa. The sequence continues at coordinate 146,071 of UCOJ01000011.1, forward strand.
CACATACTTTTGTCTCTGCTCCTTGTGCCTCATCTGGATGCTCTTGGCCATTTTGTCGAGCGACTTGCTGTAGTCGAGCTCGAGCTCGGCTCGCCGCCGGAAAAAGTCCTGAAGTTCGGCGATCAGCGCGACTTGCGCCTCCATACGCACGTCCAGGCATCGCAGCTGCTCGTTTAGCTGTAATCTTATGTCTGCAACAAAACAGATAAAAAATAAAAAGTTTTATAAGGTATTTATTTATAGTGAGAGAGAGAGAAAGCAAAAACTATCAAAGTATGCGCACACGCGCATACACATACACACACACGCGCGCGGGAGTATTCATATAATGCAAGCTGTGAAGGGGGATTCAGCAGCAGCAACTTCCGCTCAACCGGCTCTCTCACTCGCTCCCTCTCTCTTAGCGCGAGTGCGTATATACTTAATATATAGCGTGCGAAACGCCAGACAAAGAGAGGAAATTTAGATTTGCACTGCAGCTGTTTCTGATGCAGCGTTATAGAGGCTATAATGGAGAGACTATGAGAAAGAAGAGTAATACATTTCATCTTTAGCCGCGAATTGATTTTTGACCTTTCAAACTATAAAAACGTAGTCTTCGCGGCAAAAGAGAAATATATTAGTCTACGTCGGGAATTTCAAATGTATTATAGTTTTCTTTAGGAGCAGCGATATGTTGTTACCCTTTCCTCTTATATACTATTTATGTACTCTTGGAAGAAAAAAAGCAAGAAGCTTGCGCGCTGACACCAGCGACGATTTTAATTACATGATTATATTCAACGGTGTGGTATGAAAATTGCGCACAGAACCCGTTGTCGTATTATGTGATTACTTTACCACGACATTTTGCTGTGCATGAGAGGTTACGATTTATAAACTACCGACGCGAATGGATTTAATATATATAAGTTTCACTCTAGGAACAACATCTATTAATTCTACATTGGCGAGTAATCTCCCGCATAAACATAACAATATATGCCTATCTCACGTCGAAACAGCATCCGCAGGAACTTGTGCATTATATGTGTGTTTGTCGATCGACTTTTACACAGACACACACAGTTTGCTTTTGTCTACCCCAAGAAACTAATATTACAGGCGACAGGCCATTTCTCTGAGACTGTAACTATACCCGTGCGTGCGTACGTGGGTTCACACACAGAGAACCTAAAAATATACCTATTATACATACACATCAGAGCCGCCGCTTCCTTGCGCGCGAGTTGCATTATCGATTTTCTGGCTTTCCTTCCTGCGCGTGACTCACTCACTCCCTCCTGTGAGAGAGAGAGAGAAGAGAGCAGCGATCATGACTCAAAAATTCTTTGCGACCTTTAACCCAAAGGAGAAGAATGAACGTACGATTACTCTGGACACTGGACTTGGACTCAGAGTATAAAGAAGAATTGATCAGAGTTGAGCCTCCGTATTAGACGAAAAATAGTATATTGTGCACCGAGGGAATACAATGTGTACTCCCTGCCTGTAGGTTGTCGCTCGAACGAAGCGATGAAAGTAGTTCTTTATTCCCGGCTCGGTGTCTTAAAAATGCAATATTGTGTATACATAGTTTAAAATCAATTCCCGAATCAAAACAAAATTTGTATGAAATATATATTTCCCTAAATCACACATACCAACTTCACAATGAACCAAACTAAAAATATATCGGCATTGATAGTTATCATGGGGGGTGGGTTTGGGTATATTGACTCGTAGCACTGACTTGTTAAAAATTCCGACATAACTTATCCAATAAATTCATTTCCATCTATCTACAAAAGGGATATAGCGATTATTATATTGAATTGAAGCTTCAGAAAATCAGAGCGTTACAAAGATTTCCCTTCGGATAGGTTAGTGCCTAAGTGCGCGCGTGGATTAATTTCCCTTGCAAAATTATATAACCAAGTGCGGTTATCGATCTCAGTGCCTCATATATATACTCCCCGAAAATTCTAAAGTATATTGTATACACGAGTAGCGTTGCTGCAGCTGGCTTCCACAAGAAGGAGCGCATCGGTTGTACATGAAATAATAAAAGTGCCTTTCCGTGTCGCTGGAAGCAAAGCAACTGCTGCGCGGGGGCGACGCACCGAGTCAAGGGACTCCAGTATAACGTATATAGGAGAATCATCGCAACCTCACCGCAACCCCACGGCGCGCGCTTCTCTCCGCGGAGCCGACAGAAATAAGCGCCGGTGGCCAGCTGCAACAGCAGCAACGACATATGCCAGAAATACTGCACGTGTTGGTGCTGGTACAATGTTTTTTTGAAAAACCGGCGCGTGGCTGCTGCTGCTGCTGATGCATAATCATCTGTTAACCAACTCGCGACGAATTATTGCAGCGCAGAATATTAGCTACTATTTTAAGATATGAGATGAAACGCGACTATCGGCCAGACTTCCACAGAAAGGCACTGTTTTTGGCAAACGACTATTTAAACTGTTTCATTTGCCACTAACGCATATTGGAGTCGCTTCAAATTCGCCTGAGTGCGGCGTGAACGTGGCTTGATCATTTAAATGGGCAGCGGTGTTGGAAAAAGGGACTCAAATCGCCATTTTTCGATCGACGGGGGAAAGTATATTATACCAGCGACTTCAGACGCGCTACGCACAAATTTAAGCACGGCGTTAAATATACACCGTACCGGAAAGTGCGACTTATGCCACTATTATCGTGATATACTATTATACAGATAATGTACAGAAATAGTATACAACTATACAGTAATAAATTTGTATAAATCCAGTTCCACGCGCGTCAGCTCGTATTAGTCGAATTGTCGTAGAGAAGAAAAACAGCTTCAGCATCTAGATCCTGGATACATCAAAGGAGGGAGAGGGAGAGAGAGGTGGGGACAGGTTAAAAGAGAGAGGCGATAAAAAAAGATAAAGGAGCAGCATCGTGAATCGATAGAGTGAATGGGACTTGCTGAGAAACCGATAGATTGGAAGGCATATATGTATGTTATTTATGTTCCCCGCTTCATTGTTGTATATTATATAAACTATTGGCTTTAATCAAGCCTGCACAGCAAGTATACGAAGTAGGGAACGGGAGTACGCGAACGAGTCGGCACGCTGAATTGAAACGATTGAGATTAGCGTGACGCGACTGACATGGTTCCTTTTATTTCTCTCTTTCTTTCTCTCTCTCCTTTGGGACTCTTGAGAGAGAGAAACAATCTCTCCATCGCGCTGTCACACTACTTCTAGAAGCCACGAGTTCTATTATTGTGTCTCAAGCAACAAGTTTGTAAACATTTGTACATCGTCATCTGCACGACTTGAGCGCGCAACACACCGTAATAATTACCTCTCAATAAAATCTTACTATATATCTAGCGCCGCACTAATTTTTTCAGCCAATGAGCAGGTACACCGAAGGACACTTAAAAGATTACAAGTTGTCTTCGGCCTGGTTCTTTGAACACTTGCGCGAATTAAACATGAGAGAATCGCGCGAGCTTTTCAAGGACGAAAGAAAGCGCGCCATATACACGTGTATACGTCAGTTTGTTGTTATATGTCAGACAATCACGTATTTATAATACTAGAAAAATTCGTCGTTCTAATATTAGAGAAACTTTTCAGCAGAAAAAATGTGCTGTGAGTAGAGTGCATAGTGCAGGGACGGCAGTGATGAGGTCAAACTATAGGACGTACTGATGTAAGTGTGCGTGCGTGTGTGCGATGTGAATTAAGTGCAATTACGCCGCGCTCAATGTTCGTGATTACGTATATAGCAGCTCTCGTTCGCGCCAGCTTTTCTTCTCTATATTACTTTGTGCAGCGGTATAACGTTGACATTGGGCTTAATTAGCATGCGCGCGATTGCTCGGGTTTCTTGATATATATGCACACATGCGTACGCACCCCCTGGCCAGAGTGTAAGTGCGCATATCTCTCGTGCTTAAGTGGATTATTCGCTCTGCTGCAGCAGTGGAAGCTGCTACAGAGTATCGTCGTGTAAGGCGTGCGAGCACCCGAGCGCAATAGTATTATTGATTTTTGTTGAAGAAATACCCATTACTATATTCAATTACCAATCAAGTCCATCTACATGTGTACATGTCTCCCTGACGCGCAGCGAGAAATAAATAAATAATTTATGACACAATCGCCGAAAAGAATAGAGAAAAAAGTACTGCACGAAACAGTTGTACACAATTTTAGAATATAAGATGAACAGTAGGACAGCAGGAGTAGTATAGTTGTAGAAGAAATCCGGATAAATTGAATTGAAGTACTTGTGTGTGTGTTCTCTCTATTAATATGTCACATGCATTTATATCTTATCGGTTTTCTCCAAGTGATGCGCGCATTGGAATCACACGCCTCCGGAGAGTCACGTATGCGGTGGCGAGTATAGAGAGGAAGCTTGCAAACGCACGCGCTGAATACAACGCGTGTCGTTTTATATACCATAGCTTCGAGGAAAAAAGGGGTAATTGTTCGCCAATGAACGCGCAAGTGCACAACAGACCCACGATTTTATATACATGCACGTGGATAAATTGAGGGAGAGAGAATGAAGGGAAATAATCGATTGGTATGCTAAGCGTGCTGAGCTTCTCGACTTCCTCCCTCTCTGCAATCGCGCGCGGCTGTGAATTAAAGAGCGCACTGCGAGCAAGTATACCTAATCGGTTTTTCCGCGAGCGCGGGCTAGATGAGAAGCTGCATCGGAATGAGTATTTAATATAAGCTCGCGAATACTCGAGCCTATTATTCAATAGTGGTAAATTTTCAAAAAGGAAGCCGCCCACACCTTTTCAACTCAATTTTTCTCGCTTATAATCTATGCGACACGATGGCGGCGCGGATCGCGGCCCTAATATACTTTGATTGATTGAGTGTTTCATCCTCACGAAGAATTTTTCAAAATCATTGATATTATTATTATTATTATTGCACCAATGTCCGTGTCCTCGCTATTTACTTGAAAGCTATTCACCTAATCTTTCTATTATATCTCTATTTATAATAATACATACACCCCTAGGAAATTCGACTCGAGCTCGGAGTTTCTTCAATAACGCTCGAATCATCGTCAGCAGAAACAACTTGATGAGAAGATGGTTGTATATACATAGACGCAGGTACTTGATCACGTTTGTTTACAGTACGCACGCGTGATGCGCTTCGAGTCCGAAGCTGTTGATCTGGGTATAGTGTATCCCGTTAGTGCCATCATCGTCATCCCTCTAACGTACTAGTAGGTTAGGTGTGCGGAGTTTATATGAGGAAATCTTTTTATTTTCGACAGTTGATTTAATTTCGAAAAATCTCAAAATTTGCATGATTTTTCGCTATTTTAAATCGCAGAGAACTATTTACCTCAGCGAACGTTTTTAACGAGGTTTTTTTTTTTCAAATTGGAGCTCTTTTCCCGTACTTTGATCCTACAAGTATTTTCCGTTTACACCCTCAGGCATTGAGTACATGCCTTTGATCAATAGCTACTTTTCGTTGAATTTGAATGGCCGAAAAAAAAACCAGTTTTTTGTACATAGCATGTTTGTACATAGCAATGACCCATAAAACTGGCTAAAATAAAAAGATTTCCTCATACGCGCAGCGCAGATGAGTCGAGGGAGACAGCTGAGTAGACGCGGGGAAAAAGATGAAAGGTCGTGCTGGGTGTAACGCGCTTTGAAGCACGGCATGCACATATAGTATACGCGGCGGCGTTTTTCACACACCATCCTCGTTGTTTGCAGCAGCCGGTATATCGAGTTTCAAATGTCTATTATAACGTGTTGCTCTTTCATTTGTTGCGTGATGCATGTTTGCTCCGCTGACTGAAGCATCCAATTTTACTCTCGAAAGTACGATACCAGCCGGCAAATATCATAATTAAAGGCAAAACAGTTGCACGGGCTCGGAATAAAAGAATAATACCAAGTATATAGTGCTACAAAGAGAGAGTAGAGTAGAGTACTTTATTAAGAGGATAAGGACGCAGGCTCCTTGATAGCCTCATAAAAATATACAGTCGTAGACCTTTTACAAAGTATTTACAACAAAATTAACGTAAATAAAATTATAATCTATAATGAATAAAAAAGTAATAACAAGGAAAATATAAAAAAAGAGAGAGAGTTCGGTTATAATATTACATGCAAGAAACTGGTAATAGACTATAGGCTACTATATCCGCGGCAATAAAAACGGACTCCAGCTGTGTCCAGTTTGCGAATTTTCGGATTTAAATTAAATGATATGTATAGTGCATGCGTATACATGCGTGCGTGTGTATGTGTGTGTATGCGCGCGCGCAAGTAGAGAAGCAATTTATAGCTTCCTGCGTTTATATGAGCCGCGGCGGCTACTCTTTTACTCGTATGTATACTTGATGTGATTTACTTATATCCCTCGCCGCTAAACTCGTGTGAGTGTATATGAAAGCTTGATGAGAAAAATCAGCGCGTGAAAAAGCGCCCGGCGTGATTGGCTGTACAGACTCGAGCAGCTATGAGAGAGTTAACTTCATCATCATCGGTGGATGCGGAGGAACGAACAATTTGGGCTCGTTGGGGTCCAAGCGGCAATGCGAGGGATATAAATCATACTCTCTCTCAGCTAATCTTTATCGTCGAATTCGTCGGTATAACGCGCGGCAGCGAACGGTCGGAGCTCTTATGTACGCGCGCTGCTGCTGCAAGTTGGCTGCCATTACGTGCTAGGTTGAGTTGTGCGTATTGTTATATCTACATTGTATTTCCAACAAAAAAAGACAACAAAAGCGATTCCCTTGCGCCCGCTTTCAATCCTATGATTAACAGGCAATAGTGCGAGCTTTTATATGGTATATATTATTATAGTATTAATAGCTCTTATTCGAGTATTTACAGTAACTTGTACGAATTGTCTGCGTATTGCCCAGCAGCGACGATCAAAAAACGAGATTCGAGGAAGAAAGAGACTGGGAGGGAGGGCGGGAGGGAGATAGAGAGAGAGAGACATCGATAGCAGCAGGAGCAGCTAATCCGTTATTCGCATCGAGAAAGAGGCCAGAGAATCAATAACGTAAAGACGGGTTTACTTAAAAGTAAATCGAGTTCCGCGTTTTACCTGGGAAGACGTCCTTGGTGTCGGCGCTCACCGGATGGATCCATCCGTTCCTCTGTTGGATTATGCACTGGAACATGGCGACGAGCTGTGATGCTGCTGCTGCTGCTGGGTTTATTGATGGCGGAAGCCAGCAAAGAAGAATAAGAAGAACAAGGCGAGAGAGAAGAAGCTGCGGATGATTGATCTCAGACCTATGTTAGCGAGAACGTGCTGGAGCACCACAAATTGCTGCAACAGCGTCTTCGCGAAGCAGCAACGGTATGAATCTTTAGCGGCTGCATTCTGCACTACATCCGTAGAAAACGCAAACGAGAGAGATTATGCACTACATGTCTAAAGAGTTATAAGAGAGCAACAACTTTGTCCCCAGCACGGAAATGGTGGAAGAAGAAGGGACATCGACGACGTACGGTGCACTGGCGCGACTGCTGCTCCTTGGTCCTGCGCACATCTGCAGCCACACTGATGCAGGGCATATACATATACAGGGCTCTCTCTCTCACTCTGCACACAATCACACACACACATGCGCGTACGCGTAACACAAGAGAGAGAGAGAGGGAGAAAGAGATGGCGGGTGGCTGATGCTGTTGCTGCTGCTGCCGGGGATCGAACTGGCCGGTCGCCAGGCAACCAGTCGCTCTTCTCTCTCTCTCTCTCTTCCTTTCTGCAGCTTTTCACGCACGGCTTTTCCCGTATATACTACAACAACCGAGTATGAGCGAGCGAGAGTCGCCCGAGAGCACTGAGCTCCAAAGTAATACTGCAGCGCCGGTCAGCAGAGCAGTGCACGCACTATAGCGCAAGAGCAGAGCGCAGACAGCGCAGTTATATATGTGTGCCCGCACATATACACGCGCAAGCGGGTATAATAAGCAGGGGGCGCCGCTTGCTTGCTTGCTTCTCCTTCCTCGCTCTGGCACACAGACCCTGCGGGAGGGGAAATGCTCGCGATATCTTCTCTCTCTTTCTCTCTCCATCTCGCGCGATCCTCGCATGCTTATTCTTCCTTCTCGCTTATACGCGCAGCAGCTGATGAGAGCTGATGTTTGACCCTGACTTTCTCTCTCTCTCTCTCTCTCTTCTCTGTGCGTCCGAGGCAGTATAGCTACTTCTATACACCCTGTTGTTGCGCCAAGTATGTGCAATACGCGATACGTACATACACAATATACTTGCGTTTAAAAAGTGTAAAAATTTATATAATAAATCTGGTTCCCTTGTTTTTTCAGCGAGTTCGCGACATAATAATGATTCAGCGACACCATGCATTATTTTGAGCTAATCTCGACACATTGTAGCTAATGATGGTAAACTATAACTTACAGCAATAAGTATACGATATTATACCAAGTGGAATGGCGAGAAATCGTACAAAAACAGCAGGTGTTAGGTTGAAAGAAATTTTGCACCATTGGAAATGCCAGTAATGAGAGCGCTCTCTGATTATCGTACGCCAGATAAGTACTTTCAAACCGGGTGGTGAAACTTAGCTTAAAAATGGGACGGTGCAAATTACTTATTCTTAAATATGTATTATAAATATTCCAAAAATTCTTTAGAATTTTATTAGAATATACAATATTTCTGTTTGTTATGTCAAAAAATACTTTAATAGTTCTCCCCCCCCCCCAATTTCAACCATATACCTATACTCATTGTGTCTTTATAATGTGCCGCACGCGCGAGTGTCTTGTACACAGAGTACCGGCCGTTGTGCGTTGTTGTAAAACAGCGGCACAAATAAAAATAGAGGATTTTCCGGAAGTGCCAAAGCAGTGTTGCATTTTTCAACGGATATTCATTAGATTAAATTTTTGTCGTCTCAATTCTATCTTGGTCTCCCCTCGGTCTGCAGCATTTGATGCGGTCGCCTTTATTGTGTTCTCGACACCCACACAAGACCGGAAACAGTCTGTTGCTTCTGTTTCTCGCGCGCGCGCGCTCGTGTGCGTTTTCTGTACATTTCTTTATAGAAAATCTAAAAATGGAACACAACATATGAATATATATATATGTAAAAGTACCAATTTTTATAAACTTGTACTCCATCTCAGTTGGTTAGTAATAGGGGCTGTAAGATAAAAAAGGGGTGGGGTGTTTTATGAAAGAAGAGGTGGATTGTCATGCAAGAAGGAAGTGTGCCAGGAGTTAGCTAAAAAGGAAAGGTTTCGTCTCAGTTACAATGGAGGATTTAGAATTGAAGCAACTATTTCGGTCTCTACTCTTTTGGTATCGGTAGATTTTACACTAATATAGGTATTATACAATTTGGCAACACAGACATTTGTAGACGTAATGACGATTAATGGGAAAGTTTATTCTTTAATGCTTTATCAAACCGACGTAAATACAAAGCAAAAGAAAATGGTCCAACGACTGCTGCAACAAGTGCGTGCTCATCGGCAAGATATAGATGACTACAGCTCTTTATAAAAGCTCCAAATTTTGTGCTTCTCCTTCAAGGTTGCGAGCTCTTTATTCGCTGCTATTTTTAATCGGCCCGGAGCGCGCGCGCGCGCCAAAGTGTTTACGCTCTTGTCTCTTTCTCTCGCTTTCATACTTTTCCAAAAGTTTGGATTAAACTTGAAGGTGTGTTAGTAGAAAATACGTGTATACACGTGCAAAGAAAGGGGGGAAGGGAAGCATCCTCGAAATCTCAAATGGATCGTGAACCCTCTCTCAATCAGTCAGCTCGACCGCGCATTTGGCGTCCTTGATTTCGTTCTCTTCTAAAGCCTGCTGAGTGTGTAAGTTTATATTGCTGTGCTCAGCATCGCGTTCGATCGCCGCCGTGTTTAAGGCTAAAATAGCTGCAACCGTTTATTATTCTCTCTCCCTCCCCTTCTCCAATATATATTCATCGAAGCGGCTCCTATTATTTTGCGATAAAAACTGCAACGGTCTCGCTGCTTCTTTGTTTATTCCTATGCTTTATTCGTGGAAACGAAGCATTAGTTGTACACTTGCAGCGATCGCGCTAAAACAACATGCTTTTCCTTTCGTTTCTAGAGGAGATTCCGTAACAGTTACTCGTGCATTCACCTTGCACAATTGCAAAATTTGCTCAGTAACGCGACATGTAGATATTGCAGTTTACACACAAAGTCCGAGAGAGAGAGATAGAGAGAGAGAAGGGGGGAGAGAGTGAAAGATACATGCTGTTTATACGTTCTATATAGAGGTTATATTCGCAGGTATAAGCGCGCGAGTATTTATAATATCGAGAGAGATGATGGAAATAGAAAAAAAGGTATATCAGCAGTAGATTCAACTCACTGTTAAAGACGAGCAGTTTCCTTGTGGATCCAAGCCGCTTGATCGGCGACTTGATACCACCGCCGTCGACCTCCTCCTCGTCCATATTTTCCCGTAGGTAGTTGCTGCTGCTTGAGGCAGCCAGAGCTGCTGCGGTGTATTATAACGTTACAAGTCCTTGCAGCTTCACCTGGCTCTGGTATTATACAATGAAAATCAACGAGGGGCGGCTCCTTAGAGGCTCGCGCGTGAGCGTGTAAAATGGTAGCCGATCAAAAAGGCAGGCAGCACACACAGGCTGTGTTGAATGCTGCAGCATATACTAATAGCAGCAGGAGTCACATTGAGACACACGAACAGGGCTGTTGTACTGCACGCACGACGATCGCACGGGCCTCTGCTATAGGCCAGACCGGCTGCTGCTTTTTCCGCATCAACCTCTGGAGAACCAGGACTGCGTAAGAATCGGCTGCGCGCTTAACACTGCTCCTGCTGCTGGTACTACTACTACTACTACTGCTACTACTACTACACCAACTCTCGCGCTTATGTCCGATGGTACTCTGCTGCTACTGCTGTCCGATATATAGGTATATTCTTAGACGGTTCACTCTCCAAGCCGCCAAACGCCTCTCTCTCTGTTTCTGTGCGGGATACTTATAGGTATATCGTGCTCTTTTATGCTACCGTGGTATTAAAATTAGATTTTGCAACAGCGAGTGGCGACGTTGTAGTCGCCTCGATGTTTGAGACGGTAATATGTATGTACATTATGTGCTACAATTGTGATGATTCGAATTATTTGAGATGCAGCGGGACAACCGCGTGAACGTATACAAGTGCGACTAAAAGCAGCGCGCTTCATGCCCCATAATAACCGTCAAAGCCGCAGTCCGCGAGTGGGGGCCATCACAGGCCACATCAGGATTCCGTTTTACTGTGGATTGCGAGTAGAATGGGTCAGTGAGCGACATCTAGTGGTGGTGGCGATGGTGGCCTGCGCAGACGACTTTTGAGTTTTGGTATTGTCATATCCTGGATTATCGACGGCGACGACGAAAAGTATCAGCAGCAGCTGCTGGTTCCGTTGGTAATACAGTTGAAAATTATCGCGCCATTACGCCATCTTGAAAACGCGAATATTGAAACAAACATTGATGTCTTTTGCAGGAGCTTTATTGTTATCTCAAACGAATTGACATAACGTATAACTTAGTCTGAAAACTATTTAAATAATCCAGCACTTATACTTCTTATATTTGGTTTGTATTTAATAAATACAGAGTTACCTGATGGTATTTCAACAACTAGTCTCTATAAATAACTGAATTTGTGATAGTAATTCTCTAACTAGCAACTTATTCAACAAATTATTTAAAAAATTTATTCAGGTTTAGATTGTTATAAACATAACTTAAAATGACTAGGCTGGCACAAAATATAAATGGTGATTATGTATGTATATAATTAATAATAATAATAAGAAGAATAATAATATGAATAATCATAACTTGATAAAAATTAGAGAAATAAATGTATAAAATCCGATAATTACAGATAAAGAAAGTTTGAATCAAGACACACATTTGTATTTATACAAATATACGTAGTTAAAATTTGTATAATACGTTTATATAAAAAAAGTATACTTAAGAAAGTCATATAACAATAAACATCTATATACATACTTTTTTAATTTATTCATGTATAAATATTAAATTTAATTACAAAAATTCGACGGCATGGGTTTCCTGAAGGAAAATATTTAATTCTTTAATTGTTAAAGTGGCAAGTCTGAAGTTTACTTCTAAAAACTTCTATTGGAATCATTGCGAAGTTTACAAAACCCTTACTGTTTTATAAAAGAGACAATTTATAAAATAATACTTTAATATAATGAATTTCCTATTGAAAACGTCTATCAAGTCTTTTCTTCAAAATGATTTTTCGCAAGAATTTCATCAATTTGGCTTATGACAATTTACACTAAAATTATAAAAGTTATCACAAAAGGAAGCTCTTACTTGTCAAAGAATTTTCGTAAGCTACTTCTTCCACCCGAGTCTTCCTCTATTAATTTTTTATGATAAGAATATCGATTTTCAGCATAAATCCTCGGTATAATAAATACATATTTTCCTATTTGAGATACACATTAATTTGTAATAATACAAACAATAATTTTATCATAAATATGATGTTTGTTTAATAATAAAGAAAATTCATTTAATTTTCTTACGCAAGTCCTGATTTGTACGTCTTTATGCACATTTTGAATCAATTATCTAACTTTTCTAAATACATGTGATTTCAATAGACGTAAATAAATTTCACGTACATAGATTTACAAACTAAATAAAAAATATCGTCACGTCTTCAAAAGTTCGCAAAACCCTTCCAACAAAACAACATGCCATTTCTCATCTCAATCAACGACGTCATCTTCATCAGAAACCAAAAAACAATAGCAAACAGCACACAGATCTTGGATTCACTGTAGACCAAAGCTCTTATAGCTGCGGACGGCACGTAGTTTCTTCTTGATGGCGTTGACCAGGTCCGAAGGCTGCAGCACCACAGACACGTCTCTTCCCAGGGCATTGTTTAAACGCTCGCGACCATTGGCCTCGTACAGGTTGAGCGGTCGATTGTTGACTTCGGTGAGGGTCCAACTTACGGTGGTACCGACGTCGGCGGACGGGTCCGCGGGATTCGCAAGCGTCGAGAGTCCGAGAGCTTGTGCACTCGACGAGATCGAGAGGATCTCGTTGGCGCTGCCGACCTCCAGACCAAAATCCTCCGACTCGGAACGGCGGGTCAGCGTCGTCACGCGACCGTGGGGAAGTCGCCTGACTATCATTTCCACCTGGGAATTTTATGTTGATTAATGTAATATGCAGATCTCTTGTGAAATTCATCTAATATGTACATGAAAATAGGCCTAATACATGTCACGCGTTGCTTTCTTAGCATTATACATTATTGCAAAAACTACAAAGTTCAAATTTTTAATAAAATGAGTGACAACTTACACGTGGGAACGTATAATTCTTTAATATATCTCTGACTGAACTGGCTCCATTCAGAGGAATTCCAGCTACGCTTAATACTAAATCACCAATGTGCAGTACATTGTAGAGCAGAGGAAGCTCCTTGTGTTTCCAGCCAGCAATCCTGTAAATCAACGAAACATTGCATTAAACTGGTTCTTCACGGGTATTTGTCATGTATGATTTTCATATGATTATAGTAAAAAATATTTGATTTTTGTGATATATACGTGAAGAATTCTCTTAACTCAATACATTTAATTCAAAGATTCTTAAACAGGGCAAAAAAAATCGAATACACTAACCACACAGCTCCAAAACAGTCAACGAAGGCGATACCATCTTTACAGTCTCTGCGGCCAAGCTTGAACCTCACACCCGCAGGATGGCTCATCTCCTTGCGCAACTGCATCACCTGCTGTTCTCTCAAAGTCATCTGCGGCCGTGGTTGTCGAATTCGAGGCGCTGGGGCTGGTGTTGATGCTGGAGTTGATACGGCAGTAGAAGCTGTTCCACTATTGGTGTTTGTGGTACTCGCAGTTGTGGAACCGATAACCATAGTTTCCAGATTGTCAGAGGTACGGTACTCGATCAGGGCTGCGTACTGTTCACCCTCGTCGCTCGAACTGTGCGATCTGTAAAGAATTTAACACACATCACGACAATACTCTGCTTTAACAGTAAAAAAATAAGCAAATATTTCTGATTCTCAGATACAGTTCTAATCACTCTAAAATTAAAAATTCACTTGATAAAATGAGTGATTTATCCATAAATAAAATAATGCAAATATGCACCTGCTTGCAGGTAGATTATTCGCCCTGGCGGCATCTCCAGTCTGGGGATAGGATGATGCGAGAAACACGCTCTCGTAGCTGGAGTTTCCGAGTCCATCAGCTCCACCATTACTATTCGCCGCTATAGTTGCTGCAGCCGTCGCTCCACCAGCGAGTCGCGGACTCAGCGGTACCGGTGGGGCAGCTCTCCCGGGCTGTCGCGTCGAGCTGGACGGTCTCAGACGTTCTTCGATCGCTGCCACGTCGTCAAACGTAAAGACCGTCGGGGCACTCGAGGTCGATGGCGAGGCCGAACTTGCTGCTGCTCTTGAGCTTAATGTTGCCTAATAACAAGTTTTACATTATTAAAGATAAATGATTCTTTGGTGTCTAACATTTGTCATATTCCTAACATTTTTTTTTAAAAGAATTTGCAACTCTTAAATAATAGACAAATTTTAAGAATTAATTTCTCATATTTGTAAAAAATATTTCAAGCTATGTCTTATTGTAAGAAAGTGTTTGATATAAAAAAAATTATTGCTTGTATAAAATATTTCTAACCAGACTAGGAGGAGGAGGCAGAGGGCTAGTAGGATCCCTGGTGGCAATTCTTTCTGGTCCCTTAGAATAGAGATTCTCCTTGGGCTTGAGCACCTTCATATCTGTGAGCTTCCTAGTAATGACTTGAACCCAGTCTAGCATAGCCTGATAAGTAGGCGCAGCAAACCTGAGTATCTGATCATCACTGAAGTTCACACAAAACTCATAGTCGTTCTTGGAGGTGGCACATAGGGTGGGCGACAGGTGCAGGGCATTACGCAGAGTCTGGGACCAGATGGGACTGTGCGAGGTGGCCTGCTTCTGATCTGAAAAGCCCTCAAGACGAGGATCCAAGTCGTCATGCACACAGAAAGCTACCAAGCAGCGAGATGACTCCTTGTCCAGCTTGGTGTCAGTACGCCGCAGCCAACCATTCTTGTGGATCTCTCGGAACACCACCTGACCTGCTGTGGGATTCGAGTGGTTATGCAAAGGTTGATATTGATATGTAGAGTTAAAATAAACAGATATTACTTTCTGTAGATGAAGAAGCTTGAGCATCTGAGCTGGATCCAGCAGCTTCCCCGCGTGACCTGTCATCCGATGGCCTCGCCATCTCTGTCAACATTCTAACAGCTTGCAGCATTTTGGCGGAGAAGAAAAAAGCACAAAAAATCTTTTCTTTTTTCTTCTGCTCTTCCTTTGTACAATATCTAAGATCATTTTATAAAAGATCTAAGTCTTTTTGGTTGAAATGGTATTTGCATCGAGAGAATTCGAAAGATGACTGATCTGAAACATTGAAATTATTATGTATATTCCTATGCATAAGAATAATAGATTGAAATGAAATGATCAATTCACAATACAAATATTTTTTTTCAACAAGAAAAAAAAGTAACAGAATAAAATGCCAACAGCTACACAATATTCTTTTGAGAGTTCCGTACTTCTGAACAAACACCATCATTAGTTGTGAGCTTGTCACACTCTGATTAGCACACAGATAATATAACTTTCTCCAGTAATATAAATTAATGAAAGCAGCTGCAAAAACAAGGAGTATCTGATTGACTCAATTGACTGTTTTAAAATATTGAAATTTTCTTGTATGATATAGGTTTTATTAAAAATTTTCTTATACAAGCGCAACATTACTACAGAATTAGAAATTCATTAATTAATCAAATCTCTCTGCAATTAAGGATTGAAAAACTTTAGTCTTCTTCTCAATTTCAATAAATTATAAATATATATACAGAAGGTTTTGATTGATAATCCAAGTTTATTATCAGTGTCTTCATGATTTTCATAATCCTTATTCAGTTTTTGCGCAACAATAACACTTCATCAGCATGACACGTATACATCGAAGTTAAACATATGTTTTGTTGCATAATTTGATATTATTATCCAAACTCTAATCTTAAGAAAAAATTCTAATGAGAAATTTCTGTTTGTTATCATAACAACAAAATAATTATGCTGCTATATACTATAGCCTCTAATTTAAGTAAGAGACTGAACAAACTGCCAAAAATAACAAAAACGCAGCCTTATACAAACAAAGTAATCCAGTGACAATTTACTTGTATTCATTCTTCGATGACATTTACAAATCTTTGGTCCACAGATGAGCCTGTCACAGCAGATCAGCATCCAGTCCAGTGATGAAAAACTTGCCCCAGGACTAGACAGCTGCAGTCATCATCGGCTATTCTATACTGAACAACATGAGCAGAGGGAATCTCCTTGTGTAGCGTATTTGTGGAGGTGTGGCGCGTGTTATTTCGATGACACATAATCCAGTCGCCGCGCAAAAAGGACCGAGTAGACCGGAGAAGGTGACAGGGTGCGAAAAAGAAAGTAATGGTCTTTTTCTGCTCCTTTTTTTCTCTCTTCCCGACTCCCACCTAAAGGTATATTATATACTATAGGCTATAGATATAGTTATTATGTATACGTATACACTGTGCAGTGGGAAACTATTGGTTTCGCACGTGACGCAACGCATATATCTGGAGCATTTCAACAACATACGCTTGCAATAACAACGTTGTGTGGTACTGCGCTCGCTCGCTAACTGGGAAAAATGGTGTGTAGGAAGATTATACGAGCGCAATGTAACATATAGTAAATCGCAACAATCCATAGGACATCCATGTATAATACCTATATTAAGAGCTATATACTGATGGTTTTTCAGCCGCCATCTTACTAGAAAAGTGCGCGCGAAATTTGAATTGGTTTCCTAATTTCGCTTCCAAGTTAGCTTTAATCTTAAAACGAAATCATTTTTGTATAACATTAACAATTAATTAAAATTAATATTAATTCATATATTTTATAGTCTCTACGTCAAAGAAACGTAGGAAATAATTTAATCTCGTTTTAACATAAATCTTAAAAAATAGTTTTATTTAATTAAAATGCATATCTTACAAAAAATTCTTTACTATTTAACATAATTAAGACGATGCTAATGTAACTTTGTCATCATTAATTACAATATCTGAAACTTTTCCAAGTTTCTTCTCAAATTTGGATGTTGCCTTTTCAGTTGTACCATCAGGGAAACTTGCAAGGTATTGAGCTACCACTTTTTTTCTTAATTTTTTCAACGAGACTTCTCCTTTATTGGTCACGATTTCCACAATTGTACTTTTCCAACTGAATTTACTAGGGCCATTTTCGGCGAACGTTTCTTCCTTTGCTACGTCAGTTTCGTTAGTATCATTTTGTTTCTTGTTGGCTGGCTCACCATTTTCATTTTTATCACCTTCATGCTGTCTCTTCTTTGACTTTTTCTTCTTTTTGCCGTCGTCTTCATTTTCACCTTTGTTTGTGTCATTCTTCTCTTCTACTATGTCATTTTCTCTAATGATATTTGAATTGTTTTGGTTTTCCTCTGTACTCACATTTCCTAAAAATGAATAACCATTTTTAAATATGTCATAAAGAAGAAATTAAAATTTTATAACAAGCAGTAATTACGTTTTTCATTATTTTTTACATCAGCATTATTGTCAGCTGTAGCTTCTTTGAAAGCTCTTTCCATTTTCTCCCAAACACTGTCGACTATCGACATGTTGGCTTTATTTCCAGACATGCTCTTAATAAAGTTACAAAATTTTGCCTTTTTCCTAGGAATGTTTTCGTGCCTCGATATGGAATTCAAAAGATTTCTTTCAGGCACTGTTAAATTTGTTGAGTTAGCTAGTACATTCTGTACAACATTTATCCAAGCTTGCTGCTTTAATTCACCCTTATTTGCACTTGGCTTTTGTACGTAGTCCTTACCACCATACCTTTGGTTTTCTGTGATACATTTTGTATGGGCAACATACTCATCTCCACTGTAAAATTATGAATATTTTTTAATTAATGAATCTTATGTGTACTCACTGATCTGAATTTTCTTATGAAATGAAATTTATTTTTCTTACCGAAAATCTTTAAAACAATCTACACAGGTAACAAATACAGGATTACGACAAGCAAACTGATAATGCTTGGCGACCTTTGGCTTTTGGAGTGAATCACCACAGTTGTTGCAGGTGAAGACTACCATACTTGATTTATTTGATGTACTTAATTCTTAAGTGACTCCTCAGTAATCGTTCTTCTCAGTTTTGGAGCTGTAAAATCAATGAGTAAGGTTATTCAGTGACAGATTGATACACAGTTTTTTGCACTATTAACTACTATCAATTAAGATAACATATTTAAAAAAGATTAACATTTTTACGTTCAACACCTATCTTGTTTATTTAACAAAATCTCTACAACACACCAAAGATGCAATTATTATTAACAAATCTACTTCAAAAAATTGATAAATATAGATGTCAAAGAAACTAAGTATTTTGTATTTAGAAGTGGAAATCAGACAGAAACAATACGTAGAACTAATAATAATGCACTCGAGCTATAAAACGACGCAGTACAGAGCAATGCTCGCATCCCGTATCCCGATAATATTCAATACGCTTACTTGTCGATAAACGTTTATTTCAACCCAACAAAGAGTAACAAGCGATTGATCTACGTGTAAACACGTGTTTTCGCTTGAACGTTGCTTGAACTATGGACCCCGCGCCAAAGTACAAACGCACCTAGCCTTACTGTCAGCCCGAACATAACCTAATCTCAAAAGCTGAACCTGTTACAGATAAAAGATTATCCTTGGTCAGATAACGGGAACAAAAACCGTATTAGAGAGTTGTAAGATGAGATACAAAGATAAAAGATGCAAGTAATTATTAACAAGTGACTAAATGAGCAATTCAACAATAGCAACGAAAGTCAACAACAGTAATTTCAACGAAAATACGCAGCTGTGATGCTCTCGAGGTATTTAATTCTGTAAATGAAATTCACATCTAATTTCATACGTATAATAATCGTCATAATACACGATATCATTTTTTCTCGAAATTGTGAATCCAAAATCTCAAATTAATCAAAATACAGAAACATGAAAGTAGCTGTAATCACGAAGCTAGTAAAACACCTGTGTTGCTCCAAAAACAAATGTAGGGCTACAGCATTTTCGGCTTCGCGTGACCTAACCCCAATCCCGCCCTGAATCTCTACAATTGTCTCATATCGTAGAAATGAAATGCTATCAAAATAACAAGTAAGTAGTATAGGTATACGTGGATTTTATCTCCATAAAACAAATTTCTTCGACGACCTTGACTTTCGAACGGAGTTTACACCTTCGCTCCTCCACGTCGTGTACAAAGTGTTTTAAGCAAGAGATAACGAGATTACTTGCTTTTATAATAGAATTACTCTGTTCTTTTTCAATATATTTGTATATCGCAAATCGCGAGTTTACGTGTTTTTGCGAAACATCCCGTTTTTACGGTGTAAAATATCGTTTCGATGGATGGGGGAGCACAGTTATTTGACGCTGAAACAAGTTGGTTTTTTGTCGCACAGACGTGGGGAATTTCCTTTTAAAAGCAACAAGTAATGACAGTTTTCTGTGCCATTCTGTAGATGTCATACAATGTAGCAATCACTCTCAATAATTTTTTTTCTATTGTATTTCTCATTGACAGCTTTCTAAATTTATTTATGGTTGGTAAATTTAACGGATATGCATCATTTATACATCGAAACCGTAGGAATGCTAAAACATTCAATAATGCAATAATTATATGCGACAGCTGGATATATGAATACTGCACGAGTTAACCCCAAAATTAAAGAAAAAGTTGAAATCATTGTAACTTACCTGCAGTTTAATCTTTTTACACTAACAAATTGTTAAAATACTCCTAATAAGTCTCCTTTTGATATATTAATTTTCTGTTTAATCAATTATTGACTCCAAATTGCTACTCAATCAAAAAATTAGAAAAAAATTATTCTAAACTCATAGTTATGTTATATCCGTTAAAATTTTAAACGTTGGTTCATTTGCACAATGTGATTCTCCAGAGAGAACACTGCTATACTTACAATAAGCAAAGATATTATGTATGACTTAATCCCTGTATCAGTTAGCCCTGCTCTTCCCTATAGATTACTTATTGTATCTATAAATATTTTAACATAATCAAGTCTTAGAAATAATTGCTAGTTTTTATTGTCTTAGTATATTTAATATTTTCCTTAATTTTTTTGTTATTAAAATTGTACATATATCTAAGAAATGTTTCATTAACTTTCTTTTTATACATTACAGACTTCATCTGTGCAAAACATGGATCCAACAGTAGTAGCAGAATTGAATGAAAAGTTCGAAACTTTAAACAAGGAGGTTTTAAAAGTAAATTTGAAAGCCTATAAACTAAAAAATATATATGAGCGTCTACCTAAACTTTATGCAGCTGGTAAAGAAGCTAAAAAAGCAAAGCTACATGACCAGGCTTACATTTTCTTTCAAAGATGGATAACTTGTGTTGATTATTTAAAGAGACAACGTTTGAATGAAGAAGTGATAAACAACTTTTTTCCAAATGATAAAGTAACATAATATTGTAGAGATATATTTAAAAAGCCTAATATTTATAATATTGTAATCTTTGAATTACATATGCTATGTTAAATATTTTAGGTCAATGATGTGAAAAATCTATTAAAAGAAGTTTCAAATAACATACAACTTGAAATTGAGATAAAACCAAAGAGTTCTCAAATTGAAGACAGTCATGCAAACAGTGTAAGTAAAAATTTCAGAGATGCTCATATAGATTTAGAGCTTCGACTACCTGAGGCTCCGAGTGATGAACCCCAACCTAAGGAAAATGATGAAATCACCTGTGCAGAATTATTTAAAATACTTAATCAAGGTATTCAAAGCTGTGAAAAAAGACTATTAATAATAGATGTAAGGAAAGAAGAAGATTATTTGGAATCGAAAATTGCATTTCCAGAAAATATTGTTCACATTCCTGCGGAAAAAATAAAACCAGAGTAGGATTATATTATTAATATCAGTACAAAAGTAGCCTAATATATCAATGAAAAAATGTAAACTAAATATTACATTGCATTATTTTTAGCAAATCTCCTGATTTTTATCGACACCTGCTGATAGATGATAATTTAGCAGTCGATCGTTACGAAAAACGGTCAGCTAAGGATATTGATATTATTGTGTTAATGGATTCTAATTCTTCTCTTAATACAATGAAAATAAAGAGTCCCATACGTATGTTCAAAAAAAGCTTAACAGAATGTGATCCAAATAAAAAATACAGAAGGATAGCTATCTTAAAAGGTGGTTTTGAGGAATGGTTCAAGACATATCAAGATTTTGTTACAGGCCCTGTTAAGAAGTTGATATCACCTTCAACACCGGTATATCTGAATTTGTTAACATTTTAGTATTTTTTATTTATTTATTTATTTTTCAATATTTACAGGATTCTTCAGTTAGTTCATTAAATACAAGTTATGGCTTTCTTAACGTTTCTCAACCATATGAAGAAACATCCTCTCCTATTTTATCAGGCAGACATCCAGTTGGTCCACCAGTTAAAGATCCATCAAATGCAAATTCACAAGTATCTGTAAGAATATTTTAACAATATTAATTTTTTTCCGTTTTATTGATCCGGAAATAGTATTGTCTTATTAACAAAGTTTTCTTGACTCATTCATTCTTTCACTTTTTACATTATTACTTTTTTATGCGTTTATTTACTTATTTGCATAAGAAAACTTCCACAATATGAGTGCTATATGAGCCATATGTAACCATGAATTTCTTTCACCAGATGTTATAATTATGATCATATATGGGTCCATATAACGTTAAATAAAAATAGTTACTTTTTAGTGCTATATGACCTAAATGTGGCCATGGACACTTATGTATTTATACTGTTAGAGTGATCAATAAACATCTCCAAAATCGTACAGTTAACCCATACATTATTAATATTTTTAAATGCTATGTGGCATTTAGACTCTAGCATATGTTTTTCATTGATAATAGTGCTCAACTTGTTAATATTCAGGCCATACAATTATTATTTTTTTACATTCAAAATGATCTAGTTTATTTATATAGTGACTTATAAATATGATTTAAGCTCATATTTTTTTTATTTACTTACCTTATTTAACAAGATTTTTAAACCCAAATTTATAAGATTTGTAATTTATATCAAATCCTAAAATAGTTTTGTTATTTTTACAGTCAAGAAGTGATAAAAGCTCGTCCTCTCTCTATCATCATCTTCTGATGCCGTACCAAAAACAATTGGCATCTTCAACGATGTTAAACGGCAAATACACGTATCCGACGACACCGCCACCTCAAAACAATAACCCAACGGCACCACCGCCTCCAAATGGCATAACTGACAAACAGCTACTGCTCTCAAAAAATATGAAGGAAGCAAAAGTTGTAATAGAGAAATTAAAACCAGAAGTAGATCGCAGTAAAAAGCCGACTCTTGGTGGAAAACCAACGACTTCTACACCGAGGGAATTAGAGAGGGAGCTAATCCATACGCAGTATTCTATATTACAGTACGAGGAACAACTACAAAAAGGTATGCAAGACAATTGGGCAAGAGAGCAGTTAGAGACTATGCGGAAAAAAGAGCAGGAAATCGTAAGTTACTCAAATCAAATTTTATAAAAAAAAATTAAATTATTATAAATCATTGTAAAAAATTAAAAATGTAATTTAAATATGTATTTACATTCCAGATGACGCAATTGGGATGGCTAAGAATCACACGATCGGCCGATGGAAATCCTGGCAAACTTTATCCAGAATTAAGTATGCCAGGCAAGCCACTGGAACCGAAAACGCGAGCTGCGCGTTCATCGAAACCCAATTTTAAGTAAGTGAAAAATACATAGTAATAAAATTATTACGGTACGTACGTAGATATTTT
Source organism: Cecidostiba fungosa (assembly GCA_900474305.1). Taxonomy (NCBI): domain Eukaryota; kingdom Metazoa; phylum Arthropoda; class Insecta; order Hymenoptera; family Pteromalidae; genus Cecidostiba; species Cecidostiba fungosa. The sequence goes on from UCOJ01000011.1 coordinate 169,158, forward strand.
AATAAAAACTTTATTACTACACAGTGAGGAAAAAGAAAATATTCCAAAGCTACTGGCAAAAGATAAAATGGAATCTATGATAGTGGATTCGCAGCCGTCTTTGACTCCACCACACATGGAGGTAGACGAAGAGGAGAGTATTCGCAAGGAACCTCTAAAATCTGAAAATGTATCTATTAATTCGGGACTGAAACGCTCATATTCTAGTCCCAACCTCGTCCTGCAGGTAAAGAAGCTTAAAGCAAACCATCAAGTAAATATCGCTCTTTATTTCTATTTTTTTTCTCATTCTTTTGTTATTTCCTCATTTATTTGCACGATGCTTCGAGTTTCAATAGACAAACTGTTCTGATAGTAAATTAAACAGCTCTTTTTACATGTATTTTTTCTGTTTGACTGGACAGAATGGACCGAAGTCAATACCAACTGTCAATAGATCGTTAAAGCCCAGTCAAGTATCTGAAAACATCAGCAGAACTCGTATACCTCCAGTTATATCATGTAAGGGCAGACAACAGCGTTTGGAACCAGTATTTTCCAGTACAAAGTTGGTGAGTGGATTGTTTTTGCATACTTTGGAACAAGGAAATTGTTTATAGTTAACAAGTCAGAACTTCTGCCCAGTTAGCTAAAGACTGATTTATCAATTTTCTCTAATCTACAAATTGTCTTCAATGTTGTGAATGAAAAAAGACGAATAATTGGAGACATATTACCTAGTATAGCTATTTATAAGAAAATTAATTTCTTCTATAATCGTCTGTTACACATAGTATCGACTTATTTCCCTATTCTCAAAAAAACGCACTGTTGGTCTTACACAATATAGATAAATAGTACATTATTTAAAAGACTAAATGTAACGACCGTCAAAACATTCAAATGTTTACTTACAGCTTCTGTCTACCGGTTAATACCCGTTTGTCTTCAGGCTTACGTAAACACAAAACATTGGTTTTTTGTCAGCAAGAATGAACTTTACGCAGACGCTAGGCAAAAAACTTATCGTTGAATTAAAGATCTTCGACGGGACTTATTACTCATTTTGATATGAGACACTTTGGTAGCACGTGCTAGAATTGGTTAATTTAAATTTTTTCTCGTTACCAAGTTGATAAATTTCTTCCCGACTATTTATGAAAATGACAACAATAATTTCATTATAATAAGTTTCTGAAATTTTCCATTCTCGTCGATTTTTCCATTCCGTTAAGAAAACCTTGGCTGTAATATTTTGAAAAAATACCCACTGATGTAAAATGAATTTTTTTAGTCTGTTATCCTAATTAATGAATGTATTTAGACGTTCACATAAATTCAACATTTTATTTATGAAAATTTCCTACCCATGACCCAATGACTGCAAGGCGATTTTGAATAACAATAGACTTAATTTTCAGAACAAGATATTTTATTATCAAACATCATTGTATAGAATAGAATTTTGCAAAATAATGAACATTTCAACGAACAGACAACGAATGCTGTCGTTAAACCAATCGACTTCCGCGATAATCGTCACCCACAGGCACACATTTTCAAGTTCGCCGTCAGCCAAACAAATCCTCGAAATTCAAAACAATCATTTTCTGTATAGCTACAAAAAAAGCCGTACAAGATTTTGTCCACGCCTAATCTCTTTTCTCACGCGTCACTTAATTTTCTCTCTGACGTATAACACATCTTTAATTTCATTTCGGGATTATAGCGAGTCACGTTTTCGACTCGCGGCGCACGAGACAATAAAAACTGCGCTTCTGTACAAGTATATAAATCCTGAGTGTTTATTCGCGGCTCGTTAGTGTATACACGTGGCAGATGATTCGCCAAAAAATAGCGTCTATATACATATTACAGCACGTGATTTTTTTTCAGCTCCGAAGAAAGTTTTGTGTGACGTTCGCTTGTTTGAGCGCGGCAAACATTTGCTATTTGTATTTGTACAAAAGGCGCCACCGAGTGTTTCATTAATATAGTCGTCGCGATTCGTGGAGGTATTATTTTTTTTCCGCCTACGTTCTCGTCTAAAAAAACAAAACTAAATATCTAGGTGTATATTATGCTATTTATTTTGTCCGTTCTCGTGATGTACATTTTTCGATTCTGACGCGACTGACTCACGCGAGTGTGATCAGAGTCGCCCGACGTCACGCGTTTGAAATAACTCGAGCCTATACTATATATTATTCGCAATGTGTGCGTACGAAGAGCGATGTATCGCAGCCGATCTACGCTATATCGTTTGAAAAAAAAAAATAAAAGTTTACGAGTATCGTAAGACGATTAGGATTTTTCAGGTCGCAATCGAGAAATGGAATTGCTTTTGTATATTCAGCAATTAGTGCTGTTGATTCGTTGAGAAAATTTTGTTGTTTGCCTCAATATCGTCTTTTTTTCTTTTGTTGTATCTACAAATTTTTTAATGCAAACACTGTTTCAGGCATACTTCGTCAAACTTCGAATGATATAGTAAATCTCTATCTGATTTCTATTCAAGATTTGAATAACGGCCTATGTGATATTAGCATCGTTTCATCGAAAAGAATATTTGACGTCGATTAGCACGTATTCCACCGTAAACTTTGATCAAGGCTGCCCATTCACCTCAAAAAGTAAAAGTCGCACAACATTTTCAACCTACACAGAAATAGTATCGCTGTATACATTATAGATCTTCCGGCTCATTGCGATCATCTATTACGTAAAGGCAGCCAAACGTTCTTCTATTCAACTCGCAGCTACTCTAAATTTAGTCCTGCACATGATGTCGCTTACGCGAATTTTCCGCAAATTGATCGATGCAATCCGATTGTAGTCTTGTAAAAGAGACGTTATATTATCAGCGATAAAAGAGAAAATTCAATAGCCGTCATGTCGGTTCAACGAATCGCATAGTATATCGCTGGTATCACTTGCTGATTGAAAGATCGTTAAACGGCTCACGTACAGAGAGTAGATAATTACGATGAACGTCTTCGGTATGACAATCTCCAGGGGCTCTAACATAAATTTAAAAATAACGCTGTAATTAAGCATACACGCATAAAAGGCGAGTCAATTAACTGTAGCGACTTTATTGACTCGGCATCGATGCTCAGAAAAGTGAAAAATAAAAAAGTCAACATTATCCATCCGTACCGCTACGACACAATGCTCATCAGCTGGTCGTCACTCGGCTCGCACATGTTTGCCCGGAGGCATCAGCGGTAGCAAAAACACACGCCCCGAAAGCATACACCACACGCCTATACGCGGTTGACTCTTTGACGCCAGTCGGCTGCCGCTGTGCTGTTTTTCTTTTTTTACTCGCAGCTTTCGTCAGCGACGATGAGCGCGCGCGGATGTATTCACTTACGTGTACAACACACGTGCGGAATCGCGAGAAAAAACGGGAGGGAGTGATGGAGGGAGTAATTTTGCTGACGATGACGACGATGATGTTGATGACGGCGAGAACGGTAGTGGTGGGAAGAGACACGAGTTGGCGGAGTTATATTATTCGCGAATTTGAAAAATTAACATTTTTTGGCCTAAAAGTCCTCGGTGCTTATTATTCCAAACCGGACTGACTCTTCAAGTTTAAACAAATGCAAAACTTTGAGCTGCACGTAAATCTGATGTGATACATTCACTCCCACGATAGTGAAAAGTCTTTTTTAAATCTATCTATAATTGTAAAAAAAAGCATTTCAAAAGTATCCCAAAAGACTTAAAAATACGACACTATTTTTAAACTGTGGACACATATACAATGTATTGTAAGTACACATGCGTATTCTCATAAATATTTACACAAATAAGCATACTACCTATAAACACAAAACGTACATTTACACGACTATACCATGCACGATGCGTGCACTATTAAAATTCCACGCGATATAGTGGGGAGAGGGGAAGGAGGAGGGGACAAACGCGCGCCACTGATAATGAGCCATCATCAGGCAGAGAGCGAGTCTTTCTCCCTCTCGCAACGTTACATCTAATAATGTGCGATAATTTCCTTATCACGTGTCAGTCGCCTGGCAGCGCTCCGCAGCTCCGCAGCTCTCTCGCACACGCACTCCGCAATTTTTCCGCAAGCGCCGCCGGCTCCGGACGATGTGTCCGTAAATCCTCGCTCTCACCTCAACTTTATTGTTTATAATCTCATTTTTGTGCTTTTCTAATTTTTATTCTCTATACTGCATAAAAGTTTGAGTTTCGAGTATTGCATATACACGTAAGGACGCGTATTATTAGTATTATACACACACATAAAATATAGTGCAAAATGGTGCAGATCAAGTTCTTCAACGTCGTGGACAAGCGCAACCCTGTAAGTAAAACGAAAAACCTTCCGTCGATTCGGTTCAAGGTGTATCTTGTGCGTTATAAATCACTGATATATAATTATATATACGGTGCAGGGTCGCGCGGCAATATTTACCCTGATGGCAGCATCGTCGCGAAGGTGATATTTGGAAACCGAGCTGTACTCCTTATCATTTGGCTTAATTTTTATTGCTTTATTGAGGCGCGATTATATACAGTAAATAATGTATATACAATTTATATTGAATAGCCATCGCGGGAATGTAACGATAAGCCGCGGTACCTTGTGATTTGGATCAAGGAATATTGACTTTCCGAAGATTCTTTTCACACGCACCGTATCCGAAATGTCTTTTTAACGAGTTTGTTTATTCGAAGAGAGAGAAATATAGAGACGAGCATCGCAATTTTGACAAAAGCGTAGCGTCACTCCGAAATGCACCAGTTGCGTCAGTCTTATGTAAAAGCTCTCGAAAAAGCCTGCAAAAAGCGTTGCATCACGATTTTTCGTTAGAACACTGTACCGCATGCTCGAAATTGATGGTAGAGTGCGCACAGCGCACAGTGTGGGATAATAGGTATGTCGCCGGCGCGACATTTAAGTACTAAGGTATGTGGACGGCTGAATTTGATAATTGATATACTCAGAGAGCGCAGCGCGGAGGCTTTGATTTGCGTCAGGCAATTGTTGACTTTTTGCCCGAGCTTTTTCGCGAGGAATTAATTCGACGATTTATGTATAGGTGTATGTATATACGAATTCACAGAGTCACTCTTACGTTGTCGCTTCTTTTTTTTTTGGTGAACTAGATCGATGCGCGAGTGTCTTTTTTTCTTCCTCATTACGTAAGAAAAATTCGATCGAGAAATTCGATTTCGTGTGCAGTATGTTTGATTTTGTAGACATATACAGTGTACACGTATATATAGGAGCAAGACATTTTAATCAAACCAAAGTTACATACACATTATAAAGTAATAGCTGGTGCTAATTTTTGCGAATATATAAAGATTTGCATATTATGAGACTTGCGTAACGGGATGTACGTTGTGTACGTATATATAGGTATACATACATCAACGTCGGTTTAGATTTCCTCGCGTTCTTTATAACTCAATTATTAATGCAAATTAAAGTATTATAACGACACACGCGGTGTCCCGTAATCTAATCTAGCTGAAAAATTTCTTCGTTGCGTCATTTTGGGAAGCGATAAACAGCTCTCGCACACGCGATTCTTTTTTTATTAACCATCGGCTTATTTAACTTATACTTAATAACTGCAAGGAAATTAACTCTGTTTTGCTGAAAAATTCGTCTCTCAATAAGTTCGAGAAAAAAAAAGCGTATCGTTGTCATTAATTAAAAATTCGACCATATATTATACGGTCACAATTAAAATACTATCGACTACAGCACCGAAAACATAGCAATCACAATATCCTGACGTGGCCAACTAAAAAGACACAGATATACATAACGATCGTCACACAATACACACTCTAACACAATAATAAATAAATACCGGACAAATTGCGCGTAGTATAAACGGAAGCACGAGGGATTGTTGTCACGTGTATAATTCGGAAGCTCGAGGGGCTTCCCAATCCAATTCTTGCGGAACGGCTCGGACTTTGTGCAGTTTCCGCGTGTCTCCCGACCTTTGCGGTTGGTGCGTATAATAGTTGCGCGAAGCGACACGGTGTCTATTCTTTTTGCTAATTTGCGTAGAATGGTTAGGTCTAAGGGACGAGGAGAAGTTGATGGTTTATTCTGGATTCGCTAATTGCTCGCGGAAAATAGAGTTGTAAGGTGCTTTAAGAGAAATGGTTCATCTTACAATTATTAGTGGAAAACTCGTGCCTCAGTACATCGTTGGTTACTTTAGGAAGGTGCGTTAGTTTTTGGAGATTTTAAATTTTCTGTTCTGAATAGCGAACGATTGATGATTTTTTTATATGCATTCAATCCTATATATACGTGTAGGACATTCGACACTCGTTAGTCACTCATTTACGCAAATTGAAAAGTAAAGTCCATCAGTATTGATTACAGTATATAATATGGATTATCATCGTACTCTCACTTTCAAATATAAAACTGTTATATACTTGACTGCTGAAAATATCTGTATGGATTTTCATGTAAATCTATATACCGGAAAATATGATATCAAATTTTGTGTGTATTAATAATATAATTTTTTTGGGAATTCCTTGTGAACGACTTTTTAATTTCTTTTGTTTACAATTGTATAGCAAAACTATAGATATTAAAAGTTTTCTTTTACTTAGTTTTAAATATGTTTTGAAAATAAATCAATAAACATAACTCTTTGTCCATTAGCTGCGCTCGATAAGTGTTAACGATTATCTCGCAAATCAAAGAGCAAAACCAAGATGAGTACATTGCTCTTGTTAAAAAATAACTCTGTCGCATATGTGTTAATGAATTTTTTACACACGAGGACATTGTCATGCAAGATCTGTGTAAACTCCAAGTCCAAAGGTCGATTCGCGCAAAGTCACTAGACTCATCATCGCCGAGATAAGCTTCGTTTAAAAAAACGATTGTTATTTGGTCATCTATTCATCTAATATTTTGTATACTACAATTTCGTAACAACTAGCAACAACAGATTATGATTTCTCATATTCTAAGTTGAATATAAACAAACGTAAAGTTTTCCGATACTACTCGACATGTATGTGAAAACGATCAATTCAACTCGATTGGCTTTTTTTCGAAAACCTTATTAGGATCAATATTATTGTTTGGTGTTTACATATCCAGGTTTTCGTAAAAATAATAGCAATCATCGTCTCGTGTACGAGTGTATGTAGCAGTTTAGATAATCCAGAAGATATAGCAGACAGTGATTTAATATTTCACACTTGAGCTTTCGTAGAAGAATTTTATCGGTTAAAAATTGTCGAGCCTTATCAGACAGTGGAAAACACATAATAATTGCAAGGTTTATTAAGTGTAACAATTCCGTAACTTTTATATACCGAGTATTAAGAGAAACTGTCTTTCGAGGTACAAAAAAGTGCTGAGAACATTATTGTTGGAAGTGACATTTTGGCGAGACATCGCTTTATATACGTACAACGAAAGAAAATATTGATACAATTAATGAACGTCGATTGTGACGTGTCGCACCCGCAGCTTTTTTTCTCTCGTTCGTCTTATCGTAATCGAGTCTTTTTTTGTTCTCGATAACTTCAAGTTCATTACACAATGCATTTGGTCGCAGACGATACCGTATTTTTGAGAAAAAAAAAGAATTAGTATAATAATAAACCTTTTATATATGTAGCTGACTCTATTTTGTAGCTTAAACGTGCAGGTGATACAATTTTCTTACGTAAAGCAGCGAAAACGTATACATATTTTAATACTGTTATGTCAATTAAAAAGGATAATATTTTAAATTTGTTTGGGATCGATATAGGAAGCCTTTAACCTTCAACTTATAATTTTTTCTTTTGTCATGGTCAAACATTGTGGATGTTTCGAAAGAGCGACATTATGATCCCAATTTAAGAAAACCTCAACTGAAAAAACGTGTTTGCATTACTCGATTCGTTGCGAATTTTCTGTCAGAATTGTCAAACAAGCCCGCGAAGAGAATATATTGATTTTCATAATAGACGCACGTATATAGAGTCAAGATAAGATTTGCATTTTTATAAACTAAAGATTCGAAAGTGAAAAGATGTTGGCCATTAAACGATAAATAATCTTTGATCCACCTACATATATAAATCAAAATGAAATGATCTTAGATTATCGTCAGGATTTGCAGTCAACGTCGATATTACAGACGTAATTACTTTTGAAGTATCACATACGTCATTAGACATAAGCCTATACATGCTAACGATTGCAATCTTTTTTAGATAATTAAATTTATCAATTCACCCACAATATTACCTATCAATCTCAATGTTTTCACAATAAACCGTCTTCCAAAATTTTAATTCGATACACAATATCATTCCGATTTCCTCATCGACAATAAAGAGTCTGCGTATGATTAATTATTCATCGTATCAATATTTGAAAAAAAAAATCACTCGACTGCCTTAGCCACCTTCTTTAAAAATGCCGATCAATTTGTGTGTTAATTGAAAAAATATTGACTTTTTCCTGCGTAACATCGTTGACCTATTGCGGATTAAATAACACGACATTAAACCTGAACAAAGATAAAAAGAAATCTATAACGAACAATTATTCTTTTATCATTTCAGCATCCAGGAATTACAGGCTTGAAAAATTTAGGAAACTCGTGCTACATGAACAGCATAATCCAGTGCCTGAGCAACACCGTCTATCTGGCCAAGTACTTCAACGACAACAAGTACACTGATCACCTGAACCGCAACATCGACAAGGTAGCCCGAGGCTACGTCGCTGAGGAAGTAGCCCAGGTGATCAAGGCCCTATGGAGGGGACAGTATAAGAGCATATCGCCACGAGACCTCAAGGTTCGAAACAATAAAAGATGAATAGTCCTCTTTTTTTTTTATTTTTCATGCGATTCGAGGAATCTCTTGCTATTGCTATACATGAATTTAAACGATTCGATTAATTGCAGAGTGTAATCGGCCAATACAAGATACAGTTCGAGAACTTCGATCAACAAGACTCTCATGAATTTCTGATGTTTCTTCTGGACTGGATGCACAACGATCTGAAGCAGGTAAACACTCGCTTCGTAGAAAATAACGGTACAGAGTAATCGACGTGGTGTGTATATTAATGACGACGATGATGTTTCGCAGAAAACGAAAGCTAGGTACGACAGACCTCTGACGGTCGCTGAAACCGAGTGGGAAAAGTCCATGAACGGCCAAAGCTCCGTCATCTCGGAGCTGTTCTTCGGACAGCTGAGGTCGACGATCGAATGCCTCGACTGCGAGCAGAACAGCACTACGTACGAGACCTTCAACAGCCTTACCATGTCCTTGCCTGCCACCAACAAGTGCACCTTGGATGTAAGTGTCGTTAGATTTGAATATTTTTAAGCGATGTTGTTGATGAACTCGAGATTTATTTTTATTTGTATACATATACTTAGAATTTTCTAAAATATCGACTTCAATTCGTTGTAAATTGTAAGTTGAAGGATAAAAAAAAACTAAAAAAGCACTTGGTAACAATGATTGATTCGATCGTAACGCGCATTGATTAAAATCACAATGTACAACCTTTAGTGATTATCGTTAAGACTCTTACTGCAAAAAAATACGCAGTTTATCATAAGGTTACTGAATACACAGAGCACAATAACAAAATTTGAAATTCCAGGAATGTGTGCAGAAGTTCGTGAGTGGTCAGCGAGTATCTGGCTGGAAGTGTCCAAATTGCAAGGTTCCTCGTGAAGGTGTGAAGAAGTTCGACATCGCAAAGTTGCCGCACATAATCGTCATCCACCTCAACCGCTTCGGCGAAACAAGTGGCTGGATTGAGAAGAAGAATACCGCCGTCGACTTTCCACTGACAAACTTTAACATGAGGCAGTATGTTGCCCAAGATAATGACAATTTAAATAACTCCCAGAGCTACAGCTACAATCTGTACGCCATGTCCAACCACTACGGGACCATGGAAGGAGGACATTATACGGCTTATTGCAAGAGCAATCATCAGAACAAGTAAGTTTGATTTTACCGATGACAGATAAAGTCTTTTAATCAATTGTATATGTGTAATTGATAAATGATTGTCACTTTTAGATGGTACAAATACGACGACCATACAGTAAGCGAAGTCCAGGCAAATACGGTGAAGAATCAGAGCACGAGTGCCTATCTGTTATTCTACGCTTCGGCTTCGGCCGAGAACTACCTAAACAGTTAATAAGCATTTTCCTCGCTGGAGGTATAGGAGAAGAAGACTTGCCGAGCGTTTGAGAGAAAAATGGACTTTGTTGTACCATCGCGTAAACAATCCCAAAAGCGACTCGATGTACTTTTTTTATATACACACACACACACACAGCCACGAAAACAAACACGTCGCGTGGACCGGCGCGAGTCGCGGTTTCTTTAATAACGACACATAGGTATATGCCGCGTGTATTTTCGTTTTTATTTGAGAGGAGGACAGATGGAGAAGAATGCACTCTCCATTTTTGTTCGTGGACTTCGTTGGATTATTTCGCGCGCGGAGATGTGAAACATGCGGAGCGACGCGGAGGGTGAAGCGAATCATCGAATTTTGAAGTCTGGAGCCGACCTGAAAAATCGGATGGACGTGAGAAAGAGTAACATGGGGCCTTAGCAATTTTGCCATATGAGCACGCAACTATTGTCAGTTTTAGTTTTGAAACTTCCTGAGAGAACATAGTTATATATATTATTAAAGTTTTTAATAAATATATAAATTATAAAGGTGTACAAACACATATATAGGATTTTTTATCTTTTCAAACTGTTTGTTGTTTCAATGTTGATGAACATTAACGGAAATATTGGTAAACTCATTTCGTGATAATGCTTTGTTATATATAACTGCTTTTCTTGGGACGTCTAGTTTAAGCTTGTAGTTATGACAAGTTTAAAAAAAATAGCAAGATTCAACTAGAAAACCTACTAGTAAAACAAGACATGAAGATTAATTCCTACTTATTGTATAATTAAAAGAAAAAAAAACAAAAACAAACTTACGTTGGTGCTTGTAATATTTGTATATATGTAAATAATTTATGAACTTTGCAAAGATATGTATTTTTTGCGCAGCAAAAGAATAATTGTTGATTCTTGTTATGAAAATGATAACGAAAAAACAACGTTGCTTTACGCCTAGATAGAATTATTGTTTATTATTCAGTATTGCATTTATTTATAGGAGTACAAAGGCATTAAATTTTAAAAAAGCCTTTTTTGTACTAAACTTTTACATGGTAGAGTTTAAAAGTGTTGTTTTTCGGTTAAGCAAACTGTTCCTGTTTAGAATTTAATGCTCATGTACTTCCAATTATTATCGTAAATTGTTGCAAATTGTAACTCAATATTTTATGCTATATGCTAAATGCAATGCTATTTGATAATAAAAATAAAAAAGATTAATCAGATTAAAGATTTTTATTAACATCTGTTTTTTTTTCAATCCTCTTTCTCGAACATTACATTTCATATAAAAAATAATTGCCTCTAACAATATTTACAATTCAATTGTACGTTTGTAGTAAAAGTACAGTCCTATGTTTACCAATTAACCCAACTCTCATTCTCTTATGTGCTTAATACAATTTTAACATTTTAAGTTTATGATAAAAATAAATACTTTTCTGGATCCAGACATAATTATTGTCTTTATAGAATAATAAAAGAATATTCAGTACCTCAACACCTATTATAACTAATTCAACAAATAAATAAAAATGATGATGTAAGAAAAATATTCGTTTTGTAATTAATTATAAAATTAATTACAAATATGTTAATCTCAATTAACTCTAAGCCTTAGTATTAAGCCAGTTTCTGGGATTTTTCAAAACCTCAATCAGTTTACCTTCCTTTGAGTCTGGCTTGGGTTCGTGCATGTATTCCCACCTAGCGGTTAGCGGTAGAGACATCAAAATACTCTCATAACGAGCACCAGGTGTATAAAGTCCAAATTTAGTTCCTCTATCATAAATGAGGTTGAATTCTACATATCTGCCTCTCCTTAGCAACTGCCACTGCCTTTCAGCATAGCCATAGCCATCGTTCTTGTGCTTCTTAACCAATGGTATATAAGAAGGGATTACAGCATGAGCACATGATTCAACGAATTTATAAGCTTCTTTCTGGTTTGGTGTGTCCAAATCATCAAAGAAAATACCCCCAACTCCTCTTCTTTCTCCTCTGTGTGGTATGTGAAAATAGTCATCGCACCATTTTTTGAATTTTGAGTAGTAGGTTGGGTCATGCTTATCACAGGCCTGCTGCAGAGTTCGATGGAAATGTGTGGCATCCTCTTCATTGAGATAATATGGCGTTAGATCTGTGCCACCCCCAAACCACCACTGCGTAGAACCATCCTTGTTTGTTACTTCAAAGTAACGGTAGTTAAAATGGATTGTTGGCACCTGAAAACAAAGATTTATAATTTGCTAAGCCACTATACAGTTGAAAACTGTTTTCAACTAAAGAAAGTTTTAAGACTTACCATTGGATTTCTAGGATGAATAACAGCACTAACACCAGCTGCAAAGAAAGGCAGAGATCCCTCGTCCATTTGTTTTCCTCTAGCCCTCATTTGTTGCACAGCACTTGGAGGCAATGTTCCAGTGACAACAGAAATATTAACTCCGGCTTTCTCAAATACCTGGCCATCTTGCATTACACAAGTAATACCTCCTCCACCTTCTTTCCTAGACCATCTATCGATTTTGAATCTGATGTTATCCTCTTCCAAGGCTTCCAGAGATTTTACAAAGTCTGCCTGAATCTTCATGATCAGAAGCTCCATTTTTGTTTTCATATCATTGCGATGCTTATTTAAATGCTCTATGTTGGTGATCGGTTCTGCCATGAAATGCTTGAGGTTTAGTTCTGGTTGTGCAGCATGGACATTGGAATCTTTACTGCTGTAGACAGCAACACTTGTAGCCACCAGTCCAGCACCAATGTATCTAAGTTTGTAGGTTGTGGCTCTGAAAGTTTCATTGTTTACAATTGAATGAAACCGATTCCAATTTCTCAAAGCTTTAAATGCCATCTTGAGTATCTGCAATAAAAAATGGAAACTTAATGATATGTAATTTAAGAAAAAATCAAGTGCACCTTTTTACGACATAATTTGTAAATTTATCATGACATCAACATTTTTCTTGCAAATTCATTATAAATAAAAACAAACAATGTGAAAGGAAAACTCATGAAAACCACGAAAAATTAGTTATTAGTATTTTTCCTCTGACTAAACTATTCAAAAATTGTTACGATCATCGCGAAATAAACGTAAATTTACGGAATTCAACAGAAAATTAGAAGAACAACAATCTTACAAGATTTTAAACACCGCCACCAAGCTAAACTTATTTGTCACGTTCTCCAAGTTCACGGCGCGGCGTTCATAATAGGTTTATATCGTAAATCAGCATTAAGGAGCGTTCACATTTTTTATTGTCATTTTTCATCACATGACGGTGTAAATTTTCGTTTTTTTCTCGTCGATAATTGAAAGATTGAAACAATTGATAAGTATAATTATATTGTGTGTCATATTTTGTCATATTATGTAAGAGACAAGCAATACATTTGATTGTGATATTTTTTGTTTATGAATACAATCTGTTTATTTTTCAACAATTTTTCATTCATTTTTATTTGTAAATTAAAAAAAATATATCTAATAAGAGATATACTAGAAAAAATGGTATCTTTACTAATTCTCATATATTTTAATTCATGTAACAAATAGAATTAGAATGTTTGATAAATCCCGCCTAACGATACCACCTGCGTCACTTCCGATTGCACAATCTCACGCTAAAATTTGCATAATTTTGGTTTGCATTATAGTATGACGTGCAATCCGTAATTTTATACAATAAATCATCTTTTTACAAAGCATAAATTCTAATATAATTCGTAAAGTTAATTAAAAAATGCGAAAAATCAAAATTATCGCAAAAATATGTTTGTTTTTGCATTAACGTTTCAAAAGAGGCAAGCAGACAATTATTCACCTGACTTCCGGTCCCCATCTGAAAAGGTCGGTAAGCTAGGAAACTACTTATCTTTGCTCCGAAATGCAATTTAAAAGCCAGTAAAGTAAGTATTGAAAATCATACTTCTTTTACGTTTTACTGGATGAATTTCCTCTTTCTAAGCCAAGTGAAAAGTTCAAAAACGAACTTTAATTATCAACTAAAAAAAGCGTATATAAGACCTTATTTTAAAAGTCATCGTACATCGAAACGAACAGGACAAGGAACAGACATAAAAAAAAAATGAATTAATCAATCCTTTTCGGCAAACAATCCATCTGATAGTTGGAAATCCTAAAAACAAAAACTAAATACCCACCCCCTCACCCTACAACTACTTTTAAATCTAACCTGTCCACATCCGCCACCGCCCCCAATTTCAGCTTATCGCAACAGGGCCTTTAAGCCGCGGCGCGTAATCGCGTAATTAGCTCTCGTACTTCTCGTAGTCATCGCAATCGCTCGAGCAGTACTCGCGACAGAGACAGCGCGACAGCTGTGTGTCTGTGTGGCTCTACCAAGAGAAAAGTGAGAGGCGAACAGCTCCCTGTCTACCACTGAGTCGAGGCGCGAGAAATATGGCCACCGACGTCGCGAACTGATGACGTCCGTTTCCTCGTCGTCGGCGTCCTCGTAGTCTCTGTGCTCCGGGATACCTATACCTATAACGACCATCAGCAGCTGTACAACATATAGTGCTGTGCGAGTAAACTCAGTGTAGTAGGCGGCGAGAGAGAGGAGTAATTTGGATATCGGCGGAACGACAGGTTCCGCACTTCTCCGTCGGGATGATGAACATGTGGAAAGTGCGCGAGCTCATGGACAAGGCGTGAGTGACATTTATTTCAGCTGCATATGTGTGGTTTACGGGGGATAACCTTTATGGGGGTGTTTTTTTTCTTCTTGAGAGGTTGGATGGCACCCTGGTGTAATGGACGTAGTGGTTTTGCACTGGTCTAGGTGCTCTTGCACCGAACTCATCGTGCTGTATTTTTTATTTTGGGTATTGTTCGCTAGTAACAGCATTTAGCTAGTGTTCGAGTGTTGTTTGCGAGTAACAAGTAGTTTGCAACTTTATCAGTTAGTTTGTAGAAAGAGTACGTCGATTTTATTTCTCATCACTTTTCAGCTTTTGTTTGCATAAGCAATGTAAGAATTTTTTAATGCACAGTGCTGAATCGATAACGCTAGCACTAGTATTGTATATTATATTAACACTTATCAGTGTGAGAACATGTCTATTGAGAAACTTTCCTCATTAGTGGTCACGGCGAGCAATTTGAAGAGAAGCAATCAAGCATGCCCAAGCTTGTTTCCTCTTCTATTTTTAACTGTATAGATAAACAATAGGTCTACACTCCTTCTGTCTACTGTACAATGGGAATTTTAGTGTTCATCATCACCTTGAAGCTATTTAGTGGTCAGCGAACATGCGTTTACCAGTTGCTCTTTTCTTTAGAGACAGTGACTCAGTTTTTTGATCATTTCAAGGATCTTGAGGCTTCCATTTGTCGAGTTAAGTTACAACACTGCATTCGCAATTTTTATCTGCCACTGTGGGATACATTTCTGGGTGAATTATTCATGAGTCAACTATCAAATTACCCACATATTGTTGCATCTATCTTGCTTGTCCCTTTGATTAGAACTTTCTGTGGTTTTGTACGTTGCTTCACATGTAACACTCTTGTCACCTAGATAGAATCAATTTTAGTCAATATGAATACCGACTCTTTTACTTCTTGTAAAATGTCAAGGTTGTAACATTTTTTATGGATTTTCAATTGTGTACTTATTATTTTTTTACAATGTTTCTATGAATTTTAATTTATCAACTCATTTTTGCAATCTATTTGTATAAAAAACAGTGACCATGAAAAATGCCAGTTTAAGTATTACTGTTCAATGCAAATACAGTTTTTTTTCAGCAAAGTAATTTACAGTTAAAAGTTCAAATATTTAAAAATTTCTTGTGTTAAAAAAACGTGCAACTACATAATTGCAAACAAAAAAAAAAGCCAACCTGGTGGCACTAGATAAGACTTGATTAAATCAGTGTTCATTATCCAATAATTGAACCTAATACATGGTCCATCAAACTGGAGACACCCGATTTCTTTTCATTAAGATCAGGTCAGGGTTAACTGTCTGGTGCTATAATTGAATGTTGATTGTGCAAGACCCAGGTGAAAAGGCATGTGTGAAATGAGCCATAAGCAGAAAACCAGTTTACTTGCTTTCGGAGAGTCCAGACAGCCTTTTACGTGTTGTGCTTAGCTGCTACACTTGTTACAGGAAACTGAGATGTCTGTTTTTCCAAGTTGTGCAAAATGCCTGTTATGTGGAAAGCCCATGCATGAAAGTGTCTATGTTTACATCATGAGCACTGCTCTGATAAATTGCAACTCTTATCTAATTCCTATCATGCCACTACAAATTGATGCATTACATTAGATAAAGATGCATAGTTTCTCGATTGATGTACAGCAGAAAGAGATAGTAAAAAGTAGAAACAAAAAGGATGATACAGATATAAAATAATGTTATTTATTATTGCACTTAATGTGAAAAACTACTATAGATATATTTTTTTTATCTAATCATAAAAAATGTTAGTTAAAGATATTTGTTCTTTAAGACTACAGATATTATATTTGAATTGGTATCTGTATGAAATTTTATTACTTTATTCAAATTTCATTATTGAAGAAAAAATGAGCTAATTGTCAAACTTCATTAATAAACTCAAAATATTTGTTTGAAAAAACTCTAGGCAGCGAGTGACAGAGACTTATTTACCTTTTTGATTCTTCATACCCAAAACAAACAGACAAGGGCAAGTATGCAAATAAAGTCTCAAAATATAACGAGGCGTGGAGGCGAAAAAAAAAAAACATAAAAACGCGGTATTTATAAAACTTTTACTTTCACCAACAGTATAATCTTCCTCCTTGCAACGTGTTCCATCTTTAGATGAACTTTATCGAACACTTTGATAAAAATCCAGACGAACGTATTTCGCGAATAAACAATAAACGGTTTATTTTTGCGATATGGGTACTTATATCAGCAAAAAGTGAAAGTCGTCAACCGTACATTTTCAATTTATTTTGGAGTGAGATTTATTACCTACTCGAATTGGCTCGATCAAATTCGGAGTTTTGCTTCTGAATCGTATTTTAAATTGCCGTCTCTTGAAACGAGCAATTCTCGTCTTATTCGTACTGATTAGCACTGCAGCGTAAAAGAATGAGCCGCCAAGTTTTTAATCACTTCGCACTTTAGAGTCGAAATTAATTCTGTTTAGAACGACTGATTCGACTATTTGATTCCAGACGTGATATTATAAGTATTTAATTATAGACTTTTTTTTGCAAAAATTGAGTTAACATAAAAATCTGTATTTATCTGATCCTCGAAATTAAATATTTTCTATAATATAGAATACTCCAAAATAATTTTTGTGGACTACTGATTTTTTATAATAAATTAATAAATATATTTATATACATATATATTAAAGTCTGTAATTTCTTCAATTTCAGGACCAACGTAGTCATGAACTACACGGACACCGAGGCCAAAGTCCGTGAGGCCACGAACGACGACGCCTGGGGTCCGACAGGTAAAATATACAAAGTTACGAAAAATCCTTTTCTTTCATCATCGAGCTATCTATACTAATTGTTCTCTTTTTCCATTACGCACAGGTGCCATGATGCAAGAACTAGCGCAGGCGACCTTCACGTACGAACAGTTCCCGGAAGTGATGTCGATGCTGTGGAAGCGCATGTTGCAGGAGAACAAGCGCAACTGGCGTCGCACTTACAAAGTACGAGTCTATATACATATGTCTTTATAATACACATTCATGCGCCCGTCGCGATGAGCTTTTCTTTTCATTCTCGCGACTCCAGTTTACAGTTATGAATGAAAAGAGAGCGAGCATCAGAGAGTTATTAGCGAGCGCGGGAAACGCTCGGAATTGTTAATGCCGGGTGTAACGGTAGATGCGAGACGAACCTTTTTTTTATGACTAGGAAATCTTAATATCTTTTTGCGGGTATTTTACTCTCGGAAATACGGAATATGTTTTTATTCGAGCCTTAATTGCATTTTGTTCGCCTGGAAGTTATATACACGCGCGTGCATTTCAAATATAGCAGCGCGCGGTTCTATTTTTGTTTGTCCTACTTCAGGAGCGACTTAAATCTAGCAAGAGATAACGGAAAGGTGTCAAGCCAGTTTTGATAACGAGAAAAATAGGATTGTTGTCTAATGTAGATGGGAGTTGATTTATCATCGTTTTACTTTCGTTTTCTTTTCATTACAATTGACAAAATTATTGATTCGAATGAAAAATTAACCGATGACTCATAGCGATAAATGCATGTATCTAAGTATATAATATCATATCTGAATAACATTTAATTTATTTCTTCATTTTTTTTAATCATAAAAGTATTATTTGGACATTGTTTTTGTGAGACGTTCTGAAACAAAAATATTTTAAAATGTGCACGAAAAGCCGGTTCGATTCCGCGGTCCGGCAACTAGCTCTTCTCTGCCATGGGCTGGCATTATGTAAAATTATATGCCGAATCTTCGGTATTGCTCTCTCGGTAATCATGCCCCATATAATGCAATTAAAAAAAATTGAAGTTATCTGAAGGAACATATCGAATTATATTTCATACAAAGGAATTATCGTAATTAAGAAATACAAAAAGGAAAATCTTAACCAGAATTGAAATTGATAATAATGAAATTTTCAAAATTCCAGTCACTCCTACTACTGAACTATCTCGTACGTAACGGCTCGGAACGAGTAGTAACCTCATCCCGCGAGCATATCTACGACCTGCGCTCCTTGGAGAACTACACGTTCATCGATGAGTTCGGCAAGGATCAGGGCATTAACATTAGGCACAAAGTGCGCGAACTCATTGACTTTATCCAGGACGATGATAAACTCAGAGAAGAGCGCAAGAAGGCCAAGAAAAATAAGGACAAGTATATCGGCATGTCGAGCGAAGCGATGGGCATGAGACTCGGAGGTGGAGGCGGCGGTGGTGACAGGTGGATGGATAACCCTAAGTGGGCAAGCAATAAGTCCAGCGGTGGTGGCGGAGACGGATACAATGACTGGGATAGGGGGGATAACAGGTCGAGGGGATTCGAGGATGCGAATAATAGGTAAGTAGTATTAGGTTTTAGGAATATTAGAAAAACTAAACTAATGCTTTTCAATTTTCGTTTTTCGATTCTTTTTACAATTTATAAAGGCTATTTTCATTTAAAACTTGATAACAGTTTTAAAAGCAATAAAGATTAAATTTTGAATGCTTAATTTTTTTGTCATGTCGTATTCTAAACGTTTACCTCATTTAATTTATTGTTGATTATAAGATTTGCCTGCATATTTTGTGTTCAGCTAAAGATAAGAATCTTGGAAAGTCATTTATTGCATAACTCTTAAAATATAGTTTACATCTATCATTGTTCTCATTGTTAGTAAGGATAGTATGAAGTAAATCCGGTCGTTTTTTAATATGTTTTATGGGGAAAAAAAGTAATTCAGTAATAGTTCGAAATCGAAACAGCAGTTCAATATAGTACGAGAATTGCTTTTATCCATATTTCACTGATAAGATAAATAAGAAACCATTTGTTATGCCATACCATATATAGAATACCATTTTTATGGACGTTTTTTTACCTTTTTCAATGCGTTATTTTAATTTTATAAAATGTAATAAAAATGGCTTGTATTAATATAACATATTAGAAATATTCTTTAATCATTTTTTAACAAATGATATAAGGATTTTCTTTAGATTAAGTATTTTTCCACTTGAAACATACAACGTTATACAACGTTTCATATAACTAAGATTCTTATTTTTCTATTTGATTGCAAATTAACTTAAAAAATTAAATTTTGTCAGCGACGATGGCGAGCGAGAAGACTCGGACAACGAGACGCACACGAGTCCACGTAAAAACCCAGGTATTGGAGAGCGCCGCGAGTACAGAGACACGATGGAGAGCGTCGACAGGGTGTCAAAGCCGGCGACCGCTCCGGCGACAAACACGTCGCCTGTGCGAGTTCCAAGAACCATCAAGAAGGTCGACCTGGGAGCTGCAGCCAACTACGGCAAAGACCAGCCAAATCTTATGACTTCACCTGTGAAGCAGCCGCCGCAGCGAAGTAGAAACGATATACTTAACGATATATTCGATTCGCAGAATGATAACAATGGCACGGGTATGATGACATCATTTTAGTATTTTTTAAAAGCTTGATTTGTATAAAATAGAAAAAAAAATAAGAAATTTTTTGTTATCATCGCAGTCACAAAAACGGATAACGACGACGACGACTTCAATCCTCGCGCTGATAACTACACTCCTTTGTCGACAAGCCAGAACGTCTCCGGCGGTGACTTTGGTGACTTTACCTCTGCATTCGGTTCTCCGCCAGCTAGCAAACCTCAAGAATCGGGCGGCGACGAGTTCGCCGACTTTACCTCGGCTTTCGATTCAGGCCTGAGCATTTCCCAGCAGCCACCACAGCCACAGTCACAACCACAACAGCCTCAGATCTCGCTGCTCGGAGCCACGATCCCAAACATCGGTAACCCGATGTCGGATAACCTCATGGCACCACTTACTACGCAAGCTAACACCGGTTTCGGAGCTGGAAATGATCTGTTTAACTCGATGCAGTCGCAGACTCTTGCCAATCAGCCACATACCATCAATAATAGCAATAATAATACGAGTAAGTTGCGTTATGGAATGCTATACTAAGCTTGAATACTTATAATTGTTACTCGATTATAATTTACTGTATTATTTGCAGCGATGTCAAATACTGATTTGCTTTCGGATCTGGCTGGCTTCAACGCTCCGATAGCGTCGACGAATAATCTTAATAACGCAAACTTATTTAATTCAGATCCCAGTCCGTTCAATAATACAGGTAAGCTAATATTCTCTTATATTATGACGCGTATTGGTATCAGTGTTAAAAGATTTTTTTACGTACACATTCATGCGCACTACAATTATTAATGAATTATAAAGAAGTTAAACTTTAACAACATTGATATCAGTACTGATCGCCTTCATTTTTACTCCTGACTGCTCCGTTCCTATTTGCCGCATGTCTTCGCTCTCTAAAGCTACACCTACTAAGTACTCGCGCGTCTTCGTATAATGCCGCAAAGTCAGCCTTTCCTTGCAGCTTCATCAGGACAGTTCAAAGAGCCACATACTCATGAAAAACTGGCAATCCAGCATCTCTTGGAAGTCTTACAAACTGTTTCATCGAGCAAGAGTCAAAACAGCCTTAAACAACTACGAAGCCAAATCCTTGAATATACGAAATTTTTACCAGGACCATTAACCCCGCAAAAGTTCATCGGCCTCGATGTCGATCGCGAATTAGATATCATACTGTACAGTCGAGTATTGGAAAGTTTGGTGGATATTTTTGATTCTAACTGGCCTTTAATGGAGGGGAAACTCGATCAGGCTGTTAGAGATGTTTTTGTCGTGGACGGTGCTAACTGTCAAATACTCAACGAGTCATTACTAATACTCACTCAGGAACTCAAAGTAACTGAAGATATCAGAGTTATCAAGTGCTTTGGAGTTTTTCTAGAGGAGTTAACCAAAAGCGACGCTATTTTATCAGCTATGGTCATTTCTAGTCGAGCTACTGGGGTCAGTAATTTTGAAAGAAGTATTGAGGACGAAATCTGGCAGAGCATTGTACAAATTGTTATCTCTTTACCGAATCGAGTGGCTAACAAAATGCAGAGAAACCTTCTTGATACATTTAGGCTGAAAAACTTTACAAGTATTCTTAGTTTTCATGTCAGTCGAGCTATTTATTTTTTAAACGAAGCCATCCAGCAGAATAAAACTGAAGTAGATGCAAGAATTATTTCCATGCTACTAAGTAAAATGTTTTTACTTCTTAGTAGAGATGATCTGCAGCCCTTAGTAGATATCATAATAGAATGGTGCATTTCACAAGTGAACAACATTCACTTATTCATACACAAAATCCTGCATGAAATCGATTCGCACGGCGTCGATAATATTGCAGTCATGTTCCTAAAGCATCTCAAATTTACCCCCAATATTCTCGGTAACCTAACAAAAAACGAAAACTGGCGTCACGCTTTGATCACGAGAATTCCACTGATGTCTTGGTACAACGACGAAAGAATTCTCAAGAACTTTGTTTCCTATCTTTTCTATACTCAAACCAGCGATGACAGAATCCTCGTTAAGTTAGTGATTAATCTACTAGACGTTTGGGGCGACCAAAGTGCATTGAACCATACGACCTTCGATCAGCACCTGTACATCACTAAACTCATAATTTTATCCGTAAAATCTATGAAAGGTCAGCTTATACCAAGCGAAAGAGATCAGATCTTAAAGCTTGTCTTCTCCGGTATTCCTACGCATTTAGGATCAACTGACGTAGCAATTCGAGGAATTGGGATGATTACTGGCGAGACGCTCACTAATTTATTAATAACTGCCGGCGAGGTGGAGAAGTTAAAATTTGAATACGATGGTATGGGAAAGAATGTTTTAGCATTGATCGAAACTTTGAAGAATCTTGAGATCCAGTCTGCCAGAGAAAAAATGGAAGAGAATGAAGTGCTGACCATTGGTGAGGTAGAATTTGAAAATATGGGTAATAAGAAGCTGTTTGAGTTAGGAGTAGAATGTAAAATGTTAAAGAATGTTTCGATGACCGTCTCACAGGAACCTGTACAAAATCCAGATGTAAATCAATCAGTCGTTTTACAAAAAATTACTACCACAGAACCCCAAACTTCACTCGCTCAGCCCGTAGAAGAACTTGATAGTGATGATGAGCTGGTACCCTACGACTTAACAAATGACGTCAAATCCAGTGAGAAGCTCAAACCTCTTTACCTTCGAGACCTAAGAGACAACCTCGTCAACACAGAATCCAAAGACCCGGACAAAAGCGCGGAAATTTTCGAAGAAACTCTCAAAGTCAGTGAGGAGCTGATTCTTAAGCAGCTAAAAAATGATGACCCAAGCTTCGCCGGTGAATTACTTGAAATCTTCCTGTCACTTCAAGAGCGCAGCTCCGTCGAAAATTTTGAAGTCTTGGTGTTCAAGGCTTGCGTAGCTATCGTCACGGTTCACCCAAAACAGACTGCAGAGTATCTCTGCAAACAGTTTCACTCTGAACTATCCAAATACTCAGTTCAGGACAGGCTACTGATGTTAAACGTTTTGTGCGAGGCTGCGAATAGACTATCGGCTGTAAAAGTCTCTAAAGAAGACAGTGCCACCAAAGAAATCGCAATTCCAGCCAAGAAAAGGAAAGTAGATAAACCTGTAAGTCTTTTCATTGAAACAGACAAGTCAAAGAAGTACGAGACTCTCTACGACGACGACTTCGACGACTCAATCGAAGAAGCCATTCCCGGGGTTGACTGGCACGAGGTGGTCCAACGGCGCATTTCCACCAAGACTCGCCACTTCGCTCACAGCACAAAGCTCCCTAGTACGACCATCAATCAATTCGGCAACGTAGTCGACTCTTTTTTCTTTCCACTTATTCACGGCTTCGGCAATGCCAGATACAGTTTCATGTACGAATTGCCTCGCAGCTACCACGATCAGGAGTGCATTTTATTAACTCGTTTCTTGGAAACTTTAGCCACGATTATGACAGACGCACAGAACTGTACGGCAGCCCCAAGGATGGCCAAAGAAATGTTAGAATTAGCTTGGGTACTGAGGTATCACGACAACGCCAAGGTCAGACTAGCGGTGGTCAAATGTGTTGCTGCGGTACTGGTCAGTGTGCCGGAATTTGAATTGAAGGGAGATTTGCTGAGCGCGTTAATGGAGATCAGAATGTGGCTGGTTGATTTAACGCAAAATACGTTCAAAGGAGATCCGGATAGAGACTGCAAAGAGTTAGGAAGACATGTACTGTATCTCGTGGATTCTGTTGTGCAGGGAATGATCAAAGCTTTGTGAAGACGAATAAAACTTGCTATATTATGTTTCTGCATTGTTAAATGAACAACAAAAGAAAGTCCAAACGTGTTGCGTTACTATATTTTAATAATGAGAGCTTTACTTACACGTATATTTTATACATAGGTATTTTTATTTCTGTACATACTAGATTAGTGAACTCTGATTTTCAAAAAATTTATAATGTTATCAAGATATTATAAGTATGCTATTGTAAATGTACTTTAGAAAACAGTTTGTATTCAATAAATCCAAGTTTTTTATATAATCAAATATGTTAATTAGCTCATAAAGCAATCTCTGGCACATTATTACTAACTCACTACATTTTACACCATCATCCTCAACCTTGTAAAATTCTTTTTTAATTCTAAGCGAAAATTCGAAAACTCTGAGCAGGTATGGCACCAGCGACGAACCTCCTGACGCCGATCAGCACCGCAACAAAGAACCACCAGACCAACAATCAGTCGCAGCAGCCACAGCCAGTCGGCTCGACGTGGAAAGGCGCTGGCTTGAATATCGACCTCGACAACATTATGGGCAGCAAATCTAATAAGTCTGGACCCGCCCCCACGATGAACCAACTTGCGAGCAACAGTCCGCAGCACCAGGTTCGACCGCCGATAGGTAAGTTACTCTGTTTAAATTTTTGTAACGATGATTCTTTTCATGTAAAAGTTGCAATCTTTGATATATTGTTGCAATTTGTTATAGTCATTAGTGCTTGAACATTGAATATTTTAATTTATCAATAATTTATTTTTCCAGGTATGCCAACGATGGGCTACACTTCCCCGCTGCCGCAGCAGCAACCCAACGCAACATTCTTCCCTGCATTTCAATGATTCTTGAAAAAAACGATGAGTAGCAAAGAAAATGCCTTATCTATATCACATTCCTAATTTTCCATCAGTGCCACTCTCAACGACGAAACAAAAAAGCAAGAAGAAGGGAGATTTTAACCAGAAAATTAAAGCAGGGTGAATGGAATAAATGATAACAAATGCTCGTTGCATTTTTCTCATGCAAACATTAGGGCAGCTTTGTTTGTTCTTCAGCAACAACGATGTCATCGTGAAAGTTGTACAGATACGAATTTTAAGCGTTGGGGCAATATTTACTCCGCGTATTTTATATACATATTGTAAAAAAAGAAGAAAGAAAGATGGAGAGAGAACAGAACAATATGTTGTCCCTCTTCTTTCCGTTATTGTACAATGCCGGTTTTTTTGAATGAGCCGAAAGAGTGGAAACAATTATGAAAACAAAGTAATGAAACCTTAGATTAAAAAAACCGTACTGTTGTAAAGTAATTCGTTTGAAGTTGTAAACGAACAGACTTAAGAGAGAGAGAAATGAGAATAATTATGTGCTTCCCCGAGTTGAACCTCTACTTTTGCACCAAAAAGGCATAATGTATAAAAGTAAACTGAGAAAAAAATTTTAATGGTTATGGTGACCTCAAAACGCTCTTAAAAATTTTTAATATCGCTTGTATACGTGTGATTTTCAAAAATTTTACCCTTGAATTGAATGATAATAGTAAATGATGTGATTAATGATATGTACCTCCATAGTGATAACTAAATGGAATCTTGTAATTTGAAATTTGGATGTGATGTATCGCGACTAAAATGTTATTGCTAATTTAGCGTTAACAAAGATGTGTCTATTTTACAAAGTTTAATTTTTATTTTTTTGAAGTTTTTTTAAAATGATTTTTTTAGTAAATTAATATAAACTGTGTGACAACGTGAATGCAAGGGATGAAAATTGAAATTTTTCAAAATAAATACTATTGAGAAGTCTTTGATGCCAATTTTTGCATTTTAAATTTAAGATGCTTTTCTATAACTTTAAAATATTAAGTATATTATTTGTGTACATAGAGTAAAATATATAAAAAGAAAAAGTTTTAAACTTTTTTTAGATGAAAAATTCCAATGTTTCGATATGATGAGAATTGTTGAAAATCACAAGTGTATCATTATGAACAGAAATAAAACGAAAAAAGAATAGAAAATTAATAATCAGTGTAAGGAAAGTCTTCGACGGAAGAAAAACGTTCAAGTCAGGTTGTGTATCGCTTGGTGCACAAAAGTTAGTACGATATAGATAGTTGAATGTTTTTAAGTATGTTGTACTATTTTTCTGTTGAATATTTTTTCAAGATTATATTTTCACTACTAATTTTTAAATCGAATCATATGTACATTAACACCAGCAACCAGACTCGATGATTGAAAAAAATGCATATCGTTCGCAAGAGATTACAAATGAATTTTAATGAAGAAAAACACATCATTCTAAAGATAATTAATAGACTTAAGCATTGAATAACAGCTAGGTTTGCCAAGTTATAACCATATTCAAGATATATTATTTGTCTTTTAGGTAAGAAGCCGTTTACCTTCTTCATTTTGTTAATTATGTGCTTCGCCACTTGCTTCCTCGGCCCCTGAACATCTTTTAATGTTGCGGTATCAGGGGCAATGTAGGACAAGTAGCAAAGTCAGCATATATCGCGTTTACTAGCAAGTATATATAGATAAATTTAGCTGTACCGTAATACTTTCGTTGATAAACGTGAAAAATAAAGTTGTTCTGGGAGAAAACTTGAGAGACAGAGGGGGGATGGAAAAATAAATAACAATCATCTCAAACTGCAATTGGAACCTCGAAACGAGACTGAAACTTCAGTGGTTAACTGTTATTAATGTATTCCTTGATTTCACGGACTTCTTATTTGTAAATATGAGAGTGAAATGGCAAAAGCTGTATAAATAATTAAGTAATAGAATTGTTATTCCTGTAACCGAATTGAAGTTTTTCTGTAATTACCAATTATTAGAACATCACAAGTGGAAGTAACTGTCAAAAGAAGATGAAATACAGAAAAATGTAACTTGATGCAGCTTATTAAACTTTTTGTCTAGTATAAGATTACTAATTAAGAATTGTAATTATTGTTTTAAGTATTTATATCTAGGTTGCAGTACAGCTATGTCTTCATTAAATGCTCATTGGTGCTGGTAATAATCTTTAAGTCTTTATGTTCATTTTATTAATTTTTTTTTTCAGATTTTTGATTATCGAATTCTTATACAGTTCACTGGATGAGATTGAATGAGAAAAAAATGTTATATTCTGAAATTTTTCTATGTTTCATTTTTTTGCAATAAAGGATTAATGATTCCATGAAGTCACTGTTTTGTCAATTTATAAATAAATGATAATTATTTAGCTTTGAATGCCTGTGTGAAATAAAAAATAGGTCTTCCAACATTTTTATTTTATTTTTCTTAAATTCAAGGTACAAATCTGAAAAATATTTTTGTCTTTACTAAATTTATATTTTTGTCTCTTTTTATTTAATCATAACTTAAATTTAAATTACTTTAATTTGTAATAAACGTTGCCTATTACGATATAAAATAGATGAGAAAAAAAATTAGAATGTGATGGCCACCATTGATCAAAACGTCAAAGTTACTATTTTATTAAATGTGTGTGTGCGCGCGCGCGTGCGTAATGGTAGTCAATTTATATGGGATCTCAAGATTTTTAACTTTCATAAACGTCATACAGTATTTTGATCAACAGACTTTGGCTAAAGATGTATAACAAAATGCTTATTTACATAAATTGTTTTGTGTGCTGTGAAACTTTCACAGAAAGTTTACTTTCTTACTTCATCTATCGCTGATGATATTTATGGTTGGATATAATTTTAAATATAAAATTTATAAAAGATATTTTTATAAACGTTTAGAATGATTTCAAATAATTCCTATAATAATCTAAAGAAATATATGGCCAACAAATTTTACATAAAAAATTTTCACCAGGGGTGTATCTATTTGCATTTATTCTTCGTCAGCATTTTTCGACTTCTTTTTCTTCTTTTTTTTCTTTGGAGCCTCTTCTTCTTCTTCACCCTCGACTTCCATTTTAATTCCGTTCTGTCCGTTTTCTACTGTGCCGTTTAAATCACCATTTGTTAACTCACTTTTCCTCTTCTTGTCCTTCTTCTTTTTCTTCTTTGGAGACTCCTCCTCAATAGCAGTGACTATTGTTGATGCTTGATCAATAGCTTCCTGCATAACTTCTATGTTCTTTTTGGGTACTTCTCCTGTCTCATAGAACTTTAACCTGTCTTCAACCTACAAAAAACAATAAAAATTACATATTATTTTCCAGTGTGATTAATTTTGTTTGTTATTAAATATTTCTATTCAACCAACCTGTTGTCTGAGTTTCTCTCCAAAGATATTGCAGGGCGTCTCAGCAAAGCAATCTATTCTAGAGGCAATGGAGCATTTGTTTGCCAAATACCTCGAGATTCTACCCTTGTTTTTAGTACCGGCACGACCGATAAATGTCGAGTGGAACAATAGACCGTACTTTGGTGTATTACCTCGTGTCTTCAACGCCCTAAACAGAGCTTTCTCAGCACCTAAAAAACAAAAATGAAAATAATTAAAAATAATTTATTTATAAATAAAATATTTAGCTTAATGAAAACATTGATTTAAATACAAATATTTACCTAGAATTTGAACTGTTGATGCAGGATACTTTGCCAAGTTTGTCAGAGAACCTGCATGAGCAATAAGACGAGCTCCCACTTGATCACCAATAAGAGTTGCCAAGTTAGGAGCTACACCAGCCATCTTTGATCTCAAATACTCAGCTAATTCTTTTCTGTAATCTGCCAGAGCAATGACACGACTAGCGAACATCTCAATGTTCAACAGATCAATAGGACTAATGTCCATTCCCATGGAAGACTTTGATGCATCAATAATGGCCTGAGCTTTTCCACTGTCCATTACAATTTCCTCCAGCGCTTCCAATTTATCTTGGTTCAATTCTTTTCTGTTCTTGACCAGCTGAGCTACTTTCGCATACATGTAGTTTTCAGGAATGATCTTGAAAAGCTCTGGGAAATGGTAGCTGTACCATTCTCTGTAAAAATAACAACAATTGATTAGATATAGAGCTTGATTATCCTTATAAATTTACCAACTTATTCATAAACATAATAGTTACCTAATACGCATGCTAAATGTATTAACATCTTTGTCCAGCTGATCTAATAGAGCAATACTTTGAATAATCATGTTATCCACACGATTAACATTGAACTTGACCTTGGCTCTGGAATAACTGTGTCCCAAACCCAGTTGGGCGACACCTGAACTCTTAGCAGTAAAACCCTTGACCAAGTTATGGAAATGGAACCTGATTCCACGTATAATCTCTGGTACAGCTCCAGTTTGATCACACTTGATATTGAGGGCTTCCGTGATACTGGCTCCAAGTTTGGGATCAGCAACCCCTAGTATAACCTTTTCCTTCTTACTGGCCCTGGGAATGTTGGTGTCCAAGAAAAGCTGGAGATCCTCTGGTACAACACCCTCCGATATACTGTTTATATTCTCCAATGCCGTCAGGGCAGTTTTGAAGGGGTTGAAGCCAACCAGCTTGACCACCTGGTTGAATCTGGATAAGTCAGTGACAGAGGCCTCCACTTGAGGTAGCAACATGCCCACCTCCTCGAACTCTTTGACGGAAAAAAGTGCATAGCCGGCGGCATGCTCATACAGCACAAACAACTTCGACTGAAATAAAAATAATTCGTAAATATTGCTGCAGAAAGACTTGTAATTGTTATACGTGCGATGCGTAAATGCGTCGTTATTATTTATTGTTTACAACTTTTTCAGATGCCACATGTGACGTATGCATTTAGGTTAGGCGTCACTTCAAAAGTACGCAGTAGTCAATGTAAACAATGAGTTTATACGCTTGCGAAATTCGGAAACGGAAAAAAACGACTTACCATGGCTGTTTGTTTATGATTTTACAAATTTCTATCAATAAAATCCTGTTATTAGGTTCAAAACATATTCTGATTTATTTTGGGTTTCGGCACCACGCACTAACCATGTGCACCGGAAACCTCAATGCGACGACTATATAGCTAGTCTGGTACTGTACATACACTAAGCGGAAATGGACTCGTCCTCCATGTTTTCGTAAATTTTCAAGTGTCGCGCTCTATTGGCAGGTGAAAAATTCTATAAGAATTTGCACATAGCGCCATCTGGACAAATTATAGAAGTGGTGCGAAATTTTGAAATTTGATTAATTCCATCAAGAATTTCAAAAACAGGGTTAGTAAGCATGAAATTGCAGATTGATAGTATTTAAATTGATTTTTTTTGTCGATGTGAAAAAACAAATTTAAAGGTTCTTGTGGTCTAAATTGTTAGCACAGTCTTTACGACTTTATCAAATTCAGATTTTTCGTATTAATTATTGTCAATAATGAATGTATAGTAACAGACAGTCAAGACAGACAAGAAATGAATTAAATATAAAATTCTCAAGTGATAATAACAGATATATAGGTACTAGTAAGAACGAATCGTTATTTGAAATTCATAAATCGCAATATACAGATAATACGCATAGCCTTGCACTTATGGTCATATAGCCTACAAATTCTGAATTAATATGTATAAGAATCCTTATACTCATCTAAAATTCAAAACAACGCAAAAAGAAAAAGGCAGTAGAACTAAAAATAGCCCGTCACACTCCTTGTCATAAGACATCGTACCTTTGACGTCTCTGTTCTTTTTTTCGCCAAAATCCGCACACCTGGACTGGACGCGCTCAAAAAAAGCAGACTCTCGCGAGTTCGCGACAGCCAAAAATAACCTAAAACCACAAAAATCAACTAACTCAATGGCGCTTAAGGAAGCAAATAAATCCATCTGAAAAAAGTAAAACGGCATTCAAATCGCTATACAGTGTAAAAAAGAAGCAATACCTATAGGTAATGTAATCAGATAAGTAACCACGATTCGCGGGTCAAGACGTGTACATACGCGCCACCTATCCCGCTCGCGCATCGTTTCGCGATCATCCAGTGGCGGAAGAGCCTGCCTGCATCAAACCATCATCCGCTGTTCAGTGTTCTTTCCATTCGCCTCGCCACCATCCGCGCACATATATAAGCAATATATATATAGTTGTATAGCATATAGCGCGCTTTATACACACAAACAAAGAGGCAACCAGAGTCCGTCGCACCTAGAAACGCGCGAACACACGCACATTTCAGAGCGACGATCTCTCGAAAGGTCGGAGCGCGCGCGCACATTTTCGGCGCGGACACGACGAGAAGAATCGTATACTTACTTACGCACGTCGATCAGCAGCCGTGCCGTCGAGGTTCCGTGAGAAGCAAGTCTGCAGCAGTAGAACCAACGAATCGTCGTCGTCGTCGTCGTCGTCGTCGTCGTCGTCGAGACAGTAAGAAGGAAGCGGAGAAAAGAGACCGGTACGAGGACGGACGCCATGCGAGGCCCGTAGGTGGCCCAGAGCAAGCAGAAAAGTGAAGCGAGCAGCAGCCGAGCTGCCTGCAGGGAGTCGGAGCGAGGAGGAGCTGCAGGCCCTCTCGGACGACGGGGACGAGCGAGGCGACGAGATGAACAGCAAGACCGACGTCAACAGGCGGGTCTTCGCCATCAAGGCTAAGAAGAAGCGGCACAAGCCCGACAAGCGCAAGGGCAAGGGCGGTGGTGGTGCCGCCTCCGCCGCTACTGCTGGAGGAACACCTGCTGCTGGAAGTGCAACCGCGGCTCAGGGAGCTGGGGACTCTGATCTTCAGAGCCCTACGCAGCAGCAACAACAGCAGCAAGGCAAGAACCAGCCGAGCAGACATGGACAAACTACGTCAGGGTTCTGCCAGGAGCCCTGGTATAGGCAGTACGACGGGCAGTCCTGCAAGGGCAACGGCAACAGGTAGGCCTTGATGTACTTCCTGGGTGGAGTTGTTAGTGGGTTGTTATGGAGAAGTCATTGAGGTGATATTTCATGCAAATTAACTGAGAATCTTGGGGGCTTTGGTTTTCGGGGGACCAGGATAGGGTTTCTTTGACAATTTTGTTCGACTGTTGTTTGAAACACTTGTGGTAATAATGTGTAATAATGATTGTCTGCTTTGGAATTTATCTTGGTTTGAACTTTAAGTGGAAACAAAATTTTTTAAAATTGTCCTTTGTTTACGAGAGGCAAAGTTGGATAGTAAACTTCTTATTCTATTAGTCTTTTGACAAAATTTATTTTATCAAAATAACTCTTCATTATAAAGTATGTTAAAAACTTCATTATTAACCAAAATTTCATTGTTCTACTTTGGATCAACGTAAGCTCTCTGATATTGCACTTGAATACCATATATTTAATTTACTTCTTACTTTTAGGAGTCAATTATTATTGTTTTCAGTGCAAATGTTGCAAATTAATAATACATGCAGAAATCAGCAAATGAGTTAACCTAATAAATTGTTTATAGGCACACTCAATGGAACAAATAACTTTAAATTCATTTATAGAACTTTATGGTTTCTTGATCTTATGAACTGGCTGCTAGATAGGATATGACAAGACTGGGGCAAAAAGGAGCAAACAATTTACTCTCTAATAATTGCATTTTCGATCCAAATTTACCTATTTACATAACGAAAAAAGCAAAATGCTCTATAGCAAATTTAAAGTTATTCATTCCGTTGAGTGTACAGGAGAGTAAAGTGAAC
This sequence comes from Cecidostiba fungosa, assembly GCA_900474305.1. Taxonomy (NCBI): domain Eukaryota; kingdom Metazoa; phylum Arthropoda; class Insecta; order Hymenoptera; family Pteromalidae; genus Cecidostiba; species Cecidostiba fungosa. Next base: position 201,850 of record UCOJ01000011.1, read on the forward strand.
TTTATGATATTAAGGTTTCAAAAGTTTTCGGTTCTTAAAATTGATTGATAATCATTATTATTTTAAAGTCAACGGATAAATCAAGAATGTAGAAAGAATTTCTAGTTTACTTCATGTATACGCGGACTGATAGATGTAGGAAAAATGATTCTAGAATATAAAGCTTATGAAGCACTTAATTTAGTTTAAATTGAACTCACATCGAGTGATGTGCTGATGCAGCAAGCAACACTTTATTCATTTTCTTTTAGAAAGGTACAGTTAGAATCATGACTTGATGCAGTACAGACCTAGAGTGTGTTAATTTGTGCAAATTAGTAATTTCGTTAAAACAAGATAAAATTTCTTTTTGCAAAATGTTATTAGATAAAATACACAAACATTCAATTTTGAAGCTTGCTTTTATTCTACTTCAGCTTAATTAAATTTTTAAAGTTTCTTAGTCTGATATTTTGAAGCCTCTGATCGAAGTATTAATAAATGATTAAGCTTTTGGTTATTACTTACTCTGTATCAAGTTGATTGCTTTTGTTCTATCAGAAATCGGACTTCGAAATAGCAACACAAAAAAGGTCTTTCTGCTTGCATAACAGATGTGATACAAAGAACCAGCAAGTTTCATGCAAAAGTCAAATGCTAGAATTTCAAGTCTTATTTTTCCAATCTATTTTCAGTTAAAATTATGTGAAGAGGAATGATTTACTCATTTTAATTTTTAATTTAAGGTTACCTGAAACTTATTGTTTTGATAAAATGTCAGAGACCTTTATTGAGTATATTGAGTCTTTGACCTCTTTATCAAGCTTTGCAAAATGTATGGGATTACTGGTAGTATTGCTTGTGATTTAGGAGTTGGCACTTCGCTCTCTTTCTTCAGATATGAATATTTTTAGAATAGCTTCTGGCTTTAAAGAATGTATTGTACTTTGAAACATGTTAGCTCAGAGTTTGAGGTTTTGTGGTATTGACTTCCATGAAATATTGTGTTAAATTCTGTGTTAAAGTTTTTGAAAATATTGAATTCATGTAAAAAGTGATCAATAAAATGAGCAGATAGTTTATTCCTGTAGTGAAATCAGTACTATTAGTTTGTGATTCTAATCTCGCGTTTAAAGGGTAGTTTTATAAAAGACTTCAAATTTGTGTTATATATAAAGTTTATTGTACAAGTGCTACTGTGTCTATTTTATCAGATGTATATGTACATTCATTCATGTTATCTGATTTACTTTACTTTCTCTATTTATATTTGTACTTTTTTAGTATTTTATTAAAAAAAAAGAAGAAAAAAACAATGTTACAAAAAAATGACAAAGGATATAAATTAAGAAAGTATGGTAAGAAGGTACATTTTAATTTTGTATGTAACTGTAATTTATAGACTTGATCCGTGTCACAGTTCTAGTAACGAAACTATTGAAGACGAAGACGATATGTACAGTAGTGAAGACGATGAGCAGGAAGACAGCACTGACTATTGCAAAGGTGGCTATCACCCAGTGAAAATAGGGGATCTTTTCTTAAACCGTTATCATGTGACAAGAAAACTCGGATGGGGACATTTCTCTACTGTTTGGCTGTGCTGGGATTTACAGGTAAAAAATCTTATTTTCTACAATTTGTAAACTTTAACTACCATTATGCACATGATTATATTAAAATTATTTTCTTTCCAATAGGACAAGAGATTTGTAGCCCTCAAAGTTGTAAAATCGGCGTCGCATTTCACAGAAACAGCACTGGATGAAATAAAACTGTTGAAAGATGTGCGTGATACAGATCCAAGCGATCCAAAGCGTAACAAAACCGTCCAGTTGCTGAATGACTTTAAAATTAGTGGAATCAATGGCTTGCACGTTTGCATGGTGTTTGAGGTGCTCGGACATAATCTGCTTAAGTTGATCATTAAGTCCAATTACAGAGGAATCCCCAGGAACAATGTCAAACGCATAATAAGACAAGTTCTCGAGGGATTAGATTATTTACATAATACATGTGAGTTTGATATTTTTATTGCTATTGCTATCATGAGCAGAACATATTGATAATATAATATATTGGGTGTTTAATCAAAAAAGATATTTAAATAAAGTATGTGAGTGTATATATTTTAGAGGTTAGGTACTGTAATTAATAAATTCTGTAATGGTATAAAAATAACCAATAATTAACTTAAACTACCTTAACATTAATTATTTTATAAATGAATTTTAATTCAAATAATTGAGCACATTTATTTTGATTTCAATAAAAGATCTTTTCTTACTAGTACTAGTAGTAGCAGTAGTAACAGTATCAGATAAAGCTATAGTTTTAACAGGTTCAGTGCTGTGTGAGCCATATGTATGTCATAAATCGTTGTAAATTTATTTGCATGTTAAGACACTGGATAATTCAAAATTAGAAAAATTCATTTTGAGGGAAATCTTGTTACTCCTCATAACTTTGAAAATGGGTGGAAGAAAAAATTTTTCATCAAACGTTAAAAAATGGTTCTGGTTTTGTAAGGTATATATACAAAAAATGGCTTATATATTGTCGGTACTGAACCTGTTAATCAAGAAATGTTTTTCAATAGAAAAAGAAGATTGAGGCAAAAGTAGTTAGAGAGTATTTAAAGAATAAAAGTTATTTTCGTTTCATGAATTTTCAGGCCAAATCATTCACACGGATATAAAGCCGGAGAACGTGCTAATCTGCGTGGACGAGGCGTACATTCGCAAGCTCGCTTCAGAGGCGACAGAGCTTCACTCCTTAGGTCTCAAACTTCCTGCCTCACTGATATCTACAGCGCCCAAGGAGTTCCAGGAGCCAGTGCCCAACTCCAAGATGTCTAAGAACAAGAAGAAGCGGCTCAAGAAGAAGGCCAAGCGCCAAAACGAGCTGCTCAAGCGTCAGATGGAGCAAATCGAAGAGATGGAGGAACAAAACAAGCCCCTTATACATGCCGGTGATGGTAATTCTGCTGTGACAGGCAATTTCATTGAATAAATCGATTTAAACGCATAGTATCAAATGGTAGATTTCTGATGGTGACAATAATTTAAGTGTCGTTTTATAATATTTTCTGGATTAAGAGTGTATTGATCAATCAAGCTATATTTTTTACGCTCTTTAATACGTCACGTGAACGAGATAGGAGAAATGTAGCTCGTTTGATCAATAATATCTTAATCTAAATAACGCAAAAGACTTAGTTTGTATTCATATGGATTTGAATAATTTTATATTTCATTTTATAATAATAAAATTAAAGATATAATGCGCGTGTACATGTAATTTTAGAACTCAAAGAGAACGGTGAGACTACGACGCCAAATACTACAAATGTTGGAGGTACAGATGGGAACAATAGTGCCGATCAGGAGTTGAATTCGGAAAGCATTGAGGACAACACGGAGAGCAATAAGGAGTCGCCGGATGACATGTCCGAGCCTTCTGCACCCCTCATGCACGTCAATGGTATCGAACCGGTTGAAGTGGCTAGCACTGCAGCCTCTGTTACCACCGGCAATAACGACGTTAATACCAACAACGGCGAGGCACCAGCCATGACGACAACGACGGGGACCAGCGATACGGGTGCGACGACGACAACGACGTCGCCAATGTCCGAGTGGAACGACAAGGAGAACGACGAGGACGAAGACGAGGAACATGAAGAGGTAAAAAAGCTAAAGAAGCCCAAGAACGCCGCATGTGATATTGAGAAAGGTGGTGGTGAGGGCGCCAATCTGCTTGCCGATATCGAAGATGCAGAAGATTGCGGTGACGGTGAGATAAATGATTCATCTGTTTAAAAAAAATTCATTTTATCCTTATTATTTATACGTTATGCATTTTCTGAATAGGTGATAACGCACAGCCGCGAGACAGGAAACAACTGAAACGCGCTTCTGTAGCTCCTCTTGATCCTGCTCTTGTTGACTGCGACGTCGAGGTAAAAATAGCTGACCTTGGCAATGCCTGTTGGGTCCATAAGAAATTTACAGAGGACATCCAAACGCGACAGTATCGCTCACTTGAGGTTCTGCTTGGCGCCGGCTACAGCACATCTGCTGATATTTGGTCCACAGCCTGTATGGCCTTTGAACTCGCCACTGGAGATTATCTCTTTGAGCCCCACAGTGGTGAAGATTACTGCAGGTAATTATGCAAATAATAGTAATAACGTCAATTCGATAAATTATTTCATATATTCAAGTAAGTAACAAATGCTTTCTTGTCTATTAACAGAGACGAGGATCACCTGGCGCATATAATTGAGCTGCTGGGTGAAATCCCACGCAGCATAGCCTTGTCGGGTCGTCACTCACGCACGTTCTTCAATAAGAAGGGCGAGTTGAAGCACATAACGGGCCTGAAGCCCTGGGGCCTGTATGAGGTACTGACGGAGAAGTACGAGTGGTCGCCGAGCGAGGCACGCGAATTTGCCGACTTCCTCACGCCGATGCTCAAGTTCGACCCCGACACCCGAGCCACTGCTGCCGAGTGTCTCAAACACTCCTGGCTACAGATCAAGTGAATTGACATGCACAGACTCTATCTATCTATCTCTCTCTTCACTTTTCTCTGCTTTTCTTTCAATTATCACTTCTCTCTTTCTTTTCTTTTTTTTCATCTTTTCTATTCTACGTGTTCTTGTTCTTTGTGTATCTCGGTTTCGTGCTTTTTTACGATACTCTTTCCCGCTTGGTTCCCGAGGGAGAAGACTTGACCATTGTTACTGCCGTTCTCGGTTGACTGAGTGACCAAAAGAAAGACGAATGATTTAGTGGTTGGAACGTGACGATATTTCTAACATTTTATAGTTCGATCGCTGTTTATTGATTTTGAAAGAATTTCATTGAATGAAGTTAGTATATAAAATCATGGGAAATTGGATATTTTTGACGTAAAATATTTTGTGGCATGGATTTCATAACATTTAACACAGTTTTGCCAAAACAAAATAGAATTTTACGAATACAAGTTCACAAAGTACAAAAATGCAGTTCAACCGTATTCACCAATCATTAGTCTCTCCATGCACTTCACTGGGCTTTCATTTAAATTATTTTTATTTTTGTGAATAATTTAGACAGTAACGAAAACAATCTGTTTGTTATCTATTAAAGAGATGGCAAGCAAAACTGTATCGATTAAAGTCAATTGACGATGCATGAAAGACTTATTTTGTTCTTATACGTGAAAGATGTATTTCTGATAGAATATCTAAATAGAGTAAACCTGTACATGTCACATGAAAAAGAAATCAAATGAAATCATACGTGAACGTACGCGCGTGAGTGATTTTCAAATTATAAAAATTAAGCTTCCGTGAGTTTTACAAAAAAGCTGTGACATTCCTGCCGTACTAATTACCAAGGGATCGAAAAACAAATACGAATATCTCTACTCCAAGGCTATTAGGAAACATTGTGCGACAGTCTCGAGGGGATTTGAAAGTTCTTGCTTCCTTTTTTTACATTTATAAATGCTCATTTTACAATTTTCAAAAGTTCTAGAATGAAGCTGTGGCCATCTTTTTCCTTGTGATTCAAGTGTTCTTTGAAAATTATAGAATAGAGAATAATATTTATCTATGAAAGGCATTTTTATGAAAAGAAAAGATTCACTGTTGGACTTTTGCATCCTCTCCGAGAGTAATTAAGCGAGAAACATTTTTTATTAGAGAGCGACGAATTTTCTCAATGACTAAAATAAAATGCGCATACAATATGACTCATAACTTTCACGAAGCATAAACACACTGTAGATGTAGAGTAAAAGCATTGTCTTTTAATTATGACAAATTATGCATCAAGTATTCACGATTTTTATGATTTCAATTAATTTTGCAAAGAAAGAATCGTAGAGAAGGAGAGACAAACGTAGCTCGGAAAGTAAACTATGAAAATAATGGTGAAAACGAAATCATCGCTACCTCGCGTTGTGAAAAGATCAGGAGAGATCTATACTTGAATAAAGTAGAAATAAATACTCATATACCCACTAAGAAATCGACGTATATACTAAGAGAGGATGAAAGCAAATTATATAAAGCTGACACGAAAAGGAACTCAATCCAATAAAATACGTTTGAACGTACATGTGCGAGATGATAAAAAAAAATGGTTGCGAATCTGTCAAACAGCGTTCGTAGATACGTTATACCTTTTTTAATATATATATATGAATGAACAAAAAAAATAATAATAATGAATTGATACATTAATTAATTTAAGTAGACTTTTTGCGAATGAAATGACGACCATCTTATATGCAGATTATTATATATTATTCTTCCGCCGATATTGAATAAAGTAGATTGTCTTTAAAAGATGAAGATATATCGTACTGGTGAAAATCGAAACTGAAAACAATAAACAATAATACGACGATGATGAAGAACTAGGGACTGTCTCTCTCGCTTCTTCCAATTATACATACAATATTTAATAATAAATGATAACCGATAATTTGTAGCGTTTAAGCAGCCTCACAACGCGATTTCACGTTGTCATATACATATATTATTTCTAGAGAATATTCGAATAGACACTGGAGTGGACGGAAGCTTAGCTTAAATACGCATCCAATGAAATTTAATGAAAATTTAATGAAAAAGTAAATGAATAAATAAACTAAAAGAAATATATATCCTGCCTGCCGGAAATATCTCTGTCATATAAATCGGATTTTTTACATGAAGATGGAAACGTAATAAAAGAATCGAGTTGATAGAGCTTTTGAGTTCTGAATCCTTCTAACACTTTAGAGGAATTGAATTCTTATCAAAAAGAGATACGAATTTATTGCGTTTCATCGTTCGTTAAAACGAAATGCGAAAGAATCATTGTTTATTAATTAATTTTGTAATAATAATTTTTTTAGTTCCCGTGCATTACGTATAAATAACGACTTCATTTGGAAGTATGATGAGAGCTTATCATTGCACTTAGCACGGTAACTGACCTGGTAGAAAAGTATCTTCGAAGTCTTGTAAAAAAGTAAAAAAAATGGATAGTAAAGGAGGTGTGATAACCGTTTGAAACAAATGTTGTATTCGTACTATTTTCTTAATTACTGTGAAGAAAAGTGAAAAACGTTAGTATAAAGGATTATTTATGTGTAAGATAACAAGTGAATCTTTGTTGAAGTGTCCCAAATGTATGACGTTAACATAAAAACGGTATAAAGCTCAGCTATAAAAAAGAACTTTTCCACCAGAGTTATAACTCGTAAAAATAGTGAGAACGAAGAATTTATCCTCATTGAATAAACAAAAAATCTTAGCTGAAATAAGTGAAGAAAATCATAATAAAACGGACGCTACATTAGCTATTAGGATATAGGTAGAACAAAAAATTATTAAACTGATATTGGATACTTGTATTTAGCGTTAAGTATGTTGTATAGTTTGATGTCCGAATCTCTATCTTCTCTCTCACTGTCTATCTCTCTGATGAATTATTCTTGCTGATAAACATGAAATGAGCAAGTCATTTATATATGTAAGCAAAGAGACGTGACCACATTTTATCGTATATTCAATTTAAATAAATTTATTTTCGCTCTTAAATCATATTAATTCTACATTCTTTGAAAAAATGATAAATTTATTCAAAGAATTTCGACAAAAAGTACTTCAATTATGTGAATGGATAATCTTTAGGCGAGACTCTATCGACTAATATTTTGACATTTTTAATAGAAAAGATACTGCAACTTTTATAATTAAGCTTACACATTTTCGTAAAAAATAAGGGAATGTAAGTTAGCAATGAGAACAATAGAACTGTAGAACAGCCAATCGTAAAATTTGAAAAACAGTTTATCTGCCAGTTTTCTTATATTAGTATTTTTATATAAAGTAAACATATTATGGTTAGTTATTACTATCTTAAATGATATTTATTATTATTTTGTAAATAATCTATAATCGTAATTAATTATCGTTTAGTCAAATCAATAATTAATTATAAGTAATAGCAATAATTAATTGTTTGTATAAGAAATAATCAGAAAAATGTAAATTTTCAGAAATATTGTAACAAATCATAATTGAAGTACTTTCATAAGTGTAACAAAATTAACAAAGCGATTTTAATTATCAGCCTTATTTATTAAAAGTTGCATTGTTATACACCACATCGATTTTCTTAAAAGTGACAAGAATAATTGCTTTCATGTTGAAATACACACAATGTAAAAAAATGTAAGTATCGATGAGTCAAGACCAATTTTTATAGTTTGTTTTTCCTCGTAAACCTGTACAATTATTTTTGCAATCGACGAAAAATTTCGAAAAATTTTTATCACGTGTATAAATTAAACGTTCATTAAACTGACATTCATATGAAATTATCACATAAATAAAATAAAATAAAACATAATAATGTGTTGACTCTATCCATGAATAAGAATTAGAGAAAATTTAATTTTCGAATTATTATTCGAGCCAGTAGCAACTACAAGAAGCGAACGAATTCCAGAGACGTGAGAGAAATATGAATGTGTGAAACGCCATTGCGCTATCAGTTAAATAATATGACGTTAACGAACTCGAGAGTGATTTATCAAAATCGCCACCAATAAACGTGTATTTCGCTCTCGACACGAGAGACTATTTTTAGTCATTTTGTGTGTCAAACTTGCCTAAGGTAAAATGAATATGGAGTATGGGCTTTGATTATACATCAGCTCCTGATTATGGCTGAAATGTTTCTAAATTTATATATTACATTAAACTCTTATTAAAATGTTCAGTAAGTCAAAGCTTACTTTTACTCAGCCATTTGCTTGGTCCAAAATCTAATCTACAGGTAGTTTATTAAAAAGGCACGAACGAGAACCAATGTTATTTTTATTTTTTTCCAATTTTTTTATTTGGGCTTTTCTTTTTCTGTTTTTTAGGGAAACACCACAAAGTAGGGACACGAACGAAAACACGTGTGACGAGGAATCGATTGCAGACGAATGGCAATGAGTTGACGACGCACAACAGCACCGTTGTATTTTTTTTGTTCAATCAACAATCAATTAATTTAAAGCTCCCTCATACAAACACGTGATAAACATAACAAACACGATGTGAAGTACTCCACTCTACAAGAAAAAGTCGACGATATTGCAACGACGACGATACTTGTATAAATTGTGGCCTTGCTGATAATTTGTACATGTCCCCATGATGATGATCACATAGGATTATACAGAAATGCCGCGTGTGACAATTATAATGTGTAGTTTTGTTGTTGCCGTCGACGTTAATATCTCGTGCGAGCGAATCGAAATAATTCTGAATATTCAGATATCTGAAAATTTTCAAAAGTTTGGCTCACGATTTACTTTGAAGCTTTAAAATCAATGTTTATTTATTTTTGTATATGCGTTTTTTTTTTAAATTTTTTAAATGTTTTTGAAAAAAATATTAAGATTATATAATAATCTATTGAAAGTTAGCAATTTCAAGAAATACTGCGTTAATTAATAAGCTCTATGTAGGAAATAATTCAAGAATTTTAGAATGCTCAGTGGCATTTCTTAAAAATTGTTAACTAAAAAACTTAACGTATTTTATTTAATTTAACATTCCAAAATTTAATTCTTAACTGTATCGAATAAGACGAAATAGTTTAAATTATCAAATGTATCGGGAAAAACTCATGAAAATTTCAGATGTCTGCGCTCGCTTACTAACTAGCGTACGTAATACTTTGCATGCTTAGCGGATACCTTTCGTACCTAAACATTGTCGATGAATAAACATATAAAATAAATAACATAACTAGACAAACCGCGCTGAAGAAAATGGAAGAAGCGCAGAAGAGCGACATAGTGAAATAAAACCCATGCAAGGTGGTGATTAAGTTAAAAACAAAGAATAGACATGAAAATTGTGCAACATTTTTTTAGGGAAAATTTCTAACGTGAACATATAAAACAAATATTGTAATAATCGATAATCAAACGAAGTGAATCTCTGAAGATCTTTGTGGCGAGATTAAAAAACCGAAAGAAAAACACGAGTACAGTGAATAATAATAATTATGGACACAATGGAGAGGAGGAGTGCAAGTTTGTATATGATTAATACTGTGCGGATGAATTTTACGATGTTAATTTATACATATATATTATATATCTGTAGATTGTTTCCCTTTTTTCTTCTTTTTGGCCTTCCACTTAACAAAGAAAAAAAAATGAAAGCTATATCCATATGCGAAAATACATCAATGCGAAAAATATGCAATTGAGGATGACAAGATTAAAGGTTCGTCGTAAATTTAGAATAATTGATTTTGGTTTTACTTACTGTACCTATACCCTTCTTCCTACAGACATACTTGTTAAAATCGTTAAAAGAGTTAAATGTGTTAGTACAATAACGGGCACGTGTGACAATTAATTTTCTTTTCATAAAACTTTAAGGATTTTATATATCTATATATTATATACTTTCATTTTGCTAAAATTGCAAATATGTGTTAATAAGATGATATTATTATTTAAAATCAATTTATATTATTGAAAATTACTTATTATATAATTACTTCAAATCATATACATTTCATTAAAATTAATCAAAGTTGCTGAAAATTGACAAAAATCAAGTTTCACGTCCTTAACTTTTTAAATAAAGGTTTTAAAGAAAAAAATGACTTCGGATTGAATGAGTCAAAATACATGAGTCTATGATACTATGAGTCAAAATACATAAGAATAGGCCGGTTTTGCCTCTGGACCTTTGCGTGTACACGGAGCAGCTCTCAGATTATTTTGCCTGAATAAAATAAAATTCTACAGCACGTATCAATCGTAAAAGCTCCAGCAAATCAAGTCTCAAAAAGTCTTATCCGCGCAACTAATAACTACAAGAAACCACAGTCACGTTTCATTCTCCAAAGTGTACATACATTTTGCACTACGTACCTATGCGCATATTTCGCTTCCACGCCTGCGACTCCGGAACTTCGATACGCCTGTATAAAGTTTCGCCGAGAGCGACTTTTCGTAATTAATGTGCGCACCGCCGAGCGCAAAAGTTTGTTATCTATAGCGCGCTATAGGTGTAGCGGGTATATATTAGGCTGATGAGAAGAAGAGACTCGCCTGTATGGAGACTGCCTTTTTGTATGTATACCTTCTCTGCAGAGATATAGGGGTTATTTACGCGGATGATTGATTAGTTGCAGCGGTTTGATGTGATTATTTGTGGGTGGTTTGGAATTTTAAAAATTCGGTATAATATCAGTAATATTGGGAATTTTATAATTGCTTTGTATTGTAAGTAGTAACATAAAAGTTAATCGGGCGTTCACACTTGATATTTCTTTTGAAATACTATTGATATATACTGAAAATAATATCGATATACTATTTTGGGATTATTCCTATTTCATTTTTAACCAATAATATTGGCACGGTGCTTTTAACTTTTAATGGTTTATATTACTATAATTCCAATATTCTCATTAAAACTTACATGGCTATAGTTTCAAGTAGTATAATATAGTAATTGGTCAGCCAATGTGAATTTTTCAGATGTAATAAACGATATAATGAAATATACCAACCATTTAAAACTTGTACAAGCAGTCCCTAATTTAATATTTCTTAATAGTATAACAATAATATTAATCAAATTCATATATTATCTTCACTGGGATGGAATAACGTTATTAATAGTAACAGATGAGTAAGTCAGACGAGAGCAATTGTTCGTCAGTCCATCGTTCAACTAGATTTACGCATTGACGTTGTCACCTTCAATTGAAACCATGGAGAAGTAAATCTTTTTAATTTTTACCTTCCTGTACGTTCAACCGAAAGTTTATTCCAGAGATAATTAAAGAAGGTAAGTGTAAAAGAACAATCCAAACTTTCCCACGTACGGTGTATTTATTGTAACATTCAACTGACAACAATATAATATGTACAGTGTTTTTCTTTACGTATATATACGCAATATATTATAATTAATCCCCTTCTAGCGTTTGTTTGTATATTGTATGTATAATATTTATATCCACTTTTTCTCGATCTGTCTTCTGTCCTATAGTGTGTGTGAATACTCGCCATCAATCACAGCTTACAAGTGATTGGTTTTAATTATATATGCGTGTATATTTTTTTTCAACTTCATTCTCATTGTTTATAATTGCTGCGTAAGCTACATGGATTTGTCGTCTTGTTTTTCAAATTTCTCTCATCGCATATATAATAATAATAATAATTTCGACGCTAATTGCTATTGGATTTTCACTTGAATATGTTTCCCCTCCCGACTCTAAGGTTTTAACATTTTATATTATTTTTTTAGCATTATTACTTCTCCGCTAAAATCTTGTTTCATTATACTTTTTATTTTTTTGGGATTCTTATTGTACAAATTCACTTGATGGATGGACGCGTTCTCCTATAAAATATTTTTCATTATCATCGTGTACATGTCGCTCGGATTCTTTATCGTGCAAAAAGAAAAAAACGCTCGAGCGGTCGCAGACTTTTTTCGCAAATTTTATTTTTCTCTTGTAACATTATATACTTTTACTTTATAGAATTATTCTCGAATCTCTTATTTTTTCTTTTCCTATGTGTTATTGTCTCTCTGATCATAATAATAATGTTTTTATATAGGCTTTGCAAAATTGCTTCCTTTCCGCTTAAGCGATAATATCAGGTGTTTCAGTTTTATTGAATTTCCTTTGTTTCGTTACATTTTATTGTCTCGTTTGCAATCATTATAGGCTCTTTTCAATCTTAATTTTATTTTTCATTTTATTTTAAAAGTGTAACACCATCACAGGTTATATGAAATAATGAGATTATTACGTTTTGTCGTTTTCATCGCTTTTCAGATTTTTAAAAAATTTTTCTTTTAAAACAGTTTATCTACGAGCGAGAGTATAGAAGCGAAGACACTGCGTGAGTTTATTTTATACTTGCGACACATTAAGAAATAGAAAATTCAACGCTCAGGGAATATAACAATTTTTTTATTTCAATATAATTTGCAGAATAAATGCAGTTTAGTTTCGGCAAACATTTCTATTAAACTTTCTAAAATTATAGTTTCACTGCAATTAAAAAAAATGTCTTAAATATTTAATGAGAAATCATCGTGTTTATATAATTATATGTTTTTCGCCAATAAATTTATTAAAATAGTCAAACTGATAATATGAGAATAACAAATTTTGCAGAAGCTTGACTGCATCTGCTCTACTCTGTCTCTTTTTTTTACTCGTTCCAGTTCTTGTAAACACGCAGTTTCTTTGTTTTAAAACCGCATTTCTTAATTTATTTCCACGTCGAAAAAACACATTGATATGAATATTTTTTGTTTTTTTTATTACTTATATATTTTTTTTTTAATTTTAAAGTATCCTGTTTTTTTATTTTATTTATTGTTGTGCGCATAAAATCCTATCGACGTTATTTACATTATGCCTCTAATGAAGAAAATTCTATGTTGTGCCATAATTGTTTTCTTTTGTTCATGTATATAATAATAATAATAATGACATAATTATAATAATTATATGTGTATATATACTACAGTCGTTAACAACGATGCAGTTATTGTCATACAAATTTGTGTACTCTAAATTCGAGGAAAGCATGCTTTTGCCCCAGTCAAAATTGAAAATTTACCTTAAAAAAATGTGATAACAGAAATGATTTTTCACTAAGCCTATGTCGCCAGTACATAACATCGTCTCGTATTAGGTACTATTACAAGATATTGTTATCAATCATAAACAGTCACAGCGATACTTTCTTTTCTCATGCGTTCTTTTGCTTAAATGCATTGTAATATATAATTGTAATTTGTCTTTGCAATTGAGGGCAGAACGATGTTAATTTTAGCACCTTTTATATATGAGTTCATTTTGTTTTCTTGTTTATTTTATATTCTCTTCGTTTATTCTTATTTTGCCGAACTTAAACAAATGGTAATGTCATCATTTTTCAGTGAAGGATAGAGAAGATCTATATTTATTAATATGCGTATATAATATTTTTGAGCATAAACAGTTAATAAACTTTTCTCGATTTACATACTGGGATATATTGAAGATATTACAGGAGATATGCGAGGGTATATAATGATATGGATTTATCAGTATAACAACATTGTACTCACAACAAGTTAATTTCTTTTCTTTTTGTACTAATTATGTTATAAACTATTTATTGTTTTAAACACTATGCAAGATTTATAACTTTAGGATATAATAGGTTTTACAAATTTTTCTATTTTTCTTGTACTGCCTTGCTATTATAGATTCCTCTTAATAATTAAATTATGTCACTGCAGCATATATATTATATAAATGCTAATATAGTAGTTTATAATTCAATTAAATGTAATGACAGTAATTTACTTAAAACAGTAAATTATATAGGAACCAAAATAAATCACAGAAATATATATTAACAAATAGAAATTATCTTCTATTAATTTTATGTCATATGATATTTTGCGTGTAAAGTACGTTAAAAATAACCAGTGCTTGAATCCATTTACGGTGTGTATAACATCACGTTGCTTTTCGGTCATGTGTATAATATAACATTTAATTATTTAATAACATTATTGTTAAAAAGTCATAAATCGTCGATATGATCGATATACGGATATATTTTTACTGCATACGCAGAAAGCACACTCGTTTTTCTTTCTCCATTATTTTTCCTCTCCCCGAAAAAATATTTTACGCATATATAAAATATTTTTTGGGGTACTTTAAATATTATTTTTTGAGTTTTAGGGGCTTGGAGTTGTCGTTTCAAAGTATAATAATATAATTATTTAATTTACTGCTTTCTCATGTGTGTTTGTTCATTAAGATTCGTTACCAATTTAACTAATATAACTATATTTTTAACAGAAGTTCGTATAGTATTATTTTTTATTCATATAATATAACAAAATTTAAAAATGTTCCAAGCTCCTCCCTCTCAATAATCACGCACTCGCACGCAATAGCACATATCGATTCTCAATTTTGCCGATTTTGCGTAGTAGGCCTCTGAGAATATTTATTTTCGTACAACGCGATTGCAGACTTAACGATTTTTAAATATATTATTGTCGTTTTGCTTATAACGTCATACACATCCCCATATCCTTTTCGATATACATTCCTATTTCCTCGATCCTCTCTAATTATTGTCGGTAACTGAATAATTTTATTGTCTTCTTTTTCTTTATTTATGTTTCCCCTTTAAATCGACACTTATATGATGCACGGACTCAAATATTGCTCTAAAATAATCAGATGCATTTCTGAAAATTTGTGCAATATATTTTCGTCCCTGCATGTATAGCACTTGATAAATGTGTCCCCCATGTTTCCTAATTCGAATAATAGTTTTAGTGCGATACAGTTATTACATATACCGTCAATCGGAAAACACGAATTGGCTCGTTTGGGCAATCGATGATAACAATTACTCGCTCTCGTTAAAATCTCATTGCTACCTCTATGGATTTACTTTCAACATGATTAGACTACCGCGATGTACTAATCGATCGGTTCATACACATTATAAAACAATAAAGGATCATGTCGTTGTCAACAAAAGGAAAACGAAGAGCAAGACGTCCCGCTTTGTGTACTCGACGAGATTAAAAGGAAGAATCTAATATACTTGTCGAGTAGATAAAAAGCGAATACAGCCAAACGCGAAAAACATCATAGAAGTATAAAAGCATCGCCTCTACGCGCATCCCCCATATTACCAGAAAAGATCGATCGCGACTTAGTTATAGCTGGGATTATTATTTTCATCCTTTATATATGATAAATATCACTCAAAAAGGCCGAAACGGAAGGATAAGAATGTGGAAGAGATTTTGCAGCGGGTTACTCGCGCTCGTACATTATTATGTATATATGATTGTTATACCTATAATTTTTTCGCGCGAAACTACCTTGTGATAATATACGCGCTCGCGTCGTGTCCGATGGACGGCTCCTACGACTAAAAATTGTACGCTTCTTTATTTGCGACGTTGACGTGCTGATTTGACATTTTTTTTAATAATTAAGTATATTTCTTGCAAATAAGTACTCTCTCTAAAAATTAATTTGAAAAACATTGAAGATCTACATAATAAAGTATGTGCTTCTAATAATGAAAACAAAAAAATTAAAAGATTATATTTTTATACTAAATCGAACATCGATATAGATGAAGAGAGGCCAAAACATGTCAACTTTGCAAAGCGATTATTGATGTATCTAAAAAGTCGATAAATATACATATCGTGAAATGCCAGTGTCTTCTCATATCTTAAATATATATACTATTCATACGATTATCGTGTATATTGCGAACGCTAATTAATAATGGCTTTCCGAGTTTTCCATCTCTCATATCGATCCTCATGGCGCGAACTGCGTGTATGTGTGATAATAAAAATTAGCTCATATCCAGATATATTAGATTGTACAAAGTAAAATATGAAAAATCAACGAATCTCGAGATTCTCACTTATTCTCCTTCGGTCAAATATTCGGAACAATATAACAATATAACAGCAAAGTCGCTTCGGTATATATCCCCGTATACGCGATATACTCACAGTGCTTTTATTACATTATACTAAAACTGCGCTTGCGAAAAGCTCGTCGCTGGATAGCGAAATCCTTCTTTAATTGACTGGCGCCTGCAGCTCTCGGCGTATATCGATTTTGTCATTAACGCTTTCGGAGGGCGACCGAAAGATTTGATCTTCTGGAAATTTATTCGGATCCTTTGTGTTCGCGAGATATGTAGTATAGGTGCAATAATTAGGTGTATAATTTATATGGGCTTTGGATTAAAAATCTTTTGGATATGTTAGTCGGATATGTAAGTAGTTACGGAATGTAACTCAAGAAAAGTATACGATATAATTTTCAATTGCCCAACCCTAGATATGACAATCCTCGAAATGCGCGACGCCACGTATATTATGTATATGTTTATAGCCGCACTTTTACCCCTGTCAACTAATATTTATATAATAGCGTAGGTCATGTGTGTAGATGTGTGTTTGTATGTGTATATACGCAAGTACATCAGTATGTGGATGACTCGTACGGTATTAGTTAAGATATTAGCGATGAAGGTTTAAGTAAGATCGAGATCCTCGTCGTCGTCGTTAGGACCACCGGTGGGACAGCAAAGACCCTCGGAGCCGTCGGCCCTTATGCAGAAGAGTAGTGTCTCTGCCACCGTTACCTCGTGTGGCATTATTCCGTGGAATTCCTTGAGATCCGCTGCCGGGAACCAGGCTTTCTCGTTGTCGTCGATTATCAGAATATTGAAGTATCTGAACATTAATTTGCTCGCTTTATTGACAGTTTTTAAAAGTCGGGGGTCTATATAAGATTTTGCTTTTTTCATTTCCTCATGACCATTCTGAACCATGAACCGTTCTGAATTTTTACACGATGCATAGGCTACATATTACCATAAAAATGTCAAATTACCTGCAAATAGCGACGATAGGGATCCAAAGAATGGAGGCAAGTATGAGTACGGCGATCAGGACAAGCGCCCAGGCAGGCCACTCTTGCCTCTCGGTGACGCCCTTACTGGCGACCCAAGCTTGGTAACCGCTGCCCTCGACGACTATCTCTACGAATGATGCTATCAGGATGCTCAGCATCGCCAAAGGACTCAAGTACTTCCAGCAGATCAGCCAGTAGAGACCTGGACGACTGCCCGTCATCAGCTCAATGTCGTCGGCGAACCTGAGAATTTTTCGAAATTTCATTTATTCATATTTGTCTTGATAGTAGTAGTAGTAGTTGGATCATGATGATAACGTTAAAATTCATGCATTTCCATTTTAGTACTTGAAAAACGAAAGTGAACTGTTGTGAAAAGTATACTATACAGACCTTTTGATTCCATACACGTAAGACACTCCGATGCATTCGAAGAAGGCGATGATGAGTAGCGGGAAGTTGCCGCTGAAGTTGTCGAATAGAACGAAGACGTAACTACCGGCCCCGTGTGCGAAGGCCATCGATATTATGCAGCAGAGTAGGCAGATGCTACCTGATTTTTACAATAAATATATCTGTGTAATTTTTATCCAAAAGAATGTTTCTATATTTATAGCTATAATCAAGTTGTTCACACAAATGATTACGAAATGAGATGTATACCGTTGTAATTTCGTGCGGCTATTTCATTTGAATTGAAAAACAAAATTATCGATAACTAGAAATAAATATAGGATAAATACATTTGAAATAATTTTACAACGACGACGCTCATAGAGGCATCTCGTGCACAATATGTTGCTTACAAAACAAACAAGAATGACAAGCCAAGTCAAAACAGCCCATCGCAATTGGCAGTAATTCCTCTCTTACACGCAGCATGAGTCCCGTGTCTAATGAATAATGACTGCCTCGACACTGCCGTCGTGCGAGTAGTCAAGCTCTCAATGGGTTAATAACCCTCTAACTCTTCTATACTTTCTGCTCTTAAACGCCATCATATGTATATACTTATGTGTACGTGCACGTACAGAACGTTGTACAAATATAGAGAGTAAATGAGTTTATCATGAACTTGCCAGTGAGTATTTCCTTGCGAAGGTTGGGAAAGAGCTTCATGTCGACGATGCTGGTGACGACACCCTCGAGGGTACCGAATTGCGAGTCTATGCCCAGCGTGAACAGCATCAGAAAGAAGAGGACCGACCAGAACTGCGCCCCTGGAAACTGGTTGATCGCCTCTGTGAAGATTATGAAGGCCAGTCCTGTGCCCGATGCCGACTGAAATTTTTCAAATCGACGTGCTTGATTATTATTTTCATTTGCTATTGTTACTTTACTAACATAATTTTTGCAATTTTTCATACATACGTTATTTTTATATAGAATTTAAGAGATAACAGAATCGTTATAGTTATCATTGTATGTGTATAATACTGTGTACAGGTTAATAATGGAATATAACAATTCAAAGCTTTAAACTTTGTAATTATTTTCAATAAAAACTAAAAGTAATCAATGCACAGAGTGACATGCGGCTATGGACACAACAGATTGACACTGCAGCGTTGAAAAAAATGTTGCTGAACCAATATTTGTGCGCAGATCGATAAGATACGATGTTCATCATGATTTTGCATGTTTTTATTTTATTCTTAAATTAATCTTCAGTCTGCTAGAAGTCCAATCCAATATACATTATACAGTCTGTAACTAATAATGAATCCATTGATTGTTAACTCGTTAATATTTCTCGAATATCTTAATTGCCCCAATAGTAATTTAGATTGCACTGGCTTAATCGCTGAATTTATACAGACCCGCCGATTTTTCAATACCGATCTACTCCCACGCGAATCGATTGCGTCAACGTGAATAATTCCGATCATTCATTTCCGAAGTTGTAAGATCCAAGTATATCCATAAGTGAGATTTTATAGAATGTCTTGCAATAGGCACACCGGTAGGCACTCGATTGCTTATCGGGTGTATAATTATAATTTCGATAGATTTTAATGTTATCAGCCACGTGCAAACACACGGATATATATCTTTCGAATTTTTGCCGTATCTCGAGCGAATCTTTCTTAGCTTATCTCCTCGTGGAAATGGTAATTTACGACGGTGAAATATTCATATAGCTTTGGAAAAGCAGTTTTAGTGTCGCTCGTCATACATATAGAAATCATACTCTCTGCAGTTCTTTGGTTATTTCTCTTATGTTGAGTTTCGCCGTGACGTTATCGTCGCATTAATTACGCTTGATTATATTGAGCTTTATACTCGCCACGTTAACTGCAAATATAAACTGCAAAATTTACATAAAATGATGACGCAGATACTCGAATAAAAAATCAAACGACTCGAATCCAAACAATAATAATCTCCAAAACCAGTCGTCGAATTTCTGATCGTCGAAAAACCGGTTCTCTCCAAATCCGCCAAAACCATCAGCCTCGTACTATAGATCTGCCAAAGGTATAATATACTCGCACTGATAATAAAAGTCTCGTTCGCTCGCAATCTAAGCGAGATAAAAGAGCACCGCTCTCTTACTCCCTCTTTCCCTCTCTCTCTCTCTTTCTATATACTTACTGCTCGGAGTAGGATACGCTCGTTTATCGTTACCAGTCGTAGCGCAGCGGCTCCACGATGAATATGTCGATGCGCGCGCTTTTCCTTTCGTGTTCTTGATTTTTCTACAACACCATCAGTGATCGAAGCCGATTTATAATAAGTTTCAGGAGAGATGGAGAACGAAAAGA
This sequence comes from Cecidostiba fungosa, assembly GCA_900474305.1. Taxonomy (NCBI): domain Eukaryota; kingdom Metazoa; phylum Arthropoda; class Insecta; order Hymenoptera; family Pteromalidae; genus Cecidostiba; species Cecidostiba fungosa. Next base: position 222,110 of record UCOJ01000011.1, read on the forward strand.
AGTACTACAAGCCTAATCCCAAGCTGACGGCTAATCCGTTCAGTAAATTGTTCTTCTGGTGAGTTGTACTGCTGAATTTTTGAAAATCGGCAAGAGACCGGTGTGTTCGCGTGCGACGACTTTTAATGCAGCGGTTAATTGAGAGATAACGGTGATATACCTTGTAAATTCTTCTGTTTTCTAGTTGGTTATTACCGATTTTCGCGGAGGGAAGAGACCACGACCTCGAGACGAAAGACCTGTACGAGGTGTTGCCGGAGAACCTGAGCGAACCGATCACTGACAGACTCGAGAAGTACGTTTTTCTTCCATTGCTTCATCACACGATCCGCAGTCTCCAGTGTAATATAAAATGTGTATAATAAAATTATTGCACGATTTTTCACAGCTACTGGAACGTCGAGTTCGAAGATGCGAGGAAGAAGAATAGGAAGCCGAGTTTACTGAGAGCCTTGAGGGCAACGCTGAAATGGACGTTTCTGAAATACGCGATACACTTTTTCTTTTCGCATCTTATATTCAAGTGAGTATATACAGTGACGCATGAGAGTATAACAAAGAGATATAACGCCAGATACCGGACGAAGGAATAACGCTTGAGAAGCGAGAAATGCATCGGCTGCATAATATTATCGGAATTTAATAAAACTCGTACTTTATTAATATGAGCAAGTCGATACAGCTTGTTTGCTATCTTATAATGTATTCTAAAGAGAGAAGGAAAAATGCTGTTTCGAAATTATCTTCATAGACAGTATAGTCTGCATCGACACTAATCTTACAAAAAATTATTCAATATATAACATAGGTATTTTCATTAGAACAATACAACCACTGGCTGTCGGCTACCTGATATGGCATTTCGACGAGCGATCGAATTCTAGCACATTGGAAGGCTATGCATATGCGACTGGTTTTGTCTTGATCACCATTTGCGATGTGATGCTCTTCAATCAGATGTGGTTCGGTTTAAAGTCGATCGGCATCAGCGCAAGAGTCGCCTGTGCTTCGCTTTTGTATCGAAAGGTGAAAACTTACACTAGTTTATTTATTTATAAGATATATTTATCCGAATTTTATATCGTAAATTGTTTATATTCTTGAAAGATTGTTTGATAAATCAGACAATAATTGTTAAGTTTCTCGAGCGATCCACTTAATTTAATCGCAGTAACGAACTTCAATTATGCATATATATATACACAAGTGACGTCATAATCTTCCCCCAACGAACGTTTTACGATCTCGTTCATGAAACACTGTGTCTCGAGATTAATAAATACATACGTATATGATAATAGAGTCGTGTAGACATGAAGCGGTCATCGCTCCAAGCTCACATTAAAACTGACGGCTCGATTCTTTTGTCGTAGCGAAGGTTAATCGCATCAAGTGCATCTCTTCGTACAAAGTTCAATACATATAAAAAAAAATATATATATAAATTATGCTATATTGACATATATACAGATAATGAGGCTTCCGCACTCGGCGAAGCAAGTGACGGGCGGCCGAATAATCAATCTGCTCTCGAACGACGTGGGAAAGCTCGAGTTCTGCTTCCTGTTCCTCCACATTCTCTGGGTCCTTCCGATCCAGCTAATCCTGATCACGTACTTAATGTGGCGAGACGTAGGTGTAGCTTCCATCATAGGTGTCCTTTCGCTCATCGTGCAAACCGTACCTATACAAGGTATAACTTGATAAGTCTTAATTTAGCAATTCGAGCATTTCACGTGTGAATCATTTCGTAGCCTTCAGTGGCCGAATAATCACCAGACTGCGTCGGAAGATCGCCGCGAGAACGGACGAGCGAATTTTACTGACCAAAGACATCATCCACGGAATCAGACTCATCAAGATGTACACCTGGGAGAAGCCATTCGAGCAGTTTATCTTCCAAGCGAGAAGGTGCTTGATTGTTTGTTTTATTGAATTTACTTAACTTTGCGCTGATGCTGATGATGAAAAATTGATGCAGGTACGAGATCGATGTCATCGCGACAGCTTCGTATTTGAAGACAGTATTGTGGTCCATAATGGCTTTCGCCCAGCGTACGCCGCTCTTTGTCACGGTCATGATCTACGTACTTCAAGGCAACAGCTTGTCGTCACACACGGTGTTCACGCTCATTCAGTACTTTAATATACTGCACGTGATGACCGGCTCGTACTATTTGAGGGCCGTCAACACGATCTCGGAAGCCGTCGCGTCGATCAAACGTATGCAGGTGAGCGATTTATCAGTAGGGTTTATAATTTTTAACAATATTGTTAAGTAAATCTATGTATGATATTTATAATACTTGAATTCGTGGTTTTCGTTTGGAACCAGGAATTTCTACTTCTCGAAGAACAAGTGTCCAGCATCAGAAGCTTGAAATCCAGCGACGACAATACAATCATCTCAATCGTCGGAGTGAGTGCCTCGTCGATCGAAAAGTCCGACGTTAATTTCTTGCACGACATCAACCTCTGCATTCGACGAACGTTGCTCTACGCAGTCGTGGGTCCAGTTGGCGCAGGAAAGGTAGTTTGGTGAGATGCACATGAGAGCAATGCATTATTGAGAATATACCATCTTTTGATGTTTTATCATAATTCAGTACATCTCGTATAGTAGTAGCAAGCTTTCGCTTTTCTCGATGACTCACCACAAACCAATTGATCTTCAGGACTTTTAACATGTTCTAGAGCTCACTTTTGAAATTGATCATAGATGAGCTTAGACCGGCTACAGGTGAGGTTCAGGTCTATGGCGACATCTCTTACGCCAGTCAAGAGCCGTGGATTTTCAGAGGAACTGTCAAGAGTAACATTCTCTTCGGCCAGCCGTTTGACGCTGACAAATATGACAAAGTCATTGGAGCTTGTGCACTTTTGGATGACTTTGAGCAGTTACCCAATGGCGATGAGAGCATAGTCGGTGAACACGGCGCAAATTTGAGTGGAGGACAGTGTGCGAGAGTCGGTTTGGCAAGGTGAATTTCGAATAATGAATTTAGAAAGTGTGATTTTTTTTTTAATTGTGGTGTTTTTTTCTGGACAGGGCAGTGTACAGGGATGCCGATATATATCTACTTGATGATCCACTTTCCGCTGTTGACAGTCGTGTTGGCAAGCGATTGTTCGAAGATGTCATAAACGGTCTGCTCAAAGACAAAACTCGCGTTCTCATAACGCATCAGCTGCAGTATTTAAAAGAAGCGGACGAAATCATCTTGATTGATAAAGTGAGGATAAAGTGTAATAGATCGGAAATAAGCGCTGAGTTTAAATGTATATAATATTTAAATTGCTTATTCGCAGGGTCGGGTAGAGTATCAAGGCGATTTTGCAAATTTACCCAAAACCGAAGAGCTGTTTCAATACCTGAATCTGAATGAGACCAATGACACGGATAGGAATAAAAAAAAGTCCATCACAGATTCGAGTGAGTCTGTTCACTCTCAATCGAATGCCGATAGTGACGATGACGAAAAAGCTGAATCACAGGAAACCGAAAAATTGATAGACAGTAAGACAATACTGGCGAAAGCCGATGAAAGCCCAACATCGAGTAAACCGGAAATTACGAAAGAGAAAAGTAACACGTATTGGAGATATTTCACCGCTGGTGGCTCGTGTCTTTTGCCCTTTACGACTTTCGTGGCCTTCGTTGTGGCTCAGTTCTTGTGCAGTGGCTGCGATTACTTTGTGGCGTATTGGTAAGCTTCTTTTTTAAAATACTACAAGCTATAACAGAAGGAAGATTCGCGTGAGTAAACTTTAATTTTAGGACAAGAAGACAAGATAATCGACGTTACACGTCAACGAATGCGACGGAGCTCGAGGCTACGACGAATCCAAAGATAATTGGAAACATAGACTCCTACACTCCATTGTATATTTTTGGAGGACTGATGATCGGTATTATAATCATGTCGGTGACAAAAATGGTGCTGTACTGTACAGTTTGTAAAAAGTCAAACGAGAAGATTCACAATAACATGGCTGCCTGTTTGTTGAGAGCAACGATGCCATTTTTCGCCAAAAATGATTCCGGTATGACGTGTACTTTTTTAGCGTTACTTATAGATACGTGTAAATTATTTATTTTGGATGTTTTCCGATGAAATCTTATAGGACAAATCTTGAATCGATTCACGAAGGATTTAGGAACCGTCGACGAACGATTGCAGGCGCTAATGCTCGAGGCCATCGAGTTCACTTTCATTATCCTCGGAGTAGTATTTCAATTAGTTTTCATAACCTGGTGGTTGATTTTCATCATCATATTCATGGGATTCCTGTTCTGGAGAGGTAGACTTATCGCGATCAAGACCACTCGAGATTTAATGAGACTGGAGGGAAAAGGTAATCTTGACTATAACTTACACGTCGTCAACTTAAAACAAGAGACGTAATAATAGAAGTTACGTTTTTAAGCCAAGAGTCCGGTCTTCTCGCACGTAAATTCCTCCTTCGCCGGCATAGTAACGATTCGCTCTTGTCGAGCCCAGTCAATGGCCTGTAAGCAGTTCGACATTCACCAGGACGATCACACAGCCGCAGCTTCCATATCCCAATATGCCCTTCTGGCCTATAACTTCTGGCTTGACCTTATCACTCTGTCCTTCACTGCCATATTAACCTACAGCTTTCTGGTATTCAGAAATGATATAACAGCTGGAGCAGACGTTGGTCTCGCCATTACACAGGTTCTCATCCTCTGCGGGATATTGGCCAGGGGTATCAAGCTGACCGGTGATATCGAGACGCAGATGATATCGGTGGAAAGACTCTTCCAGTACACTGAATTGGAACGAGAGGACTCGCTGAACAATGGGATTGGACAGAAGCCACCAAGCAATTGGCCTAGTTATGGAAAGATTAAGTTCGATAATCTGTCAATGAGGTACACGTTGGATGACCCACCAATTTTGAAGAATCTGCAGTTTACCATCGAAGCTGGTGCGAAGGTACGTAATCGACGACAGGTTTAAAAATATTTATCTTAGATCCAGTCATTTTTTAACGTACAAATTTAACAACATTGTTTACCAGATCGGTATAGTCGGCCGAACAGGCGCAGGAAAGTCCTCGCTTATATCCGCGCTCTTCCGTTTGGCCCACATCGACGGATTGATCCAGATCGACGACGTGGACATCCGCAATCTCGACCTCGAGCATCTTCGCAGAAAGATATCAATCCTACCCCAGGAACCTATGCTCTTCTGTGTGACTCTTCGTAAAAACCTTGATCCACTGGACAAGTTCGATGACGCGACCCTATGGTCAGCCCTTCAGGATGTCGAACTGAACAACTCCTTCAGTTCTCTGGACGTTCCTCTGGATCAGAACAACCTGAGTACGGGTCAACGTCAGCTCCTCTGTCTGGCCCGAGCAATCCTCAAACGTAACCGAATCCTTATCTTGGATGAGGCAACCGCCAATGTGGACACCAGCACCGACGCTCTGATCCAGAAGACGATACGGGCCAAGTTCAAGGACTGCACCGTACTGATGATCACCCATAGGCTTAATACAATTATGGACTGTGATAAGGTGATGGTTCTTGATCAGGGTAAACTCGTCGAGTTCGACAGACCACACGTCTTGCTGAAGCTCAACGATGGCTACTTCGCGAAGATGCTGCCCCAGATGATGAGCGTTGGCCCAACGGAACAATCCAAGATCATCCAGGATGAGGCGGTGAGTTGATGAGTGTTGTGTACACCTATTGTAGAGCGTACGTGACTCCTCGCATGTTCGTTTACTCGTCATTAATCTGGATTTAGACGATTGCTCGCGCGTCACTTTGCAGAAGGCTTACTGGCTGTATGATGAGCGTTTTGATGCCTGTTCTATTTATGATGTCAGCTATACATACTTATAGTTGACTTTGTAATTGATAATCCGTTTGTTGTTCGTATAGGTAGCCAAAAAGGAATAAGTAGTGTCTTCAGTTTCATCATCGAGTGGAAGACGCGATGGAAGTGAGAGCAGTATTTTGTACATAGTTATATAAAGTGTCCTAGGCGACGATTGATTAATGCTGTGTATTAATAATTATTAAGGTAATTGACGGACGCTGGCGCTTTAAAATAATTTAATATTTTCTCGCGAAGCTATGAGCATCTGTATATGTGTTGCACAATATTATAATAACGTATCTCTCGCGCGGAAATCAGCGAAGACGACGCTGTCGACCGATAAGCGTAGTTGCAAATCACGACAAGGAATTAGCGGTGCGTATTATTGTTGGAGACAAGATAAGATTTGGTCGGAGCCATTTTTATAGTCGCCGATATAACGACAGCGTGACTGTCTGCATTGTATTGATAACGACGGGCTGATGATGAATGCTGCCGAGATTATCAGAGCAAACTCTCAACGGCAGTTTAAACTAGTGCATGCGGCTCATTGTTTGGCAATGGATCTGTGTGTTTGTAAACTACGGAGAGGAGAAAGTAAACCAAAACAGTTTGAGGATTCATGATTTAGTCTTTTTTTTCTGTAATCGCTTTCAAGACCATTGTTTGTATTAAAAGGTATTCTTTGGAAAGCCTCTATACTTTTTGTGTCTTATTTACCTTCCATCTCATAATATTTTTAATCCTTTTTTACAATTTAAAAAAGTGAATTCGTTAAAATTGAAAAAATATACTCACGTTGTCGAGCTCCTTTTCGAGATCACACACGGGCAGTTCAGGCATGAGAAGGTTGGTGAGGCTTCCATTGGAATTGGTAACGTTGAGCAACGCTCCGCTGACCGGCAGTTCAGTGGGAATCTTGCCGGGACTACCAAATATGCTGATTAGCGTCGTGTTCCGGTCAGCGAGACACTGCTCGTATACCATCGTCGCCTTGAAACCTGTCGTGCGAGCAATTGTACGTGATTATAGTGATTTAATTAATCATCTCCGCATTAAAAAAAAAACTTATAAATGAAGATGAAGATAACTTATAAATGAAGATATATCGATAGTTATTATGTATAATATTGATAGTGTTATACCTATAATGGAGAAAACAACGATGCCGGCGAACATGGAGGTGAAGCAGTTCGTCAGGCTGACCATGATTGCGTCGCGGTAACAATTGTTGTTGACAGGGTTGTAGGACGAGAAAGCGATCAGGCCTCCAAATGCCAAACCCAACGAGAAGAATATCTGCGTGCCCGCCTCCAACCAGACTACCGGATCGGTCAAAGTGTACCACTGTAGCGATTAAAACAATGTATATTTTAATGCTTAATTTTCAATTTTGAGAGTAACGTTTTATTTAATTGATCGATAAATAAGATCGAAGACTATACCCTTATAGGTATAGTCCTCGATTTATAAAGGCGTTCTTATATGATTATTTATATTTTTAAAATATGCTTTTCGCTAAACGGAAGTACTTTTTCTTACAACGTATTAAGTATTATAATTATAACAAGAAAAATAATAATAATAAATGTAGCCGTGGAGAAAGATATTTTGACGATTGTCTTGGCTCACCTTCGGCGTGAAGAGGTGACGTAGGCCATCAGACATCCCAGGTAACGTCACACCCCGGAAGAAGAAGATGATGAGAACAATGTAAGGAAAAGTAGCTGTGACGTAGACGACCTATTCACAAGAAGAATTATTAGCATTATCTTTCATTTATTATTTTTTTTTAAATATTGAATTGCGGGAATTTGAAATGATTAAACGTTATACCTTTCCAGACGACGCGATTCCTTTGATCATGCACATGTAGACGAGGATCCACGCGATGACCAGCGCCAGCGCTATCTTCCAATTGAAGACGTCCGGCGTGTTTATGTCCTTCGAGACCATAAGGGTCGTGCGATACCAGAAATATTGCGTCGGACTACTTTGCTGCAATCGTTACAAAACATTCATTGACATTCCTATGCTTAAAATTCAATTACTTTTTAGACTATAAGAATAGATCTATTGCATTTTCATCCGTCTCAGACTGTTTTAATTTAATCTTTTTTATAACCATATAGCAGATAAATATATACATATATTACCAAACATTCTGGTTCAGGTGAGTAAGAGCCGTTCTGGAAATATTTATTAGGACACTCCGACCAGGGTAGCTCGGACTGGAAGCTCTGTAAAGAAAAATTCCTTTAAAATCTTCGAATATTTCAAAAGCGTTTGTACATATACACAAAGGCTACCATCAAAGGTTCGTTAATTACACAACATAACAAAATTATTATCGACCAACCTGAACGAAGTAGAATAGGCACCAGGCGATAATGGTATTATAGTAGAGAGCCACGTTAAATGATACTACAGCGCTGCTTACACCTATTCCCGCCATGTACGGAGATACCTTGAAACAAAGCAATATTGCCGTTAACAATTAGTAAAATACATCTATAACTCAATGAGTATTAATAATAGACTTCGAACCGACCTGATTCCACACGCCGATCGCGCCCTTTCGCAATCTCTGGCCGATTGCTAACTCAAGGTAAAATATAGGAATCCCCTCGATCGCCAGCATTACGAAGTACGGTATCAAGAATGCACCTGAAATTTAACGAGGCTGTAAAACGAATCAACAGCCGCGAGGTTACGTTTTATCTTCTCGATGCATTGCCCCCGTTCAATGAAAAAGTTCAAGAGGGTCGCTTGTATAGCCGATAGGACATCGAAAATCGATAGTCAACTAATAATCTCTCTCGGACGAGTGGATCCGCGAGTTCTCACTTTCACATGAGATTTATTAACGAACAATTACATCAGTTTAATACCTTTGAAGGCATATAAGGGCAGCAAGTTCATCAAATACTTCTTGCTAATACCTAACTCTATACGATCATCACAATTATAAGTCCCAATAATCGGATCAAATTTAAAAAGCGCCTGGCCGCCACACAACGAGGAGAGACGAGATCCTCTATGTCATCTAATTGCTTCACGTCCATTTCTATCGCTTGTCAAATAATTTTCTGGAAGCACGTGATAATCCGTGGGAAAACTCTAATCCTTAAATGCCGGGATGAAACGATACTGTTGATTTTGATAAAAAGTCAAAGTTGTTGGTGCGGAAGTTGGATTAGGTTGATCCAATTTTCTAGAGAACTTTGAATGTTTTTAAAAAGTTATACTGAGATGTACTCAATAAAATTATAATAATTTAGAGACGCATTATAATTTTTTATTTAATTTTATACGCAACAAAATGAGCATACAGATGCTAAGTTTAATTCTTTAAAATACAATACTTGTACTTTTTTTTTAATAGCCCGATATGTCCTTCACTCGCGGTCAACCTCGTAAAGCAAAAAAACATTGTTATCATTATTATTTAGTCGTATATACGAAGGTCGTGCCACCAGATATGTCGCATATGTCACCATGGTCGCATTACTATATTATACAACCCTGTATACTCATAACGATTTCAGATTACAGTCACGAAGGTTCACGCAAAAAAAGCTAAACTAAATCAAGTAGATCTGGTCCTTTTGCCTTTCAAAAAACTCGAAGGTTATTGATTGAAAAAAAAACGAAAATTAATATCCAGTCTTATTTTATTATTATACAAAAACCCTTTAGCAACGTCTTACAGTGATATTAACTTGGAGTTCCCCGAAAAGTAGTAGTTGGAATAAAGTAATATTCATTTTCCGCGATACGACGTAATCGGAAATTACATTTTGCCTCATTCGCGTATTATCCAAGTCAAAGCTGGATTCCGGTTCCCTTTGATAAATCTCCTACTTCGTCTTCAATATATGCCGGGTCTTAAATTCTCGGAAAGAGGGAGACCTGATGCTCTTGAATTTGAGACGGTCGATATGGTAGAGATTCGATATTTTCCAGAGAATGTTTATTAAAAAAGTTTTCTCAGTTTGCGTTTTTACCACATCTCTAGAATTCTTTTATTGAATTTGCAATAAGAGAAATTTAAATTTGAAATTCTTCTTTGTGACTGGTATTTAGGTGATTTGTTCGAAGCAAGAGGAACCCATTAGCTCTTCGATTAATATTTCCGCCTTTGCATGTTTAATCATCTAATCATCATTCATCATTATAATCCCGCAATTCCCATCGATTTCGAGGGACCGCTTTGTATCTAAAAAATTCATGAATCCATATATACGCACCTCCACCATTCTTCTGCGCGAGATACGGAAATCTCCAGACGTTGCCCAGGCCTACCGCGTATCCAACGGTGGCGAGCAGGAAGGTCAGCTTGCTGTCCCAGTTCTCACGTTCGTCCTCGCCGGCCTCGGGCTTGAATATTCCCTTGCCCTCGTTGCTGCCAAGTTTACTGCCTCCACCTCCTCCACCTCCAGTGCCTCCTGCTACACCCCCGCCACCCGCGACGACTGCCGACGACTGCTCGCCCGGCTTGCTCTGGACATCGAACAACCCGCCCAAGGGCTGCTGGTCAGTGCAGGTCATCAGCGACATGCAAACAAAGCCAGAAAAAGCGTGCGCTGATGCTGATGATATATGTTTTTCGAGAGATGCTCGCGGGATAAGACTCGATGTGCTGTGAGTGACTGATGATTCGAGCTGCTGATGTATGCCCTGATCCGGTAAATATATATTGTGCGATGGGGAAATAAGTGTTTTTTTAATTGAAGTGTGCCGAGATACGAGAAAACGAACATGTGTAGAATATAAAAGAATCAGAAATTAAAAGGATTATTATGAGGTTGGCTAACTGAATTTTATGATAGGATTGAGAGCGCTTGTTCTAGTAGCAGCCACGGCGAATTACGTTAGCGGTTAGCAGGTTTATTAGCTGCTCCCACGGGGGTTACTCGATTTTCGCGAAAAGCGTTGGGGCAGTGGAATTGTTTGGGCTTGCATGGAATTATGCGTAATGAATTATATTTGATTTAAGCCAAAGTTAGATGTATGGGTGTGTTGTGTTAACGGTTAAGTATAATGGGAAGCTTTAATAACCATTATCTATATCATCAGAGAGCTCTACGAGGCAATAATACCCTCGTTAGGGGAGTTTATTTGAATGTTATAAAGCATCAACTAACAGAGTTCGTAACATAGAGCTACGAAGGTATTTTTAACGACGGAAGCTGTACGAACTCTCTGGCCGTATAATTTATGGATATCAATGAAAAACGTGAAGTACTCTGATCAAACAACAAATGATCCACCGGTTAAGCAGCACATCGATGCGGACTAGTTCTATTCTAATATCTTACTAGCAGTCGGTAAAACAGACTCACTAGTTTAGGTTCTAAGTTATTACCATCAGTCGGTAAAACAGACTCACCTTCGTGTTGGGACTTGAGTCCTCGAAGGCCGCGTTGGTGGCTCCATAGTTGGCAGTGACATTGCTCTTGCGATTTTCGACGACGAGTCTACCTCGCATCTCCTTCATCTCGAGCTTGTCGACGCTCTTCTGGGGCTTGAGGTCGCGCGAGCTCTGTCTGCGCACTAGGTGGGCCGTGTTCGCCATTGCTCATGTATTTTCGTGCCACCAGGCCTCACCTATACCTCCACCTATAGGGGGATTGGGGATCAGACGGGGATCGACAGGGATGGCTCGCCCGATGACTCCATTCTACAAGATCATAAAGATTATAATTATGATAATGTTCTCTTGATTCTTTCGCTGGTTGATCATTTGCTTTGTTCTTCGGCTGTTGGTAAAAAATGACGGTATAATATATGGAAGTAGGTATAACGCTTTTACGCTAGTGATCAAAAGATGACGTTTAAAGATCGATTTATAAAGCTATTCTTTGGACTTCAACTTATATAGTGTTGTAAAAAAATATGAACCTCTGTGGAAGATTTAAGCGCCTCGCGCTTGCCAAGATTTCTAGAATATGTCTTGTCGTACCTTGTAATGAGCCTGAAAGGATTTTCATGATAAATATTTAAACAATAAGTTAAAGTGAGTACTATCTTAAAAAAATGTTTTATTTCAGAATGTGGAATTAGTATCATCGATTGGTCAAAAGTTTGTTGATTAAAAAATTGAGAATCAATAGCGATTGATATTGAAGCGTGCCTGAAATATTGAAATATTCATTCGCTCTCTGAACGTAGCCATTCCGCAATCAAACGAGAAAAACCGCAAAACAATATATCACCCATAATTCAATAAAATACACAGGTCTTCAATCGTGCTCTAAATAACTCGAGATGATGAGAATATCAACTTCAAAACTAGATCACGTATCTAAATATATTTAATCAGTTTTTAAATATATATAAATGTGCATAGTAAGAAAACGAAAGAAACGATAACTATTTATAATCCATCAACAAAGCCACAAACGTAACATTTCAACGATTCCAACTTTTTAATAACGAAATGTGGTAGCACTGCGTGAAATTGGAAAACTATTGCTCGAAGAAGCAGAAAAAAAATGGAATGTTGTACACGCTACATCTCCCGAGTGGGCGGCGAAAAGTGAGTCGAGTAAAATTAATGCAGCGCCGCGTTGGTGCGAGGAAGAAAAGCGAGGAGTAGAAGAATTCAATATCGAGGTAGCAATTTTAGTCTCCGCAAAGTGAAACATTTTTTTCAGCATATTTCTATTTTTCTTTCTCATCCTATAACCTACTATATATACTCCGCTGTTTGTCTTGGGTGGTTTTTTTTAGAATTCTATAAGGCTTCTTTCAACTAATTTCTTTCGCTAGTTTTCAACAACGATAGTTATTAATGACTTCCGTCGAGTTCGCAATAACCATCTCACGAGTTTCTAATCGTTCAATGTTAACGAAGTATCAACTTTGCGCAGGTGCTGTAGATGCGCAATGTTCGCTCAGAATATTCCGGCGACAGGCCGGACACATATACTGTCAAATTGATTCGAAATTGCTTCTCGACTCGCGTTGTAACGCACAGTCGCTTGTGAAACTGTAAACTTCTAATACGGGGTCCCTGCATGGTCATGTGCAATATGTGTAGTCTATTCTCTCCATTAAGCTATAAACGTTCCCGAGAGACGGCGAGGAGTCGGGTTTGTTTTTTGCTCCGGAAATTGAAGTTGGTCAGTTGGTGTTTGATTTATAGGGTATAGGTATACCTACACAGAGGTAATTTGGAGGATAAAAACTGCTGTTGTTACGTTAATAAAAATGTTAGTGCGTTTATGTGCTTTAAAGTACACGAGATTTAGTAAAAATTAACTTACAAGCATCTGCGTGTGTGCTGTATGTTTACAGTGTCGTAAAAATATTTTATGAGTAAATATATTATAAAGTAAATATAATGCAGCTCTAAATAATATATACATTTAGACGCGTAACATTTCGTATTGAGTTAATTGCCTAAAGGTTTCTTGAATTTAGTATATGGATAATGTTTCTATTTTGAAAGTAACGATCTTATGTATACATCTTCGTTATCAGTAACGAACACTAGCTACCTATATCATGTTGTACATTAATCTTATATTGCGTATAGCAATCTTTACGTCAAATTAGTAAAAAAAAAAAAATAACTTTTGATCCAAATCTCTATCTAAGAGAAGAATAATAAACTCAATCCATCCAACGTCATTATTTTTACAACCCGACACTCGTAAGTCAGACTTTTATATATACCACATCGACTCACCGCAAAAAATTCCCCGAATTCAATGAACTCCCCTCGACTTCTTCTTATCCACTAATTATCCCATTCCCCGACAATTGAATCGTACCCGAGGCCCCCCGCAAAAAATGACATCTCGTCCTTCCCCTCAACAATAATTGGTCCATCGACCCCCTTATATACACGTCACCCCACATCAGCCGAAATTCAGCGAAAATGTATATCTATATGTATACACGCCAGCACCTACATAGAAACGTACACGTATATATATAACACTACCAACAATACTTCCAAAAGAAAGGAATTCTAGTCACGCCTCCGGCGTCATATCAATTTCGCCCGTCGGATTTTCTCTCTCCCTCTTGCCTCAAGAGGCTGGTATTATAATTTTCAGCGTCTCCACTCGGAAACACTTTACTGATGCTGAGAAACTTTGCTCGCCTGCATTTTCATAAGCTCCGTACCTACTTTCTTTCTTTCGACTGTCTCTATTTCTCGCGCCTATCTCTCGGCGAAACTGTTGAAGTCTTTTGTTTTTCTAATTTCGGACAGACGATACAGTGGAGGATTACCTGAAATTTCACTTTTTACGTTTGTGAAATCGTAATTTTTCACGATTAGCTACTCTGCCGGGTGTCGACGTCGTGAGCTTACTTTTTAATGAGTTTTCCGGGATGTTTTTCATGGCGGCGAGGGATGTCGGGTTAATTTAATTGCTCCTGCTTTAATGCGATGTTTTTTTCTTTTATTGCTCGGCGAGATGCGCCGATGTTTTCATCCGGAGTTTCGTTTGGTAAGAGTGAATTTTTGGTTTCTTACGTATTTTGGATTGATTACAAAAACGTAAACGCTGTTATCGTTGCAATATTGTTTAATCCTCAATATTGAGGACAACGTTTTCATTCAGGATTATTATTATTATTGACTAAACGCTTCAAATTTAAATAAATGTATTTAGACAGCAAACAATACCTTATTTAATAAAGTAATAAAGTATAGTGAAGTAAGTTTGTATCATAATGTTTATCACTTAAATTTATAAAACCTTAATATATCAAGAGGGCGCAGCATTAATTCGGGGCGCGGCAGCGTCCTATAAATATGTGGTAAAACAGTGCGCCCCTATAATCCCAGTGCATACTTTAAACTTTGATGTAACAATACTGTACTGTGCTTGAATTTTCAAAAAATGAGTAACTTGAACTAATCCACTATAAAAATCATAATAAAAAATTTTTGTCCTACTCTAGAATGCAGTTGTACTTTTGTATAATACCGCGCAGCCAACTGAATGTCGCCCACAGCAAATACCTAAAACCGACGTCAGTCATCTCTACATATATCCACTCGACTCAACTCGCTGGAAACAAAATAGATCCCATTCCGCCCGCGCAAATTAATACCTGGCTAAAAGTCCGCACAACATCGTTTCCAAACCAATCGAAGCGACCCATTAAATTCCAATCTATCAAATACACGCACAAACGCGCGTCTTTTTTAAAGGTGATTTTTTATGTGTTTTTTTTCTATTTTCATTTGAAGCTAGTGGATTTTCGTTGCGAAAAAGTCTAGGAAGATTTTCACTTTTGTGCAGTGAAATTGTAAAGATGTAAAGTATGAAAAATGGTAATTCAATGGTGCTAACTGATTTTTCTGTGTATGGAAAACTTTTGCGTTAATTAAACAATTAATTACGCCGAGAATTTCAGAAGATAGATTTCGTTCTCTATTATAATTATCATGTTTTCAAAATACTGTCAGTTTCAGGAGCTCTGATGAAAATCCCCAGCGATGCAATTTTTCAAGTATCTTTGAAGTACGCTCTTGTAACCCACTCATAGTCATCCATGTAATTCCTCCTCTCAACTCTTGACTAATATAGAGGAGAAAAAATTCGAAACGATCTTTCAATGGTTATACTCTTATTTTTGCCCTACTTTGTACATACGTTTCAAAACAATCCTCATATGAGATAAATGGATGAAAGCTCTACGACTCAAACAATGGACATAGTTTCTTTCTTCATCTAAAACGAATCAGTGAATCAATCGAGGACTGTTAGAAAAGAAGCGAAGTGAAACACAAACCACTTTGCGATGGCACATAATATATATAACTTTTATCTCTTGACAGATTCTATAATCAATTCATTAGCAGACAGTCACACCGTTATGATCTTATCTGCAATTGTCAATTTGTATTTTCGAAGCTCTTTCGCGGTCGCATTCAATTTGGAAAGCACAAATGCGGTGCTTTATTGAGCTAATTAGTTATGCTCGTGATTTCCGTAGAAGTTGTGTTTGCACAGAATGTGGTGTCATTGTGTTATTGGAGTGTAATATAATTACGGCAGTAATAGACATAGTTGACATGGAGGTATTCATTGCGATATAATCTATTATACAGGGATTAGTTCGTTTGTTATTAAGAAGACCATCTCGGCAACCTTTTTCGTTCGTTAATATTATTCTCTTAATTAATACTCGCACTTCGATCCCTGGTCTGGATATTAAATAATACCGGACTTTATTGTCTCTGGAATTTTAATTCTGTTATAAATCGTCAATTGTGTAATTTAAACTTGATCTTTTTTGTTTGCAAGTGTATTATTATTCAATATTATAAAAGCGTCATATTTTGTAAGAGTATTTTTGAATTTTACGAATACGCAGCAAAAGTAATTTATGAATTTCTCTTTATAAAAATCTTTTTAAATTTGACATGCTTTTGTTAATTAAATTTTTTTGTCAGAAAGGCTTTAAATTTCATTTGTAATTACATGTACGACAGGATGAATTTGTTCACGTAGATAACACGACAATTTATACTCATTGATGATAACGTGCCCTTGTCTCACATCAACGTCACTACCATTTTGCATAGCACTAGCACCGTGAACGAAATTGTTAATTAAAGTACGTTTATACCTTATGTTTGAATAATTTACATTACGATATTACGTCTTCGTCGTATAAAATATGTAATTAACTATATTAACTATAATTAATTAAAACTGTTTAAATTATAATTAATTTCTAATTAACCACCCAAAACTGCATAAAAAGCTTTTTTATAATTATGAGCAGGCGTTAATTTATTTAATTATAGTAAATTGCCCCAAATCATTACTCTTACAAAAACTCTAAGATACACAAAACGCAGTAAAGCTTTAATATCGAACGCGTGCAAGAAAAAATCCACTCACCGGTTGGTCAGCATAGCCGGGCATCCCTCCACTGTTTACGTCAGCACACAATAACAGGCCATCGTTGTTACCCGCATATATATGCGAAACTGAATTCTGCAGGCACTTGCCTATTATACGTGCCGGACGCCTCGGCACACACAGTCGGCCCGTAAATTGTTTTCTGGCTTAGGGATATGCAGGGATGTGTGGGCTGGTATGATATCGCGGTGGTTTGTGCTTTTTCGTTAATTACTTTTTTTTTCATTATTATGTTATGTAATGAATTATTGAAAATTTGTCAATACCAATATAAAGCGCGCAGTATTAATAATTATGTGTAAATCCGTTTTAATATACGGTTGTTAATTCGTAAAAGAATAATCCGACATTTCAAACGCTATACTTATATAAATCATCGATTTTCATAAACGTGTTTATGACCGGTTCGATCATCGATAAATACGAAATATATATAGCTTATATAAAATTTTGTGTTATACTTCCAATCTTTTGCGTTAAATTTCAGCATAAATCGTTAGTTGCGCAATTTGAAACGTTTTACAGTCTCGTAAATCTTTTTATTTTTAATCGAGCGTTGTAATCCCGTTTAACTGACAATATGTCCATCAATGATGCATGCCGCGATAAAAAAAGTGCCGGTCAAGTGTAACAAGCGCTCAGCGCTATACATGATATTCTATATACACAAAACACAATCCTTTAGTCACGCTAAATAATTTCGCGTATAAAATTCATCTCGTGAAAAATGTTAAAGTTCCAAACAATATATTATACTCATATATACATCCTGTAAAAATGTTTCGTACATAAAAATATGCTTTTCTCACCGAGAGCCCTTTCATTAACGAAACATCGAACCCACTCGATCAAAAACCGCCCACATCCCCATCATTTTCCGTGAGCCACTCCGCGGTGGCCCCGAAAATCCATCGACAGTCCATTAAACCCCCGTATATATTAGATACTGATAGCAACGATCGTAAATCCGCGTCCGGGCGAGAAAATTTCATCACTGGTGTATAATCCGTGTTTGCCAGCTAGATTCGTCGACCCTGACCCGACCCACACATGCACTTTACTCGCCCTTCGCTTTTCAGTTTCTGATGTAGTCGTGCGTATTAACCGACGTTTTAAAAAATCGCGGTGGATTGCCTTATAGCGGCTTTTATATTCGTTTCAAGGTATATAGGCAGTGAACTTATTTGTGTTTTTTTTTTACTCCTGACGTACTTCAGTTGGCCGATTTCGAATTTCCATTTAATAAAATTGTCTTAACTATAAATAAACTCATCGATATACCCGCGTTACACCATATACAAAAAATCTTTCGTCGCATACTCCTGGTGTGTTTAAAAAAAAGCATTTGATATAACCAGATCGATTTAGCTCTTCGTCGGATTTATCAATTCGTTCGTGTCGAAAGCCAAAACAAAAAGCTCCAGCACGCCTTGGCCTAATCCTCGGAGCAATTGAAAAGCGTCCACCCTCCTTTCATTATAGGGCCCATCAATCACTTTTTCCCTGTCGCGGCTTTTTATCTCGGGAAAATGCGCGTGAACATCAGCGAAGAAGAATAATATCACGAGTAACTGGGAAATCGTGAGTTTACTATATCGACTCCATAGTGACGATCACTAATAAGGGATGCTGGATGGATATTTCGCGGTTTGACCTACAATCGGCGTTTCTTTTTTAAGATTAATATATAGGAAATGTGGTTCGCTGAAACTCTGTTGAATTTCTGCAGTAACGATCGTCTTGTCGTTCGGAAAACCTGTCACATCATCAACGCTGCTGAAGATGAGAGAGACGTGTATCAGATATATCAGATCACTAGATCAATTGAAAGGTACATATAAAATGGCAGAGAAACGTCAACTATACTGCGTCTCAAAACCCTATAATACCGTATCAATCACCATCACAATAAAGCGAACTCCATCCAATCTATATGTACTAGTCCTGCTCACAAGACTTCTTCCATCATCGAACAGCACTTAACTCGGCTTGCAAAAGCGCAGCAGCAGTTGAATATATATAGACGTCGCCGCGCTTAACGGCTCCTGTGTTCTGCTTCGATCGGTCGTGCACCAGAGCGAGGGAGTGAGAAAAAGCACCAGTAGCTATATTCCCGTTATGCAACGACACCTCACACTCACACTCTCACTGATTCACCAAAATGATTCTCCGAAGAGCAAAGCAAACTCGTGTATATAGATATGTTAATGTGTATATATATGATATATAGGTGAGAACCAACCGTGATGCTCGTCCAAGGTGGATTCGCTCGAAGAGCAGACAGGGGGAGAGCGAGAGACGGGGCGACTCGACGTCGACGTCGTCGTCGTCGTCACTGACCTGTGGAACGGGGGTGCGCGAGTACTCCCTCTCGAAACGAGAGAGATGTGCGCGCGCCGGAGGGAGACTGCACTTTAGTCGGGCATTCCGCCCCCCCCCCCCTACCGACTCTTCAGCTTTTCGTTTGGGAGATGTTTCGGAAGATGTTTCCTTTTTTTGCGGGGAAACTTTTTATTTTGGTCGGATTGTTAATTCGGCTTGCTGTGATTATCATATTTTTTGAACCCTACTCTGATTGCAGTTTAATCGAAGCTTGACTTTTTATGCGGGATCGTATTTTTACTGCAGGTTGTTTGGTTAATGAGGGATTTGGATGCTGAACTGTAAATACGACCAAATTGAACCAAGCTCTTTTTATCCCAGAAACGACCGTCTGATTTTTTTATAGCTGCATGTGTAGTCTTTGGAACAGTAAGTATACATAAAGGGAAAAATTGAGTCGCATGTGCACGAGTTTTTCATAAAAAAAGCTCGAAGCTTCTCTCTTTGTACGTTTGTATGTTTGACAAAAAATCGATTGGAAAATGTATTCGCATTCCAGCTCTGTGCGTAGGTATATCGAGAAAAGCTTTTTCAAAGTATTGATGGTTGGTAAAATCTGATAAAATAATCAAGTGCAAATTTTATTTTTCCATGAGTCGATGTGACCGCTGGAATCTGAGTGATCTTTTGAGGATACAAATATTTAGTAGTTTTCGTAATACATTTTTATGAATCAATCCTTTGATTTTGATTTGGATATAAATCTATTCGTCTTCATCTTTCTTGATCGCAAAATGTACAGTACAGTGCATCAGTAGCCAGTCAGTGAACGTCACAATTTTTTCTCACCAAATAATATCTTCTAATTCTCAACTAACTTCTTATCTTGAAGACCTGTATATATAGTAATACAAAAATCAAACGCATCTTGAGTAAGTCATATCCGACAATCGGCATCGGTGGCACCATCTACTCGAGGCCGCAGATCTGCTGGCCGGAAAAGCTCTCCTACATATAATACGTGTACGTGTATGCGGGGGAGGGATTTTCCGACGCGCGCGCGCGGGGGAATCAATAGACGCGCGCCACCGTTGCCTCCCGAGAGTCACACGTGCAGCAGCTGGAGCTCTTTTTGGGTTCAGCTGTGCAACACACACTGCTGACATGTAATTAAATTGGTGTATACACAAAGCTGCGATGTGGTTTGTAATTTTCGGTTTTACAAGGTTTAACGTCTTTATGAAAAATCTCAAAGGCGGAACAAAGATTCAATGTATTGGGTTTGCTGCTTATGACACTTGCTCTTTTTTGATACTCTACTCTTTTGTTTTGAAAAACATTTTTTTATCATTGATGAAATTAGTTTGATCTAGAACTCCTTTGCGTAAACGATTAAATTCGCGTGGTTACATAAGCAGTTCCTCGCTATTCGTTTCTAGAGACTAATTGAAAATTCATACAATAATTGTTCATGGTTATATACAACACCAAGTTTTGATGGAACAGCAAATTTATGACTTTGGTACTTGAACTTAAAACTAATCAAAAATTTCCATTATGAATTATTATTCTCGAGGATTCTCCATTATAAAACTGACTATTCCAGGTATCCAAGGAGAAAAGAACTAATCCAACAAAGTATCCGGCAGCCCACATCCACTATATACAATCCAAAAGGTTACAACATTACTCGTCCGCATACAGCCCATAATCCAATCCCTTATACCACATAACCAGGGACATCCAGATCTTTATAGCAGGTGATTCGAGTCACGTGTCGCACATAATATGTCCCCGTCTATATGGTTCATTCACATCTGACAATTATGGCAAATCCGACGATAACTACGATGACAACTCGTCATTCAGACTCTGTGCGCGAGCTGCGTATCGATTGGATGCAGCTCGAGAGGAATTAGCTACGGCATGCGACCTCCAGTCGGAATCTATAATACTACTGCAGCTTTCTCGCGTCGCCATGGATCTGAATGTTCGAATTTTTATTTCTACTATAGTTGTAGAACGAACTTCTTAAATTTCTATCATTTTCTGATTAAGTTTTCAAACAACATCTAAAGGTATTACTCAAATACAAGCGTCGACCTTTAAAACGCCTCGTGCCACATGCATAAAACACCCCCAACTCGTCCTATTAATCAAGCTCCGGTCACTTAAACTTCTTAATCTAATCTGAAAAAAGCATCATGAAAGGACACACCGACCAAGCAGAAAAAAAAAGAAACCGGACTTCCAATCGATCGTTACAGCTTATACACTACAAGCTTTTCCATGAATAGTGACTTCCATTGCTAAAAAAAGCCTCGACCCTTTATCCAACTTGCCTTTGTGATCTTGTATAGCAACGATTATCTCGGGATACTAAGTACTTCTCTCCTTTCTTTTTCTTTTGGAAAAAAGAAGTAGGTAATTCGTGAGTGTAAGTAGTATAAACTAAGGTAATATAACCACTAGTCGTTACACTTTTGATATAACGTCGCGCGTACCTCGCCCTGTAGTATTACATCCTTGAAGCAACGAAGCTGGTATATATATATATATATAAGTATAGAGTTGACGCACCCTCGTTTACTTTTACGCTGCGAGCACGGCACTCCTTAAGGTTTTATGGCTCTGGAATTAACGGGTTATTACAGGGGAAAGAATGGTATTCTTATGGTTTTTCGATATTTGCAAACTTTGAATTTCAGCTTTTGCTTTTCATTTTTTTTTTACCAGATTAGAGTTTAGAACTCTTTATATCGTGAATCTCGTATTGTTTTTATACTTATATATATTTTTTAAAATAAAGGCAGGCAAATGAATGCGTAAAGCACACGCGTCTGGCTATAGCGCGTCTGTTTCTACTTATACTCCATAACCGTTTCTATTCTCATACGTATAACTAAGCTTACTGTATCGGTTTCTTGTCAACGTGATAATTCTCGAGCTTTTTAATATTGTACGAAAATCTTTGTAAATGTTCACTTATAATGAACTTTCCCAAAAACTGAGCTTTATTTAAAAAAAGAGCTTTAATTATTATGGAGTTTTTTTTGAGATTTCCTTTATCTTTTTCAAACATCTAACCTGTCGTATTCATTATTAAGACGGAGTCGCTTAATAACGTGATGAGTGAAATTAAGATTTCCGAATATAGAAGGAAAAGCTTCGCAAGAGCCGGATTTGGATTGGAACCTGAACAACTTGACGGATCGATCAGTAATTGGCTCTTTTATACAACCACGACGCATGGATTTTAATTAAGGAGTCTGCGATTAGGGATATAGAAACTATTGATCGGACTTTTTAATGAATTCCAATGAATTAACTTCAACTTTTAATCCTCACGTCTTAATGAACGAAACATACATCTGGTTAAATCTCGATTCACCGCATATAAAGAAAGTTTGTTGATCGTCCGCCAGCGTCTAATTCAATTTCCTAAAATTTCCTAATTAAGCTACACCTAGAATCAATCAAGAATCTCAATCGGGCTTGCAAGGCGTAAGCGTGAAAACTTTCGTGCGGCTAATTTACATGCGCGAAAGGTAGACGGCCGATTCTACTCCTTCTCTCGAGAATTTTATCGATTTTTAAGCTGCGCCAACTTCGAATTTAGTTGCCCTGGAAAATCAGAGCTTTGGGTTGTTCGGAGCACTAATGAACTTTTTTGAGAGCTTTTTTGATCTGCTTGGATTGAGTTTGTTTTTTTTTTCTCCTTTTGAGAGAGTAAGGGAACGCATTGTTTTAGACTGAGTTGTACTAAACGTTGAACCTTTGAAGATAAAGTTATGGTGCTGAATAAGTTGATTATATAAGTTTGGCTGGCAAAATCATACTATACGTACATAGTCGTCTAAAAATTTTGTCTGCAAATTATAAGATAAAATTATTCGTGCTAATTATTTTATATTTAAAAACAAATGAGGTTGAACTATGAATAATTGACTTATAACAGGCGGACAAAAAAAAAATAAAAAATTGAAAACGTCCGCTAAAATAAATTATTAATCTTTCTTGGAAAGCAAAAATAATATTAATACTTTAACACGCATTTAGAAAGTTATTAAATCTAAAATGCACTACTCTTATTCGTAGAAAACAACAATATATAACTTTATCGAAGTAAATCGTGTATACCAAAGAGTTGGTAGCGATATTTAAATTATCGCGCCATGTATAACATAATCATCGACCTAATTATGGAATGAACATACACTATACTTATATTAACGTGCAAATTAGTTCCAATTATGGATCCCCCTAATCAAAACATCCATATCCACATCATGAGTAGTATACACATGAATTTTCACTACTAAACTCACGCGAGCTTCGATCACGCAGGTATATATCTAATATATATCGTCGCGAAAAACTTTTTCGAATTTCGCAGTCTCCATCTGTTTTCTAAACTTTTCTAATTACTATTCTTGTTCGAGATAGGGCCAAGTTTTTTCCCGCTTTGCTCTTCGAATGCCATATGCGCGGAATAAAAAAGTCGATTGTATGACAAAGGGAAGACGCTGTATTCCATATATTCTCGCGAAGGTTATAAAAATGTCGGGACTGTATTGGGGCGATATAACTTTCATGAATACGAGAGTACTGTGGTAATGATGAGTGATAATTGTAAAACAGTAGATATAAACTGAAGTGAAATATTGTTAAAAAGGCTTTATTCCTTAAATCGTACAAAACATATTTCTAAATAAATATTAATCAGTCGAAAAATATCAAATTTCATGTAAGAGAAAGCTTGATAAATATATTAGAATTGTCAGCGAACGGTCTGTCGAGCGAGAAACTGCGTGTAAGCCAGTATATCTGAAACAAAAATAAACGCTGATTAGTAATGGTACGTATATAGTTAGCTCAATTTCTAATCGTCTCTTCAAGCATAATTATTCTTTTGATGCTACAATGAAGATCGTCTATTGGATATATAGTACAATATCGATCTTCTTTTTCCTACAGCAGTAGTCTAAAGAAGGTTTTTAAAAAAATGCTATAGCAAACTATTTACCCTCAAAATTCAACCCACTTATCTATAAACACTCCGCCTTAATCTCTTCCCTAAATTAAAACCTATCCCTCATTTCTCAAATCGTCGACTCATCTCTCGGCCATTTCTTGGCCAAACGAAGCACGAGAAAAAGATTGAAAAGCAAGACGACAACTCACGATCGATCCTCATCCGCGTCGATTCTCGCTCGACGAAAGACTCGGCCAGACTCTCTATGCTCTTCGTATCCTTGTAATCCAGAGCCTTCAGGCTCTCACTCAGCTGACGATATCTGGCAACGGTTGTTCAGGATTTTATATGTGTGGTTCGGGCGAATAGTCGTGGGTTAGATACTAAATATTGAGGCTAGTCTATTGTTGAGCATGAATATATGAGGGGATGATGCTAGAATTGGGATTTTATTGATATTGGTGGATTTGTATCTTTGAAATTGCGACGTAAAAGTATTCAAGAAAAAATGATCAGTTAGTATTCGTTGAACATGCATTTTACACTCGTAGAACAATGTTTGATACGAATGTATTTATTTCTACTGGATTTTATTTCATGTTTATTCTCTACGCAGAGTCTGATTATATTAGTTTTATAATACTTTTACTTTAAAAAAATGCATTCACAAGAAAACAGGTGCCTTATTTTCATTGTGCCACAATTCATTTCGTCAAAGAGCCTTATAGGTCACTCCTATATTAAGAGATCAAATCACATAAAATTTATTCGTGCAATAACTCAACGTTACAGCACAAAGAGATATAATCAAATATATTGTTACAGAAATAATATATCTTTAGCGAAATCGGGACAAATAATGAAAATATATACACATAAAGGATACAAGTTGTGATAGTAATCGCAAGCATCGATCGACCACACGAGGAGTGAATTTAGCTTTGGCCTGTGGGACGTTCCATTAACCAGTTCTCTCATATTTTCGTCCTCCAGCGATAATTTGCTTCGAGTCGCCTCGATTTTCATCAGTCTGTTCTTCAGATCCTGTGAAGCAAGGATGATAAAATCGATATTTCATAGTCACTTTTGATAAGCGAACTCACATAAAATATAAACTTGAAATGAGAATTGTAATTTTTCAAAAAGATTCTAATTTTTAAAACGTTGAATATACTTATTTATATTAGTAGTGTAAATTAGCGAAATAAATTAGTTTTGTTAAAAAAAGGCTATGAATAATAAAATAAGAAATCGAACCTTACCTGACTATAGTTGTTCAATCTTGCCACGGCCTCTTGAATAAGCGCGATTTCATCTTCGATTCCCGCGTGTATTTTGAATATCAGTCTCTCCCGTAGTCCCTCGACTTTGCAGAGCTCCGCATTATCGACCTCCGGGCTGCAAGAAAGTGTCGCCAGCTGGTGAGCTTCTCTTAAACTTGAATTATCTTTAGATAATTCAGATAACTATCTACTTGTGTCTGCTTTCAAAGCACGAGCCCGGATTGTTTTGATTCGATGAAGCGCACATCAGAGCAAGGTTGCATGCAATTGTTCGCGAAATTCACGTACCTTGTCACGTAACGCAACTGTTCTGTTTGGTTTTTCAGAGCTTCGATGACCCTCTCGGTCGATTTTTGCAGCTCCTTCCATTTGATGTCTGTTGTTTCTAGCTTAGAGAAAAAATCTACGAGGCACCTGTGTAGCTCCTTCTCCATTCCGGTAGCGTTTTTTGAGGTTATGGGTCGAGATTGTCTACGCGTGCTCATCATTCTGAACGATATATCTTTTATTTAGATAATAGATTTAATGATTTTGAATATCCGACGTTATCCAAGCTAGCCAAGTTCCGTAGGAGGGCGCTATTATCAGCGCTGAAAAAGCTGAAAGTTATAATAAGATCACGTGATATGCAGTGCATTTAAATTCATATTAAAGAGCATTTCCTATTTGGCACTAATCGCTTTTTAACAACTTTTTACTAATAATTTTACATATGCTCGTGTTTTCTTATTAATTTTGAATTTTTGTTATCGTAATAAAGATTCTTATATTTTACATCTTTTTACGAAAGTGAATTTTTAAAGTTATAGGTAGACTATAATACTTTCTCAATTTTAAATAAATCAAAAATGAGTCCTCAGAAGACATAACAGTTCCAACGTTATGCAATAATCAAAATTTCTCAATAAAACTCACAATTCGCACGATTGCGCAACATCTACTCAGTTTCAACCCCTCCAAGGCGGCACAGGTTTCGATCGTCACGAGATTATACGTATAGCATGTGACGCAGCTTCCTTCGCGGATTTGTTTACGGCATGTGCGCGAAAACGCTTTCACCAATTAAACTTTACGCTTCTTGCTGCGCTCGTATAATTTCAAAGTATATATGCTTAAAAAGAAAGACAGTAGAAGATGATGCTTGCATTTTTCCTTGTTGATCGGAGTTTATACTTATTGCTGTAATAGAATAAAGTAACAAAAAATTAGTTTACTGCTGGTCTGTACAATATAGAAACTATCGACTGAGATTGTTGGAAAGTGGTTTTTTTTTCATTTTATGACTTTTTGTTGTTATTTTGCATGGCAAGCTACTGTTTGAATTCGAAATCCGAGTTAGAGATTCAACAGATTTCTTCTCGTGCTAGACGGAAATGTGAAAGTTCCGGCGCGAGAGATTGGCGCGGGATTTACCGTGATTCATTAGCTTTACAAGACTCGATTGAAAACGTTGAAATCTTATATACCGTTTAATTTACGTTATAGAGTGACTGAAAATTTTGTTGTTCAACGCTTTAAAAAGTTGTACACCTTCTGCGCTAGAATTATTTGTAATTTGTTTTTTACTAAGAATGAAGATATATAATACTACTAAATACAAAATTGAGCCATGGTTGTTGTTTTTATTTTCAAAAAGCAACGTTACAATAAAGCTTTAAATGGAATGCGATCAGCTCGTTGTTGAAAAGTATTGTTATACTATTTGTGTTAAAAAATCCAAGACTTTGTATCATTATATAAAAATTTTCTAAAAATAAACTTTCACATGTATATATACTACTCTAATAATAAATGAGTATGAAAGCATCCCACTGTCAGATCCCCACACGTTTTCTGACTTTTCTTTATTCGATCTTACAAAGGGCGTTCCTGCGTCACGTCCGCGCAGCTACTGCAACTTACTCCCACCTCTATCCCAAATACGAAATACACGCGCGGGACGCAAATAAAAGCCGGGAAAACTCCAAAGGGATATGGGATAATAGAGACCAACACGGGAGAGTAAATACACCTATATATAGCATATAGTGTAATTATAATCCCGACCAGCTGCAGCGCGAGTTTTCTTTGTCTTTTACTATCGAGGAAAGCTCGGATATTGGAAATGTGTTTGGTCGAACGAAAAGTTTTTATTCTTATACACGAATCGTCGTTTGTGTATGTATAAAACGTGGCGCAATTGTCGTTAATATTCGATCTGACGAAATTGGAACGATCGTTAGGCATATGGACATTATTCATCGGTAATTACAAAATAATCATGCTAATTAGTTTTCATCATTATAAGTGTGTTGCTAGACTTTTCAAGGGAGCAATTTGGTCGGTATAATTAAAGCAATAGATAAACTAAAAGTAGTTCGAGAACGACGACACGTAATTTGAATGCGGCAAATGAGAATAGAGGCAATTATACATATTAATAGTCAAAGAAGCCTTAACAAAAGACTGGAAGCTCTTCACACCTGTTAAAACAACTGATGTCTCTGCAGTTACCACTGCGTATACGTAAGACACTCATATACAAGTGCGTGGTAGACACATCCGACTGAATTCAAAAGAAAATTTGAGCAACGCTATTTGCACTCAAACTTTCTCTGATCTTCGAAAATTTTAAGAAGCCTAAACAACAACAAACCGTTACCTATACACCTTTATCTATCTCAATAGTCTCATTACATACACACACACACACACACGAGTACGCGTGGCGCGATCGCTCCCCCCACCCTTGTCTCTCTCTTTCTTCCCCCCACCTAACCTTACCACTCGGCACTCGCTCTCTCGGCAGTCGACTCGCTCGACGCGCATCAGCATCCGCGCATTCTTTGATCCGGCGCCGATGCGGCGACACGAGAACGGCTAGGTGCGCTGTTGTGTGCCCAGCAGCAGCTTCCTCTTGCTCTTTCCTTCTGTTTTTCTCTGTATCTCTCTTTCTCTCTCTCCCTATCTCAATAATATTTCATCCCCATCCGCGTGCAGTGTGTGTTGTTTCGTTCGCAAAGACATGCAGTTGAATCAGGAGCAGCAACTTTGGGCCCGTGCGTCGTCTGCTAAATAGTAGGACCCCAAAACACGCGCGCGCGTCGTCTGCTAGGGGAGGGCCGCCCTCCAGCAGCAGCAGCCGACTTTTTCTCCGGTGTATATAATAATAGTGATAGAAAAGATAAATATTCATATCGACGAATCATCGAAAGTGAACAGTGTGTTGTTGAAGAGTGTGAGCGAAGATGCGGTACAGGAATAAGGAAATCGAGACGACGGTCGTGGGTGACGAGATAATGGAGGAGAGCGGCAAGCTGCACAACGGACGAAAGGATGAGGATGAGATCCTTGCCGAGGAGCAAGCTGTCAGTACCGACATACTCAACCCTTTCGTACATCGGCTCGAACTCGACACGACCTACGACAAGCTCAAGGTTAGTTATAGAACGTATATATGTCTATATTAGCGGATTACACGACGACTGCAGTCCGCCGGATATACAGTTCCGGGTCGGATCGATAATAGGAGCTTGTGCGTTTTCGCGACTTTTCAATCCGTGCAGGAGAGATACATACTTACGTTCGCGCGCCGTGAGTTTCATTGCGACTCTCTCGCTTGGATGGCCTGTAGACCTACTTTGCGGAGATAAACTTTTCCGACTTTCGCGGTAATACAGCTATATTATATGTAGACTGGATTTTTCGGGACTTTTCTATGTTGCATGATATTTGTTTCGCATGCAAACATCGTTTTCTATAAATATAATAGGCATCCTTTCACAGAAATTAGGCTTCACTTTCTCAATATGCGATCTTGCTATAAATCAACCTATAAAAATTCAACATCCAGTGCGCAGGTAAACCTTGAAAAAAGCAAATGAAAGAGACACCTCGAAATAATCCGATTCGTTATCGCGCGCACGTGAACGTCGCCGCGACTAAATATCCTGCATGCATCAGAAAAGAGAAAGAGAGAGGGAGAGAGAATTTCTCTCGCCCGGGGGAATCGATCCGCGTGCGGCGCGGTATGCAGGTTGCACACACCGCTGCGACGTGTTCAGTTTTTGTTTTGGGGGCCAGTGAGTTTTATTGTTCTTCTGTATGTGAAAAATTGGTTGGGATGGTATTATTTATGATATTCAAGCTATTAGATTGTTTAGTGAAAATATCGAATTCTAATTTTCATCGTATTTAATAATGTCAAACTTTGATGTTTAATCTTATTAATAAGGTCAAATTTTGATGTTTATAAACGTTTGTTTCAATCTTTAGACAACATATACATAGATAATATAATTACATCTACATTTGAATACAAATGTTACCTATTCACTAAGTAAACAGACTGACAGTTGGAATAATTTTCAGATAATATTTAAATTCATCGAAAGTTCCTTCCTTCTCTGTATATAGACCGTGCGGCATTATCTTTCGTGACTACATTACGATAACTTCTTTCCTGCGTTCAAAATGCGATTTTTTCTCATAAAAACATACACGTCCCAGAACACACGCGTTATCATTACCCGTAAAAAAATAGTTACTTTTGTAAAAATCCTAGCTTATATATGCCTAAGCGTAACTAAAAAAAACCTGATTTAATATCTCTAGTAAACGAGAGAAGATTTCCCTATAACAATCTGCAGCTTTCTTGTTTGCTTCCACAACACGCGCACTTACACAGAGAAACCTGCTAAAATTGCGTTTTACTTATATACACACACCACGACGACCGGTGTAATTTTCACTTTCACTATGGGTAATTTTAATTTTCACAAATCATATATGCAATGCGATCCAAGCGCAATTTTTCCTCTGAATTATACTCTCGCAAATTTATTTTAGGTGTAACATGAGCAAGACATAGACAGCGCAAAAATGCAATTACCTTTATTGGCTTAAAAGCGTTGGAGCACCTTGCGGAAAACGTGCGCGTCGATAACAGTCACCTTGGATTCGATAATCGTATTTGTTCGTGCAATGAGGGTATCGACGAAAAATTATGGGTAATGCGAGAAGGAAATGATAATGATGAATCGAGCTATAGTTTCGAGTTGGAACAATATAATAATATCGTATAATATAACGTTCAAATGCGATGACCTGAAATTACTTCTAATGCAGATATATATTAGTGCAGAAAATCTAAAAATAAATCGTAAACATTACGTAATGACGTGTAACTTCCGAATCGCTCGATAAAAATAGTACTTTTGAATGAAAACAAATATAATTTTACGCTTTCGAAACGAGGAAAGTGCATGCTTCAATTCAAATTCACATAAAAACATCACCGGCTTATTTATGAACATTAAATTTTCAAGAATTTATAAAATCATCGTCACAAAAACAGCAATTTCGAGCTATCTCTACTTCAGGATAATCATGCTGCATTTAAATCCAACTACTGCACACCCGCACTCGCGTCGATGTTCTCGAAAATTTAACCGGCATCTCCGACGAACGTATACCTACATTTATACACGATCGGACTTTCTATCGGAAGAGCGCCGGCGAGTTTCTTTCAACCACGAGGTGATTCACCTCTCGACTTGTTCGCCGAAGGAGAAACAGAGAGAAAAAGAAAACGTGT
This sequence comes from Cecidostiba fungosa, assembly GCA_900474305.1. Taxonomy (NCBI): domain Eukaryota; kingdom Metazoa; phylum Arthropoda; class Insecta; order Hymenoptera; family Pteromalidae; genus Cecidostiba; species Cecidostiba fungosa. The sequence continues at coordinate 253,021 of UCOJ01000011.1, forward strand.
GTAAGTACTTAGGGCTCGTCGAGAATTGAATGCTGAAAGTGGTGTTTCCTTTAGTTTTGAAATCTATACGTGAGATTTGAACCATCAATAATAGCAGAAGATTTTGAAGAAAACGGTGAAAAATCAGTTGCATCCTCTATGAAATTCGTCAAACTATACGTTTATTTCCTTTGACAGACAGGCGAAATTTCCATCATAAGATATACAAAATAATCTGTCGTTAAATATGACATGCACACTACAAATTCACGAGTCTCCGAGTCACGATTTTTCAGCGCAGAGCGCGCGAACGACTTCCTTTCTAACCGTGAAACCATGAGTGAAAGTAGTTTTCCACGACGTTCCCCCTAGTCCACGCTCCAATTGGACTTTCGTTCCTGCTTGAAAAGCTGCAGAGTTTGTTAAAAAAAACAGTAGTTTAAAAAGCGTGTTTCCCGTATTTCCGAGCATTTATGTAAATTATTGCTTGTATATCGATACCGATCTCTCGAGATATATTACCCGTTTAAACATCATGACCTTTGAAATTCTGTTATACGTATACGAATGCGCTTGATTATCTGCGACATCACATCGATTTGTCACCTGGTTTCAATATATATATATATATATAGCTGGTGTATATACTTGCATGATAAAAGATTTCAATCTATGCGAATTGCACTGCACAAAGAAGCAGGCCTGACTGGTTCCGAACAATATCTGTTCGTTAGAATATCCGATTTGGACTGTTCCGAAGTGTGTCAGAGACGGTCACCTGCGACGTTTCATTTAAATCCAGTATATAAAAAGTGTTTTACGATACAGTCGATAATCTTTGAAAAATCGGTTTCAACGATCGAAAACTAAATTCGCAGCCTCGTTATCACACAGAGTCGCTAATCCGATCGGCGAAGCCGACGGCAATGAAAATACCGGGAATCGGTTCCAGCAACCGTCAATTTCGCCCGTTTCTCCACCTGGGAGTCTCGAAAGTCTTCTGGATTAATTTTATCGTAGTAGCTTTCAGATTTTATGGTGATGATAAGATTGATCGAGTTGAGGTACGAGATAGTGTATCATTGACTTGATTTAAGTGCGGTCATTGTTTTGAAAGTAGTAGTCTCGTCACCTTGAACTTGGAACAAGTGTATATCTGTGTGAGATGTGTATGATTTTGTAGCAATTTTGCAGTTGGTGTGGATCGAGAAAAGGAGTAAACGTAATTTACATATATTGTTCGCGAAATTATTCACGAAATTATTCGCTGATATGTTTGATGATTGAGATTCACTACAGAAATATAATAGAAATTTTCTTCCCCGACGCGATTCGCTCCAATAATCCATCTCCGGCAATCGACTCATCCAATCCCGGAAAATTCCGGCTATAACGACTCTTCCGCCGCGCCACATCGAAGATAACGCAAGAGTTTGCAATTAAGCGCACAGGTGAAAACGTGCAGTGTAACTATATCTCCGCATTCGCGCAATCATCCGCGCGGAGTCGCTTTCATAAATTGAAACGAGTCGAGTTTGACCAACTCGAAAGGGGTAGATCGCGTGCACCTAATAACGCGCGCACGTGACTGTAACCGCGCGCGAGATGCCGGTTTCCACGCTTGCTTATATAGTTTTATTTGTCTTTTTGAGAATTAAAATAGGGGAGATTTTTTTCAGCGATGAATTAAAATAGATTTAGTAATAAAAAATTGACGTCGAGATGACTTTATTTTCATATGTACGTATTTATACAATCTTGTTTTATATTTGGCCGTTGACGACTCTGCGATGGATCTTCTAATTTTAGGTTGCTCTCTCAGTTCAAGTTCGCCGCGTTGATGTCAATATGAAACGTATATATTAATGTATATGACTGACGTCAAAAAGGACTTGACTTTCGTTTTTGAAATGAACGAATCTAACTTTTTTTAAATAAAGAATATAATTTTAAAACGGTATTTCTAGTCAAAGGCAGTTATAATTTTTACTCTAATATCGCGTGGGGGTCAAATTAAAATATAACTCATCCACGATATTAAGATATACAATTTTTTTTTAATTTTTAAGGTCAATAAATGCTTCTTTAACTATCTGTAAAATCAACCAACCAAATGAATTTCGAATTCATTATCCGCTACACAACACATAATGCTAAAAATCCACAAAGAAAGTCTAAAACACTTTTAAAAAGAAAAGCAAATATCGGCGACACCTAAACCAACAGCTAACTACACCAGCTATACACAGAAAGCAGATTCCCTCCAGCCACTCTACTTATACACACTCCTACGAATCTCGAGGAGCAACATCTGCCCGTGAGAAAGCAAGCAATAGCGATGCTTCAAGAAAGAGGAAGCGCAAAGCCATTCCTTTTCCTCGCGGCGCGAGCGAGCTGTCTATGTGGGACAAGCACAAGAATGTGGGACACGCGAGCTCTAGCCGACATCGTTATTCAATCTCTCGAGTGCGCGCGCACCGTTAATCCAACAAATTTTTGATAATTTGGTGACTTTTGTATTGGGCTTCTTCTTAAATTTTGATTCGGAGGATGTGTAGATATACAATGATGGAGATATGATCTAGATCGAATTTTTTGCGTGTTTTAGAAAGTGTTGAGTTATACTGTTCATTTCTTAATTAATAGTGTCCGATACTTATTTGTAGTTTAAGAGAAGAGAAAGAAAGTTCGTTTGGTTATTCATTTTTTTTCTTCTTTGGTGTGTTCGTACTTACCTAATATAAATTTTTTAGTTGCAAAAAAAGAGAATTCACTGTATGTAGCAAATGGTGTAGGAATTCCTAATTCAATGAGGCATCCAGTTAAAGAAGGTGATTTAGAAATTCTAGATATTCTGATAAGTAATGTACTGATGAATTTATTAAATAATGAAACTCTGAACAATCTTCAAGCTCGATAATACCATCACTTTGCAATTATAGTTAGCAAAATCGTAACTTATCATGTATATACGCTCAACTCACTGCTTTTGATTAACGCAACAAACGCACATCTATCAAATTCCGATTTCTGCTAAGCTCAGCTGAAAAACCGCGGTAACTCATCTTTCTCCCTGGACGTGTACGTTTACTACCGATAAATCCTTGAATGAATTTTTCGTCATTATCATCATCGCTGGCTTTCTCCAATTCGAAAAATTACGCGAATTATCCGCGCTTTCGGAGATACGACGAAAATATAGCTGGTGGGGTGATTGTTTTCAAAATTTATCGGCGGATACTTTCTAGCCGGTTGAAAATATTAGTTCCTGTCATAACTGGGTTATATAGGACAATTTCGTATTCAAAAAGTATCTACTCGTCCAAGAGTGAAGATTTTTCACTTTTACAGCGGTTTTCTAGTGTTATATTCTTCGGAATTTGCGTGTATTATAATAGAAAGTTATAGATACGCGAAGTATCCAAATTTACCCATCGTATTTTTTTAGGTCAGCAAGTCATCGGTTTATAAACTGTGCGCTAGTAAAATTTTCTGTAAAATCGACGAAACGAAGCGTCGGAAGTGAAAGTGATTGTTTTATTATAAGCGTTTAGGATTTACATTTTTTGCAGGAGATTTTGTTCTATGGTAAAATATACAATGACGATCTTTTATAATAGTGTAATAATAAAGTAGTAATAATATAATAGTGAGGCTATATAAATAATGACATAAAAATATTATAATCAATAATTGTGAATAAAACTTCACACAAATTCAATTTAGCCAAGCAACCGAAACCGTGTTAACGAAAAGGATGATCAAATAATGCTATGTATTTGGGACCAGCCGAAACTTTCTCGATTCGAGTTTTCGAAAAATGTGACTGGTTATATGTAGGAGCTGTGGATATTCGACAAATCTCTACCTTTGGCTCTGACATATTTTGCATGGGCTTTTTAGAAAATGACTCTGTTAAAATCTTTGTGTAAACTTTGAAGAGCTTATTAGAAACGAAATAGGTTATACGTGCCTACGTTATTCTCGCATTAAAACCATCTGATTATATATAACATTTTGGTTCAAATTTTAAACAAATTTTCAGACGTTATTAAATTTGATGAGTATAATCGTTATTTTCAAATCGATGTTTAGGTACATCTGTAATTATAACATTATGGTTCAAGAAAAAATATTAAATTTGTCAAATTTAAGAAAAAAAAGTTAATATCAAAAGTTAGTAATAAACAATACGCATATTTATCAATTGAAATTTCAACCAAACAAAATCTTCCATCAACCAATATTCTGCCACTGTAAATCAAACAACCTCCAAACTCTTAAAAAATTCAAGAACAATCGCCACGCGTAATATCTAGCGAAAGGTCAACCCCAACAGCATCGGATTTCGAAGACGTACGATCGCGTCCGGCCCTTTCGCATGTATGCGCTACTCTCTCGACTTCTTCGACGAGTCTTGTTCCGTTCTATTCCGTGTGAAGGGCATGAGTGCGAGAGAGAGAGAGAGAGAGAGAAGTGGATTCTCGGGGAGTAGGTCGACGCAAACTGATTCTCGGCCACGATCGATTGTCCGGTTTTCAGCTGCTGCTGCTGCCGACAGCGGCTCTGTTATGAGAGCTGGTTATTCAGAGGTCTACCATTAGGCTGTTATTTTTTTTAATTTTCTAAAATTTTGCAGGATTTATTTAGTCTGTCGATCAAACTCTTGATGTTCTGTTGGTGCTTTTGAAGGAAAATGTAATTTCCATAAAAAAAACTTGATTGAATGATAAAATTTGAAAAAATAAATATTTGCTGGTGTATTCCGTAATTAGTCTGTTTGATATTGAGAAAGTTTCTTATTACGTCAACAGATATCTCAGTAAAAAATATTGAAGGCTTTAATATCTATACAGTCATAAGAAAAAGAACTACCTTCAAAGTAGAAATCCTATATTGTTTCAACTTGAACGTAATTCACGCGGAAGGAGTTAAACACTGCACTAAAAAGCGCTCGAGCCTCTAATTCATAAGTACAAATTTTTATAGTGTTTTCCTCGAAGGCAACGTTTTTTCTTGAAAAAAATTTCTATTTCTTCATAACATTTTATCGCTTCTAAAGTGAAGATAAAATAGGCTCAGCCTTCGAGCATATAACGAGAATATACAGATTGGGAGAAATCGTCGAAGGATCGCTGCGAAAGATGAAATTCAATTATCGCCGAAGTAGAAACAGGCCGAGCATAGTCAGACGTATGTTGCGTTATGAGAAAGTCTCGGTATACCTAGCAAACGTCGAAACCGAAACCAAATTTCGCGCGCTTATATCTTGACAGAGAGAGAGAGAGACGCTCCAAATAAACAAAGTGGAAGCGATCACGCACACGCGAGAAAGCGAAGAAAATCCAGGTGTCGTTCGTCGACCCCGTAAAAAACGAGCAGAGAAAAAACGACGACTGGCTTTTTTCCGTGATATATATCACCAGTATGCGTATCGAGAATTTTGTTTGTTTACTCGGGAAGGACAGAAACATATAACGTATAACTAGTGGGAAAAAATAACCAACGTTTTGAGAGTTGATTGGATAAGGTGACGGTGACGGTTATGTAAATGGAAGGAAAAGATTGTGGGATGGATTGGCGATGGGTTGTGCATTGTATAATGTGTGAAATTTTAAATGCAAATGGACGGTTTGCCAAATTTTATCGATTTTGTGGGATTGCATAATCTTTTTTTTATGAGATAAGATAACGGATTAGGTAATGATGGAAATATTTGTTCATCGGGTGCATCAAACTGATGACGTTACATTATTTGGAAATAAAATAAATACACTGCAATTTGATTATTTAAATTTGTATTCTTCGTGAAATCTCGCAATTATATGCAAATTTAAATACTGTACTTGAAAACCATTTTTAGGTACTGCTTGATTTATTATTCTTCATAAATTTAATATAAGTTCTCCCTCAAAAAATATTTATTTTCGCCCCAGTATAATCAAACTAACAATCCAACGCCATTCAATTCAATCTTTCTTCATTCACAAGGCAAAAGCCTCGTCGAACAAACAAAAATCAACCCAACAAATCCGCCTCTGCTCTCTCGCAATAAGTGCGTGAAACGATCCGTTATTACTTCATCGAGAGATCAACGTCGTTTACATCAGTATAGCAGCAGACGATTTCAAAAGTATACGCGCACTTTCCTCGTTCGGAAGAAACTTTACAGTTACGAAGTGCACGAGCGAGTGAACCCGATGGAACTACACTGCATGACGAGGCTCAAGATGTTTGGTTGGTTTTGTTGCTAGATACTGGACGTGTTGTCGATTGTGGAATGAAGTTACTGCAGTTTCTTGTGCTAGAAAATATACTTGTATTGTCGTTTCCATAGATGGTATAGTTTAGACGTTGAAAGCTTTGTACTTTTACAGACATTGTAATTTTATGATTTTAAGTAGTGTTCAAAACTTTTGGACCACGGTGACTATCCAACATCAAGTATATTTAATTAATTCGACATTATGTGAGTGCGAATTTCTTCTGCGGTATATAGAGATCTACTAAAAAAGAGTATTTTAAAAAGACCTCTAAAATGTAAAAAAAGAAGGGTTTGTGTTTGTATGAAAGTTTGTAGTTATTTGTAGTAAATTCTTACAGTACATAGTCAGGATGATACCCTCGAAATTAATTTGTCCATGCTCTATGCGTTCAAAGTAAGATTATTTCAATGAGTATGTATTGACGCTTTCTTAATATAAATTCCAAGCGCGAAAATTACCGCTATTTAACCACTGATCTCACCATTTCTATCAGCCGTAATACAAAGCCGATCGATTCCGAGTTAATAAAAAATGAAAAACAACCCGTTAACTGATGTAGTCCACAGACTATAAGATAGCATCGACACGATTGACGTCTTCTTTGAACTTCTATTGATAGTCTCATCTTTGCAACGTCACGCGATTGATCATTCACCTCTTCGAGACTCGCAAAAACTCATCCATTTTAAATCACGCGGCGCTACTTTTTCATAACTATAAAAATCAGTCCATTCAGCGCATCCGTATTTTCACGCCTCGTCTCGCCACATTTCGCACCGATGCGCATAACAAACGCTACAATGTATAGTGTATAACGTTACATTATTCAACTGAAGACACGCGACAGCGATTTTGCCGCTGCTGCGCTTCATTATGGTAATTACCGGACACACACGGTGTTGAAAAATTAGACGTGTGCGAGGAGAGTTTCAAGTCTGGCATTAATTCCCAGCCGATTGTTAAACATGTACTGTAATAGCTTTAAATTGATGCCGTCGTGATGCAGGAGTAAAGTCTCGTGTTTACTGTTTTTCTTTTTGTGGAAGTATACTTATTGAGAGTTCTGTGTATTTCGAAGTAATTTATTTTTATCAAGCTCGTAGCAAAAGATCATTGAAAAATTAACTATAACAATTTAGTAAACTGGTTTGCTTCAAACCTGTGTTTCAAATATTTTAATTTAATTAAAATACTCACGAAATCGCAACAACTACAGCATCTTATAAACGTCATCATCTTCTCGACCTCAACGTATCCTTGAACCAAAAAGCTCTGAGCGCGCAATAAAGCTCGGAAATCGTCCGGAACAACGAGCGCAGATTAAAAATCGCGTCACAAAAGAAGACTATAATAGTAGCCGCACGACACTGTTTTAAGACAAAAAGAAAGCGAAGAAAAATTTTGCAGAGACGTATATGTGTAGGTAAAGAACCACGTATACTGGCCCGGAGCCAATCGCGAATGCGAGTTCAAGTAGTCGGCGATAAATAAAGTGATGATGGAATGACTTTCGTTGCCAGGAATTGCGCTTTCTAGGGATTTTTGGGCGTGATTTTGATGGTGAAGTTTTTTTGCTCGCGTGATGAATGAGGAATCCTGAACATTATGGGCATTTGTTTTTTGTATTAAAAAATTATTCATTGAATCCTTAACAGATCAAATATGTCTAATCTTTTTTTTCTCGTTCTTGTGTTACAGGTGAGTCATCACATTTTTTACTGTCTTCTCTTTGATTCGTCGTATCGTGTAGGTCTTTTGGCAGATCAAAATCTAAGGTAAGTATATGTGCCGAGCTATTTAAAATAGTTACTTGGCATATTAGTTTTTAAAATTACATGCAAGTATATTTCCGAATACTTAGCAAAATAAACTAACGTTGACTGAACTGTTTTATTCTTCAAAGTGTAGCTCGAAGATCATGCATCTAAATTTAAAACATAATAAATGTGAAAAATTTACTTTTTCATTATTAACAAAGAGTTCAAAGATGGTTTATTTACACTGCAATTTTGAGGTACAAATAGAGTATAAATATAGCATAAAACATTTTAATTATCACGTTTATTGATAAGAATCAGTAACCTTTATCAAACAAAGATCAAATGCTTTTCACAGATCCGACAAGAATAAAAATACCCCCTAACAATCTAAGGTGCGAAAACTCTCAAACACTCAGCAATTTTTAATCATCACTCAGCAATAAAAACAACTTGTATGAATACCCTTTACCACGCCGACTTTTATTACAGGCGCAATTGACGAATCTCTTATTCTCTGTACTATTTACTTTCATCTTTTCGTCGCCGCCGCGACTTCTTCCGCGTGTTTCCTGACATATTTTCGAGGTCACGCGGTCTCTGCCAAAACTTGCTGTCTCGTCTACTATTTTCTCGTGTATTGGACGATGAGTTGTTTTTTTTTCATGATGTCTTTGACTTGTTTGGTTTAGTAAAGAAGTGATGAGGGTCAGTGGTTTGTGAGTTTGGATTGCTTCGATTTTCATTTATTTAATTAGATATAGTTCTATTAAAAAAAATTATTTTTTAGTAATTATAAAACTTGATATAAAATAAACCTACTTTATTGGTAAACACGTTAAGCAAAATTGAGTGGATTTTTGTGACATAATGCTGGTGTAACTTTCTTAATTTTAAAAATTATGCCTATAAGGTTTGTAAGACTATTATTTTTATAGCTAAGAATTCAGTCGATAAACGTTTGCAGACCAATATTAAAGAGTTAAAACTTTTCTGTATATCTGTTATACGTAAAAACTTATGTACTTTACAAAATGAAATATCTATACGCGTGATTTATTATTCAACGATCATTTATAAAATCAAATTCCACTTGGCCAACTTTCTTGAGTTTCCAAAAGCATATAATGGACGAGCAAACTTTTTCATACTGTAATCATCTTGCTTTATTAATTTTCGTTTCCTTTTACAAAAAAAAACGAATAATTCTCGCGGAGATGACAAAGTTAATCTCGCAGTATTAAACGGCGACAACCGTGACCTCAATGAGAAGCATACTCCGCACGTACGTTTATTACGATTTTTCGCAGATTATTTTTACGATTTTACGGTTCATAATACACTTCTTACGCGTGTACGCGCTGGTATATAACGCTGTCGTTGATTTATATTTACATGCAAAAAAATGATGCCCGCACATATACAATCGAAAATATAACTATATATCGAAAATAACGACGATTAACAACCTGTATACGATGGTGCTTTATACGTTCTAGACTACGTAAAAGGAAACGAGAACAGTCGAAATCGAATGCGTTATATATAGTTTAGCAATGCGTGAAAGGAAGGAAGTCTTGCGATGTTTTTCCACTAGTGCAAGTGAACCGATTTCTAATTTTTATTCTACTTTTCACAACCGACATAAAACATTCGCTAAGTGGATTAGAAAATCGCGGGCGTGAATTAGATACTGCGAAAAACACTTTTTTTTCCTTACACATTAGGCGAAATCACGAGTTGTACAGAATCGGTAACATTACAACAAAGAGTTAATAAACAAATGAAAATAAAAGGTTTGCAGAGGTATAATAAAAATCATAGTGAAAAATGTAAAAAGAAACTCTCCTATCGGAAAGCTAAATTTCAGTCGGTTGCTCTCGGCTCTGGAGAAAAAGGTGGGAATATTCTATCACGTGCGTTTCTTTCGATAAATTTAGAGCGTCGTAAAACCTCCGACGAAGAGTTTCGTGCGCGACGATAGACACCGTGACGACGTCCAAAACAAACGAAAATTCGATCTCACGCTCCAAATAGTCACGCAGTTGGCTGTGTACATATATACCTAGGTAGAAAAAACGGAATATAAATTATATAGGCAACGCGAGGCTTATTATACGTTTGCCTACCTATACGATCGGAAGCCACGCGTGTGTCGCTGTAAACGAGAAAATCAAACACGGAAATAGCGTAATTACTTATTCGAATATAATTAATTATCCCAAGAGTAGAGAAGAAGGCTGCATTTTTGTCATTATTTTTAATTCCGGATTTTAGAAGTTATTTGTGAAATCTTATCAAATCATATATTGTTGTAATTTTATATTCCTATATATACATCATAATAAGTATATGTACTGCAAACAATTTTTTTTTTCTTTAAATTCAACACCGCTACTCAACTAACACACTAATAAAGTCCCAACCCATGACATACATCAGAACAAAATCTACCTTATCAAGTCCATCAAGACAAGACAAGCAAAAACCACACCGACAAAAATCCTCGAATCGAATGCTCGTTTTCACTTTTCATGTATACATATAGACAATACAGCAGTTGCGTCGACGCAAGCACTACACGTCTCTAGAATCCCAACTACCTATAGCACCTTATTCGTTCCCTGCATAATGCACCGCATGAATATATACCTATATATAATACGTATACGACGAGGACCTTGGGCGATAATCAAAAGCGGACTTATAAAGCGCTGTGTGATGCTATAAAGCTTTTTCGATCGCGTGCGCAATGCGGGTTGAGATTTTTCAAGAGCGTTAATATGGATGAGGACTATAGGAACGCGATTAACGGGATGCAGGAATTGGTCGTAAAGATTGGGTTGTATTCTCCCCGCGCTTGGATATGAATAGTTATTACTTTTCGGAAATTTGTTACTAGAATATAGTGCTAGTCTAATGTGTGCTTTGCATTATTCAAATGTGTTATTGTATGCAAGTATTAGCTGTGAATATAAAGAATTAACGAACTTGCTAATGCTGCATTGATTATTTATTAGCTATCAAAATCAGAAAACAAAAATCGCATTTCACAAGTTCTCGTGACAAAATAATCGTTATTTTAAATACACCTGCGTGTAATCTAACACGCTGCAGATCTCTATCCAGTCGAAACGATATGCAGTGTAATCTAAGCAAATATATAGCCTATATATGTATATGATAAAGCTGACAGTGTACTTAGAGCTTATCTCATGAAAAATAAGCAATTTGTAAAACACTGTGAATGCCTTTTATTTGGTGACATTCATGGTTATTGTACTGATGTTAAATTGTCCTTAGATTTCATAAGGTACAATACTTTTAGAATAAACTCTAGATAAATATACCCAACAATCGGGTGCACACCCATTGAATTTTAATGATCTCCCGATACGCGTATATACGCATACGTGAGCGGAAAGTAATGGTTGTCAACAGTATACGTGTCGTTCGAAACTGTTTTAATCGCTGCACGCCGGAATAGCTATATATACATGCAGTCGTTCGTTTGTGTATTACGTATACGTATATGTATATGTATATGTATAGGAGGTAGTTTGGAAAACGGATGTTCAAGGTTTTCGCGGTTAATTGTCTAGCGCTGCGCGACAGCACTTAAATTTTCACGCCGCGCAATTGCTGATGTTTCGTGTTCGCGCTTGGCTGATTTTGTATACGTTTGGAAAAAAAAACGTGCGCTAACTAGGTGTTACGTGTCATTAAAACGAAGGAGAATTTTTCGCCCAATGCATTGTTTTTTATTACAAGAATATAATTTTCACAAAACTTATCAAAAAATATTATAATATATAGGTATATACAAGTGTCGTATAAGAGCGATTTATATATAATTTCAAACAACTTCACAAGTATCGACGTTTACAAACAGTCATACCATCGGTCACACAAGACGATCTCTACCAACTTTCCAAAAGTTCCAACGCGCAAACATCGTTAATACCGGTCATCTCATATAGCGCACCGCACCCGCCGCATCCAAAAACTTTGGAAACAACATTCGCAAAACTCACTTCTCCTGCTATATATACATAGATATATACGCGTGAAAACTGTCAGATCACCTACTTTTACCAACTATCCCATCCTATAACATTCTAGAGGAGAGAACTTTCGCTCGGAGGCCGAACGAGCAATCGATCGTCTACTTATTGCCACGAAAGCAAGCAGTTGTATACATAATTCGCATGCGTGTGTGTAGAGCTGAGATATATACCTATTTAAGCTTTTTTTCTTGCAATTTTTAAATTTGAAACTGGATCGACTGTATTACAATGGTGTATAGCTATTTATTATAGAAAGATAGAAAAGAAAAGTAGAAATGTTAAAAATCGGTAAAAATGTATGGAGAAACACATCGCATTATAATTATATTCTGGATTGTCACAAAAACACCCAAAAACAATCAATTCGTCGAAAGTAGGCTCGCACTTGTACAAATTTCAGTAGCACGATTCCATATCTTATAACCAGCACAGTAGGCAGGTATATATGTGCGCAAACTCAGATCGTAATCAACGCCACGTGAGTAAAACGCTTTTCCTCGTCATCTCTCGAGCTCCACTTTGCGGGGAAGCATCGCGCCTTGGAGAAATGCTAAAAGAGACCGTAACCTCGATCTTGACAGCTATAGTATAAAACTGCTTCTTTGCGAGTCGGATGCATCGCCCGTATCTCACTATTGTCAGAGCTAGTAGATTTGCGAGTAGCTTTTTGTGTCGTGTGGGAAAGTGTAGTTTCTTCTACTTAATGAAATTTTCTTTTCTCATATACCTATACATAGGCGAAGCGAATAATTAACGTTTATTGATACTTATCGATCAAACTGACGCTGTTAATATCACAATCCCGATCATGTATTCACTGGCCATTTCTCTTTGCGAACTTTCTACACGTGGCTTGATGCTCGGATGTTTGGAGTTTGACGATCTTCTGTAGAAAACACGAAGAGAGAAATGCTTTTCAAACGGCATTGTTCTGATGATAAAACCCAATAGTCAGGCTTATATCTATGTGGCTTGTTCGATATTTTATTATACGACTGTGTGGTTGCTTTTTTACGTCGTGATAGATGTTAATCTGTGGTTTCGAAGTTTACATGACGAGTTTATGAGGAGTAGATGACGATTTTATGGGTTGACAGGTTGTTTTCAAAGTCATTATGCATTAATGTCTGTACGTATACATGGTTTGCTATTGTCGAGGTTATAAATTATTAATCTGTGTTGTGTTGTCCATAATTTTCGTTCTCGTGTACAGCAAGAGAACGTATTTGATTATAACTTTTTAAGAATTACAGTTTCGCCGTGTAAACATCAGTAACACATTTAAAAAACTGATAATCTGATCCTCAATTTTTAAAATATGAAAAAAAAAATTTAATAATCGTAACATATCGTGCGTGTGTGGTAATTTTACGACAAAATTATCGACTTCCTCTATAGCAGTGTGAAGTAAGACAAAATAAAGGAGGTTCTTCAAAAGTAAACGACAAAACTACCGATCTTCCTGAAGAAAAAGAAAACAATGCAACACAAGCACAACAACAACGAAACCTGAAGCACATTCCAAACGCCGCGGCAATAATCAAATCCCCAGACTCGCGTCCACCTGAGATATTCTCTCCTCTCAACTCTTCCGCCATTCACAGCTATATACAAACACACACACACATACATATAGGTATAGCTTCTTGGAGAACAGGTCTCCGCAGAGGTCGACGGCACGATCGGCATAACGGACTCGAGCGCGGCTATCCAACGGTATATACGTGCGCGCAGCTCCTCGCGCCTGTCTCCGCACCTATATGTATACATATATACATGTATATATTATTATATATATATACCACTCGGCGCTTTCTCGACCTTGACATCCATGACGATCGACCTGAATTTTTGGAGGATTAGATCGGATGGGTGAAAGGAAAGAAATTTTGGAGGCTGCGGGATATTATGTGCCGCCGGTATACCGTTAGAGGTTTGCGATGATTTTTATAGTGGGTTTGATCGATATTATTCTTGGAGTAAAAGTGCTTTTGCGAAGCCGATTAATGGGATTTTCAAGATTAAGAAGTAATGAAAGTTCTTTTATATTCACCGACATTAGTGAAATTTCGTTATTTGTGGATATGCAGAACATTTTATTTATTATATAACAAACTGGCTTGAATGTAATGTCTGTGATTGAGGCTACTGAAATTACTTGTGAAATCTTAAATACTTCCCCGATCATCATTAGCTAATAACATCTATTTCATACTTCAATATACTATATTCTAAGAACGCCTCAAGATCAAAAGCTACAGACCTTCATTAAAAAAAAAAATCTTTAGATCCTTGTGGAATACCATAAGCCGTACAAGGAATCGTTTTTCAAGTGAAAGCCTTTTAAAGGCTCTTCACGATCGTAGAGGCGATTTTGAGTTTTTTTGCGCAAACTGCCACTAGGCGAGTGTGTATATAAAAGGCATTGGTGCAGCTGCAGTGTCTAACTGGTTCCGTAGCTTCGCGGAAGAGACGATGCTTCGCCATCGATTTTCTCGTGGATGTTTGGCATACGCAAAAGTATTATACCACCGCCGCACATAGCAGTTAATCTAATAAATTATTTTCATTATTATTTTATTTTCTAATTATACAAGACATGAGGCTTGATTTCAAATCCTATTATATATAGGTAAAATAATTTTTAAAAAAACCGCTTCCTAAAACACACTCTATAATCAAGCACCTCAGTGATAAAAATCTAAATTCAGAACTGCCTATGAAAAAAGCAATCTCGCGAGATCGCATGCGTATTACCAATTCAAATCAATCTTCGATGGATATTCCGCTTATACTCACGCGCCGCTTTTCGTGTTCGCACACGTGGTATATTTCGGTTCTACTGACCTACTCACCGCTACGGCCCTGACATTAGACAGACGATACACACTCGTTTTCTACTTTTTTTCCAGCTTCCTTTCTCCAAGGAGGCTCTATAAACTATTCGCTTTTTCGGGACACTTTCGTTCTGACGCACGTCACTTGCTATATATATACTCGAGCGGAGAAGACTCTACTATTTCAATTTTAAATTTCACGTTTTACACGCTATGTCGAAAAGTGAGACGCTCGAGTGTCACTGACTCGACGACAAAATGAAAACAAAGAGTATATAAGCTTTGAGATCCTTATCCGCGCTGCCGAGAAATGAGAAAGAGCCAAAATTTGCGCTGAGACAGCGAAATAAGAGGAGTGGGAAGTGTATATAGTTCTTTGATTCGCCGACGGCTCTTCACCTACTTCCGCGAGTATTTTCGACGTGTGTGGAACTATATCTGAATATACAGGGAATGTTAATTAGAGATTCTTTGATACTACAGTTATATTGATTATCTGCAAATTGCGTCGTGTATATTTGAAAGACAATAAAAAATGTAAAAATCAATGTATTCATTGTGATTTATTAAAATTATGTAACTAGAAATCGGTAATTATAAAAGTATGTTTTATTATCGTACTGAGAAAACAATTCATTTGCGATTGTTCGATCTCGAAGTCTAGTACGTATAAAGATATACAAGAAAAGTACTGGAAAGATATCGAAATTTAGATTGACGTTAGCAGGCTTGACTCGTTATCACATCAAGTTATATATCTGTGGTACATTTTGACAGGTTGAAATGGATTCTAGAATATTCAATTTTCTTGTTCATTTTTTGTCATTGCAGGAAATTCAAAGCTGTTCACTGAATCATACGACAAAATGCCTGTCCGTATATTGTCTTAAATTTTAAACAGATACAGTAACTGATTCAGTTAGAAATACATTTTTTATTATAGTTATTATTATTATTATCACATTGCGTTATTTAAGCTTATTTTTATAATAAAATTTTTATTTTCGTTATTCACTTACAACAATTAGCCATTACAATTTCAAATAATATTTATAATAATATTACATTATGCATATAAGTATGTTTATACCATATCGTAATTTCGTGTTTGCAGACGGCCTTCCTGACGATAGCCCTGCTGCCGATCCGGCTAATGGCCATCACGGCCCTCGTGATAATGGCCTGGCTACTGGCTTGCGTCGGACTGCATGGACTCTCCGAAGAAGACCTCAGACGTGCTCCCCTCAAGGGATGGCGACGGTAAGCTTCTCACTCTACTGCAAGTCACGCGAGCCTTCGTATGTGTGTAGCTTTAGAGCTTCCTTTGTGTGTTTTCTAAATGCTTTCGTTTCCTGCTGTCTATTCGAGAGCATACGGGAAGTATCTGTTTTGAAGGAGCAAGAAAAGGCTTTTGAAATTGAATTGAGTTTTTATAGTGAGCTATAATGATTCTAATTGAACAACGTCAAAATTAACTATCATTTTATTTTAAAAAATACACCTTTTTATCATTGTTTCAATTAGAAACATGAAAGTCTAAAAAAAAATGCAAAAATAATTTAGCTATTAATTAATTGCTGTCTTAAACTCTTTTCATCATCAGTTGTAAATTTAATCTCTCGTATGCTTTCTTTGTCTCCACTGCAACGCTTTTTTCTTCTAGGCGAATATGCATAAGCCAAAGCTTCGCCACTAGAAAATTAACGATGATTAATTCACGCATTTTACTTTTAACTATATATAGTTTCCAGTTAATTGTTGTTCGGAAATACCTATATACGCCTAGCTATATGTACACGCATGACAAATGATTAATTTGCGGCGGTAGTAGTGTTATACTATACCACTAATATTCACAATTCCAAGAGCAGCGAATGGCATGGCGTTTATAGCTTCATGAAATGAATTTGGGATAAAGTCAATATTCACATTTCTATAGTTAGATTAATAAGCTTAATACAAGCTCTCTAAACGATCAACCGTAATTTAAAATAACCGGCAATTGTAATGAGTAGATAAGCCGGAAGTCCGAGTATTTACTTGCGCAACAATCTCGGCAGCCACACGTTTCAGCAAAGTTTCACACTTCGACCGAGACCTTATGAGAACCGGAAGAATAAGTCAACGACGACGGCAGCACTTTCTCGGGCGCAGTTGAATTATTTAATCAGGGATCAATGCAGCCAATGTCAGCTCGTCGCGTATATAATTCTTACGACTTTTACACCGATGTGTAAAGAATCCCTATTCGTTTTTGCGGCTGCGCTAATTTTAAAATTCCAAGCATGCTTTTTTTATCTAATTGTGAATATATAATTAAATAAATTAAATAGTTATTTGTATACTCCTTTTAGCGACGCTCTGTTTTATCGACTGTGCGATCTTTTAAATTCAAAGCAAATTTTGAGTTGCTTTCAATAGATTTCAACTTTCTACATACCAAAAATGTCAAATTTATACACCTACCACGCTATTGGATAAAAAGAAAATCACCTGAAATCACCGTCGGTAAAACAGAGAGTCGATAAACTAATTTCCTTCTTTAACCTCTATCTGCACGATATACCAAATATCTACTTATATAACAAAGCATGCACAGTATAAGTTTAGAAGAACAAAAATAGAGAAAAAAAACAAATGACTAACTGCACTGGAAATAAATAACCGCACGCAGGGAGTTACGCGTGGTGGTCTGCTGGGTGATGCGGGTGTTCTTCGTCTGCGGCGGCTTCCACTATCTCAAGGTGAAGGGCCAACAGGCCGACACCAAGGAGGCGCCGATACTCGCGCTCGCACCGCACTCCAGCTTCTTCGACGCTCTGCCGGTGGTCTACCTCGGCGGACCTAGCATCGTCGCCAAAGCCGAGACCGGCCGGCTTCCATTCTTTGGGAGTAGGTGTTTCTTTTTAGCTTCAATTACAGAGGATTTATGTTGTTTGATACGGAGAGAATTTTTTTTTTGTGAGTCGGAAATCGATTCCTTCCTCCGTATAGTTATCCAACTACACTTTTGTATATTCTTTTCAAAACTGGAATAGCATATATTGATGCTTATAAAATTATAAACGAGCAAAAGCTACAAGGTGCACAAATTACTCATTAAGGGTATATAACTGTGACTAATATAATTCTGACTTTTATTAGTTTAGAATATCAATAATTTATATTTTATTATGAAATAACGCTTTTTAATCAATTATATGATATTTGAATGGATAACCTGAAAGTTTCATGTGTCGAGAACGAAAAGCTCGTTCAAATGATGTGTACATAATTGGTGAATGGTATAAGGTATAATGACAAAAACTGCAATTGTATTGTAACGCAATAAGATGTATAAGAATTAACCAAAATAGAAATGACAATAACTAACATAGACACGCTTCACATTTAACAGGGCATATAACAGAGCTTTTTGTAGGTGACATTACGTCCAATTAAACACAACTATCAATAACTCTAAACAAGATTCTGTAAATAACTCTTGGGCCGACTAGAATATATGAAAATAGTTTAACTAGGGGAAGATTATATGATTCACTTAACACTTCTATAAAGCCAATCACAAAATACCGACAATCTACTTTACCGACTGAGTTTCATACGCAAATGAATGACAACGAATGAAAAATTCGAGCCTTTATTGAAAAACTTTGAAAACTCAAGTCAGCCGCATATCAGTCGGTAAAGAGATTCCACCAATCCAATAACCACCCACGAAATAAACATGGAACCGGTCGTTTGTATACGCCCGTAGCAAAGTAGTGCCATGGCTGTGTTTGTTGGGCCGGTGGACGTACCAGGCAGGTGGCATGAAGATCGTGGTTCGTGGCAAGCAGGCAAGCCGGGCGGAGGCGCCGATCCTAGTGGTGGCTCCACACTCGACCTTCATCGACGGCGGCATCGTCTACGTCACGGGATTCCCTTCGATCATCGTCAGGCGGGAGTCCGGCCTTAATCCGTTCATCGGAAGTACGTTCAGCGATCTGTAAAGGATACGCGGGGCATTTTTTGTTTATTTTCATTGACATTGACGTTTTATTTTATTTTATTTATTTTTTGATTTTGTAAGTGGCGAATGTGTATCAGCCAAATAATTAAAATAATAATTTCTTGCTTCATACTTATTTACATCAAACAATAATCCAATCAAGGAATTTTCTACGCCTTAAATTGACCACGATAAAAATACAGAGAGATATTAAAAAAAATCAAATGTTCAAATTAGCAATCGCAGAACACAAAATATATGTTATTCCATTCACTGATGTGTAGACGTCGAATTCAAAATTTTTATCAAAAGTATGTGGATATTACAAAATACTGCGTGTATTAAATTCACGAGTCAAAATTTCTTTTAAAAAAATGTGTAGCCAACAAAGTTTCCAATTTAAAAGCTTTTTAAAAATAACTAACGAAAACTATTCTTTTTCGCGTTCGAATATGTAGAGCTGATTAACTACACACAGCCGGTCTACGTATGGAGGGACGATCCTAATTCACGACAGAACACCGTCAAAGAAATCATCGAACGCGCCACATCCAAAGAAGATTGGCCACAGGTATTAATAACTGATATACTACTTCAATCTCTACGTCATTTGCTTATTAATTCATAAGAAGTGATTGGATCTTCCATAATAGAACGTATACTTTATTCATCCCGTTTCGACTAACCAATACATGAGAGTTGATGCATTTTCAAAACACTAGTTAAACTGTCGACACACCTATAATAAACCCTTCATAAGATTCATGAATGAAAATTTGTTTCTCGCTCGTTAGGTGATGATATTTCCAGAAGGCACGTGCACAAATCGCTCCTGTCTAATAACCTTCAAGTCCGGCGCATTTTATCCGGGTGTCCCGGTGCAACCGGTCTGCATCAGATACCCCAACAAGCTCGACACAGTCACCTGGACCTGGGAGGGACCTGGACCGTGAGTTTTGTTCACTTATTGTGTCAATTATTTTTTAGCTGCATTAGATAATCGTATAATGTTGATAGTAATTATTTTTTTCATGGCTTAAAGGTTGAAGCTGTTGTGGCTGACCCTGACGCAGCTGAACAGTAGTTGCGAGATCGAGTTTCTCCCGGTATACAAGCCGAGCGAGGCGGAAAAACTGGACCCCAAGCTCTATGCCAACAATGTTCGCCGGCTCATGGCTGAGTGAGTATCGTTGATCTCTGGATGAGCTTATATATAATATATTAGTCTCTGATATATAGTTACTACTTTCTTGACCAACTATAGTTCTTTTTAATTCAATAGTTTTTTTACTTATTATACTATATAGGTGCAATTGCAATATACTTAAAAGTTTTCCAACAATATCTTTAATAAAGAATCTGCTGATGATAATTTTAGAAATGAAATCATAATTTTATATACTAGATGCATGTATACGGTATATTTAAAAGCTGATTCGATGAAAAATTGTAAATTATAGAGAAAATATCGTTGGTTTTAACGTTTCCAGGGCTCTGCAAATTCCAGTGTCGGATTACACGTACGACGACTGTCGAATAATCAGTAAGGCGCACCAACTGCACATACCAAACGCTTCGACCATTGTCGAGGCTCACAAGCTGCGTTTCAAGCTCGGGTAAGTTCGACGACTATTATATGATTGTCCAATAATGCCTCAATCTTTGTTAAACGATAAGGCTTGAATATTTGAAATTCATAATAGCTTATATTATTATATTATAATTGAGTCAATTATTATTACATTAAAAAATTTATAAAGAAAGTAAAGACAGCTATATCTTTATACACAGTTTGCTGAAGGAGAACACCGAGGAGGAATTGGTGCACAAGAAGTTCGAGAGGTTCCCGGAGATGGTCGATTTTCATGAATTCGCACGACTGCTCAGACTCGACGAGAACAATCAGGCAGCTCAGCATTTATTTAAGATTAACGATAAGGTAAAAAAAACGCCAATTCATGTAGATCTCTATTTTATGTATAGTTATATATACTCAAATATCTGAATTTTCATTTTGAACACAGCATAATCGAGGAATGATCGATTTCGAGGAGTACATTTTCACCGTAATGGCAATAGCCAACGCCAATACCGAACTCGACATGGTCAAAGTCGCCTTCGAGGTACGTATATTATAACGTCGATTGAAATATCTGCAGTAATCATCTGTGGAATATACGCTTGATATTATCGACGCGGCAATTTCAGGTTTGTAGTTCAAACGCGAATTACACCCTGAACGCTATGGAATTGCGAAAAGCGCTGCACCTGTCGTTAACCATTGGCCCCGACGAGTCCGACAGGATTTTCCAACAAATTCAGAGGGAGCACAATTGCAACAGTGCGAATCACGGTACGTACCTATATCTTCATTGAAGTATGTTGTCAACCAAATTTCTTTTTGAAATAGAAATGTCAGTGTGGCATATGATGATCTGACACTTAAATGTTATTAAAATTATTATAATGTAAAAGATCATTATCGTTTATTATTTATATAATATTATACGTATAACTCGTTCGCTTTTATACCTGTATAATTATATTATGAAAAAAATCAATGAAACTCTACAAAGTATTTTCAGAATACGAAAAGAAAAAATTAAAATAAAATGTCTTCCACAGATCAAGTACTGTCAGTTCTGAGTACGCGACCAGAGTTCCAGCACCTGTTCAGCGAGAGTTCCGAGGCGAAGCGAAAAAAGAGCATTTGAGAACGCCTGTTTCCAAAATCACGAAGTCCTCCAGTCGGCTCCAAGCGGCATCATCGTCATCGCGACTCGCACACCAAACCCCTCGTGCACGAGTCTCTCTCCGGCGGCTTTACTCAAATTGTCTAGCCACTACTTTATCTATATTTCTCTCTATCTATCATCTCTCTTTCTCAAGCTCTTTCGGTTTTTACTCTATAACATAGAGAGAGACGACGGCATAAGAGGGAAGGACGCACTCGGGTGTACTGGGATTTTTTTAGAGGCCTAAAGTTTCGTTGACTTTGTAAGAAAAAGCCATTGAAAAAACAATTCTTTAAAAAAAAAAAGACGATGCCAAACAGAGTCGATGCCAAAGTCCCAGTTCACCTGCTCCCCGCGATTATACTGCGTAAGTGTATAAATAGGAGAAGCGATGCGCGCGTGCGGTCGACTATATGATTATCTACGACTTATATGCATATATATACTTAGAAAAATCATACCCACAGACACATAAACGGATTGATAAAAATTCGAGTTATTATAGGCGTGAAGGAAGAAAAGTTGTTGGGAATGAGCCGTCTTATTGGCTCCGATTCGCTCGACCGAGATGGACGAGAGAAAGTCATTCGAATGAGCGACGCTCAACTGTATCTTATAGTATGGACGCTTTATATATAAATATATATTACATAGTGTATTACCATTTTTTAGACCTCCAGAACGAACTTTGCGTACAATATTATAGGTAGACTTTTAAATCCTGTACTTTTCTGGTATTATAACAACGATAATTTCGATGATGTTAAAAAAATTAAGGATTTAACGCATCTATTGCGTATAACAAATCTGATTATTATTTCAAAACTTCGTCTCAAACGTTTTGAGATAAAAGTACATTTTACAAAGTCATCGACTGTAATTATATTTAACGTGTGTACGATTGTTTTAGAATCGATTCGATCGAAAAAATATAAACAGCGTTTACGGACCAAGTCCTTGTTCCAAGGCATTGATTGCGATTTTATCTAAACGTATAGCGGCCTAAAATGAATAACTAAAATGAATTAGATCGTCAAAACTTGTTCTTCTCTCGATGGCGAAAGTTTCGGCGCAACGTTCGTTCGGAGGCGCAGACTCTAATAATAAACATTTTTGCCCCAAGCGAAGCTCGGATTCACAGTCATGTAAATAGTAGGCACCATACTCTACCGACGTATATCAATAATCATATAACGATATAATTATTAGCCGATTCTTAGAGACGCGACACGCGGTTGAGAGTAAATGAAAAAATAGCGGTGGCGATGAGATATATTTCGATTTCGAAAAGAAAGCGCCGATCCACTTGTTATAAGAATGATTGTGTAAATAGTCGACGATTCCTCTCATCTTTCATTCTTTATAATTATTGTTATTAATTATGATTAATTGTATTTTAGTATTTATATGATTGTCTATGTTATGGTATTTACACCTTGTAACACACGCCCAACCTGTAGAACTTGTATGATTAATGGTAGTATTCATGGATTACGATGTGTTTCTTATATGTACTTAAAGAGAGAACTCGGTTATTCGCTGTTGATGATGAGTTGTAAATATGTTAGAAACGTGTATTATTGTATAAGTTTATCATTTAACTTGAAACTAATACCTTAATTTACACTAGGCAAACACAATCGTTGTAGATTTTCTTTTTTTTTATTTATACATATAACATGTACGTTTTAATTCAAGTTCGAAGCTATGTAACTGTCCAGAATTACGATAGATATATATATGTACTTATATACTAATAATATATTTTCCTTTCGAAATCGAAAAACGCAAATCGTTTATATAAGATGTAAACAATAGGTCAATAGAAAATTATTTTTATAGGCTTTCATTCCCGTTTCTATAATAGTAATCGTGCTCAGGGTTTCGAAGGTTTGAAAGTTACTAGGAGTTTTGCCGGCCATCGTCCATTTTCAATAAGCGTTCGTTTCTTTTTTCCTAAACTAAAGTCATTCAAAAAAATTAACTACACTTTACATACCGTAAAAAATAATATTTTTTCAGTGATGTAACCATATCAATATATTATTCAACAATTCAAAGAGTTATTGTGAAAATGTTCAATTTGAAATCTTATTTAGAACGAAAAATTTCATCAACAACGGCGCGACCAATTTCTCACAGGCAGCAAGTAAATTATTACGAAAGAACGGACGCAAAATTGTTCGATAGAAAGCCAAGACAAATCCCTAGAAAACTACATACGATATAGCATTACATATACCTACGCGAGAAATAAGTACCGTTAACAATACGTAGATATACGCGCGTTTCTAGTTGATGAAGAAAAAGTATAAACATAAGGTTTATCGCTCGATAACAGACACATCCTGCAGTATTTAATACTTAAATCCAAGAATTTAAAGAGAGACAAGTGCGTAAAGAGTAATGATTATAGCCACATGCATTAATCCATTATCGAGTTCAACCCAGAAAAACGAGAGAAAACATAAAAATAAACGATCGATCACACGCAATATTAGTCGCATACTTATACCTTATATCCAAAAGTTAAAAAAAAGATACATAATTAATCTACCTAAAAAAAAATTAATGCACGTGCTACTGGTGAAAGAAAAGTAAGGTCACTCGAAAACGGTATCAAGTGCGAAGAAACAAATCGCCGGCTTATAATAGAGGAAAATTTTTTGATATGAATTATTTATGAAATGTATGTAATCGATGCGTGGCTGCAGTTCGCGTTTTCGCAGTCTTACAAGATGAATTTGTGCATCAATGCATTCACCCTTTGATTATTGTATGAATTTTTTTTATAATTTGCGCGTGTACTTTTGTCATTGTTTATTTTTAATTTTTCATGCTATATGTAGTTTTAGTTTTCAAAGCGAGAAAGAGTTACAACAGCTATGATGGGCAGAACAGTTTTTTGTTAAGTGTCGAAGAGATGTACTGTATTTATTATTCATTTTAAATAATTTATTATGTAACTTTTAGAGAGATGCGACGTATTACGCGTTGAAATGCGTAAGAATTGTATATAACGAAAATAAAATATTCTTACAAATAACTGTACATGAGTAGCTTTGATTTTCCCTCGAAACCTTATACATATACTGGATGATATTATTGAGGAACATAATTCTTTTGCGAGGTAAGTTTGAAATAATAGTTTCTTTATAGTTAACAATATAATTTTATTAGAAACCCAATTTTTTATTTTATACGACATATTTCTTATCGCAGAATTCGATATACTTTTCATTCGAATATCGAACGATAAAAGTAAATTTAATATAGAAACTCCAAGTACTTTGTACAAATACAATAAAATCAATAAAATTTTATTTAAAAAAATAATTTCTTAAACAATTATAAGCAGCTCACATTCATGATTTGGAGTATAATTTTTCTCAATTTTATAAAAAGGTAAATCGCAACTTTTTCTAATAATATTGTACAAAATAAAATCATAATTATAAAAATGTTTAAAAATTAATCCAAAGTTGTAATTATTTTACAATAAAATTCTACAATCACTTGATTCAATGGATATATATAATAACCGTACACACAACAATATTTCATCACAATATATCGCAATAAATTTCAACTTACTTTTCCATAGTCCAAAAATATACAAATATTAATATTGAGTTGATTTAAAAAATTCTTATAAGAAGAGTAACTTTGATTCTATTGCAATCACGATGATTTTTCACATCCTAAATATTATGCTACTAAAAATTGCATTGCAAAAATATGCAGGATTATAAGGGAGGCTTAAGTGCTCGTTTTTTTTAGAATTTAATTTTAGATTGCTCTAGGCGAAGTTCCTACCTATAAAAAATATTTGTAATTTCATGAAATACATCTCCGATAAAAAATATACATACAATCTCTTATATCGCGATTCCGAGATTTCGATATATATATATATAAAATTTTCTTATGTCTAGCCTACAAATCGCATTGTAGTAAGGGACGTAAGCTCTAAGGATTTCATCATCTTCTTGCTATTTACACGCATATATTAAGTACATTACGGAGTATATATCTGTTAACTCTTGTAAACTCTTCCAACGAACCAATTCATAATAAACCTCTCAACAATTCACCTCTTAACATAGACTCTGTTTTATACATTTTTGATTTTCATTATTTTTCCGTCCATCGCGCTTATATTCGGTGTACCACTACGATGAAATATATCTACATATATTTCCTTATTATACATTAGTACTGTGCGTGTAAACATTAAACGTTAAAGTTCTTGGAAAGTTTATACAATCTTTTTAAGAATCACAAAATTGATACAGCAATAGATGAGATATGTTCTTTTTCTATCTGGAAGTCGTAATACATTTTGGTGTTAAACATGTGCACATAAAACCGAGCAAGTTGAGACAAAGAAAATGCCCCAAATTCTCTACCTCTCCCTATAAGAACTAAATCCACGTTAAAATTTGCCAATTAATTTAATCTAGCATTCTAATATTTGGAAAACATCTAAAAACGAATAAAACGATCAGAAATAAAAAGAAGCATTCCCCAATCCCAACATTTAGTTATTCAGGCACGAAGCATCTTTCTTCCTTTCGATGCGATTAATGGTGATAAAGTTACGCATATATAAATATAGTATAATATTAAACAAAAAAGATGAGATTCCACATGGGGACGATCGATCGCCTAAAATGTAATCGTTGTCATAGTAGTTCTGTACCTATCATTTCTTCCTAAAGATACTAGGCATACTGGGCGAATTCGTCTTCTGCTGGAAAATCTTGCTAACGCGCTGACGCATATCTTCAACGCCCTGGCCGACATTCACCGAAGCCATTGATAACGAAATTCCACTGCCCATTGATGCTGACCTAAAATTCACAAGCGTCGATTTTAATTTAGATTAGAATCACTTTAGACCGACTTTACAATGAATTTGATCATACCTATCCATTAGTTTGGGCATATCCTTTTTGGACTCAATTTCCCGTAGAAGCGAACGCACTGCATCCTTCTGCTGAGGTACTACTTGATTTACCAGTCCTTCCAGATACTTAAGACCGGGCAGAATAGCATTGTTCACACATTGATTGCTAAGCGTGCAGTACACCAGTACAGAGTAAGCCTCGACTAGAGCGTTGGCCAAATCAGGTTTTCTATTTTGTTGAAGTGCCGATGCAGTTATTCCGGTCAATTGAGTTGCTATTACTGAATTAAAGTACGATTTATTATTTTATTTTTTATGATTTTTTTGTACAACCATTTTTTTAACCTTAATACATTTTGAAATGGTATTATTATTGAGTATCAATTACCGTCTTCAACGTAATTCTGAGGGCAGTAGGGTGCTATTGCGGCCAGGGTTAAAACCAAAGGGACAGCTAAAACACTTGGTACACCCTGAGGATCTCGAACAACTGTCTCTAGCGTTAATCGGGCTTTATCTTTAGCTTCCCGCACGTCACTTTCCGTTACAATTTTACCCAGTACTTGCACTGCTGCTGCTTTGACGGATCTGCAGAAATAATATTTTCTTATAGAACACATTCTGGGAGTATTTTAAATTTATATACAAATATTGAAAATATTCGTACGGATCTGAATCACTAGCTAGCGTAACTACCGCCGGTGCTATTCTGACGTCGACTAGTTTATTGGAGATTTTACAAATAATTGAACTAAAAAGGGAAGCAGTAGCACACTTGACAGTTGAACTGTTATGGACAACGCCTGCAAAATTTAAAAAGTACTTCAGGCATCTATTTGAAATGACATTGATATTCTGATAATTCCTATGACATACCATCCCATAATCCTGAAAGAACGTATTCCTGCAGTTTGTCTTGAGCGCAGTATTTTACAACTGCGATCCGAAGACCAGTAAGGTCGGCGCCACGCAACGCCAATTCTACGAGGTAGTGCTTGAGAGCATTAGTAAATTCAGTGCTATCTAAAGATGAGAGTATCGATAAGTGTGCCGGTACAAGATTTAAATTTATCGTTGGGTTATCATTGTTCAGCGCCGACAACTCTTCGTTCAACCTGTCAAGATGTGGCTTGAAAGCCAGCAGAATCTACGGAATTAAAATTTATTGAATGAAAAGGGTCTTACTTCCCTTTGAAATTCAGCTCTTACCTTATATCGGGCGATATATTTTCCGAAGCCCAGGCACAATGACTGTAGATATGTAAGAAGCTCGTTCACAACATTTTCTTGTGCGATATTGACGGACAGCGTAATATCAATAAGATCGAGTATTCTGTAAACGTTGAAAAAAACAGTTGAAAAATGGTCTAAAATTATAAAAATTGTAAAATGTACACGCATAAACTTACAATTTTTCAGATAACCACTCCAATTCAGACCACGTACAATCGCCCCATGCACTAAGGAGGAATGTATTCAGTAAAATCCCAATGTCCACCTCACACTCATAAAAGATCTTTGGATCAACTATCGTTGAGCTGCAGAGACTAGTGAGCTCGGGAGCTATAAATTTATATTTATTACTCGCAATAATCCAAGTAAATACGAGAATTGATAATCTAAAATAGCAGGCAAAACTCACGCAGTTGCGGTGACAGACTCTCTTGCATCCGTCTGCGCACAGTTTCGGTATCAACGACACTAATGATTGTATGAGGCAGCAATTTGCACAACAGGCCGAGTAGCGCCGCGGTTCTATTGCCCTCGTGGTAGTCCCGAGTCGGGGAGCACGAGTTCGCGGCCGACGGCTTGACAAGGCTACGCAGCTTGCTGAATATACGCGGCAGCAGATGGGACTGTAGCCTCTTCAGAGACAGAGCCCATTGTGCTAAAATCGGGAGCAAAACACTACTGGCGGCCTTTACAACATCAGGCGAGATGTCTTCCATTGCTGTTAGCGCCAGCTCTTCGCACTGAAAAAGATCAATTAAAATTTTTTAGTGTTTCGAAGTGTAATCTCAATCCACAAATACGATTTAGCTTCTTTATTTTTCATAAAAATCACTATAAAAAATATCGTAAAAAAAGCGAAGATAAATTTCATTCAACACACTTGGAAGTATTTGTCGGGATCGTCCATAAGAGCAACGAGTAACGACAGGCTCTTAACAACCGCGACTCTGACAGCGGGCTCTTTATCGTCGAGCAACATCTGCTGCAACATTGATATCATCAGCGAGTTTCTAATGCTGCTGGTCGTATAAATCGCTAGAGCGGCGCAACACTCAGCCGCTAATAGCCGTCGTTCCGAGTACTTGTGCTGGCTTTGTTCCCAGCACAGATTCAGCACCTCCTCGTTATCGGTTGGTTCCTTTTCCAATTTGGCAATCGTCGTCAAACCTACGAATTGCAGATTTTGTTAGTAAATTTATTCCCAACAAATTAATTTTCTTCGATTAGCTGATTTTTTTCTCATACCAGCAAGCACCATATGCCTCTCTTCATTTTGCGGTCTCTTTTGTAGATTAAACAGGATCTGCAGAAGCTTTTCGCGCTCGACGGAGCTACTCTGCAATTTGACGACACTCAGTAGCAGTGATATCACCTCCTCGCGCTTGTTAAGGATAACATTGGGAATGATGCGCGGTAGTGTGTGAGCCGCGATATCCGGCAGACATTCGCGTGTTATACCCTCCTTCAGCGGCTCCTCGATTACTTGAGCAGCGTGCGCCGGTGCCGGTATCTGGCAGTGCTTTAATACCTCGCGTCTGAAGCTCACTGGCAGATATCTGAAAATTATTTAACGTTTGTAAATTAACAGTTGAACGATTAACAAAAAAAAAAACATTACGAAAAAGTACACACCTAGATGGCGAATTGGATTCGTTAACAGAGCTATCGGTAAGATCAGTCCTGGGGAAGTGTATCCGTGTCCATTCGCGTTCGCTCGTCTCGGTTTCACCAAGGCTCACGACCATGGATGCACTGTCGTCTTCCTCTGCCTCTGGCATAGCTGCCTGGGACGACGAGGCATCTTGTGGCGGCGACTCCAGCATTTCAAACTTATCCGGTGTCGTCGAACTCGAATTTAACGTCAGAATCGTACCCGAACTTTCCTGCTACACGAGTATAGTGTAACATATTGTTAATTTGTTTAATGCTTAAAAGAAATTTCGAAGCAAACAATGCCTTGTTTTATAAACATCGTCCTCTTTTTTTCCACTAATTTCCACTAATCTCAACGGGAACATTTTTAATGATAACGTTAAAGTTATTAATGAACTTCGTTTTTAAAATCTAATTCTTCAATACTTTAATTTCAATCCTATATAAATGAAAAACCTCAATAATTACCCCAGTAGCAGAAGCAGCAGTAGTAAGATTAGCACTGGCCAACATCTCTTGTAAATTCGTCTTCTCCTGCTCAAGCGCGACGGTCTGCTGTTTGAGTCTTTCCACCTCCTCAGCCTGTTCATTTACAAGTTTATTGAGCTCGGTCTCTTTTGCTTGCTCTTCCAACTTTTTTTTCTCATCCACCTCATCTTCTACTTCCTCAGTTTGTATAGCAACAGTGCTGGAAGGAGGCTTGTCATACCCAGTGGATCTCATGAACTCTCTGTAGATCTGCAACAGTTCTGGAGGCTTTGGAATGTTCAAGCCTACATCCTGCCAATCCTCAAAATCCTGATCTTCATTCTCATCACTGAAGGTTATGGATGTCAGCTTGTAAGAGTTGGCTAACAGATACTCGTTTACCAAAAAATTCAAGGCTCGTCGCTCATGAGGTTTGATGGGATGCTCAAATAAACCCTTCTCAGAGTTCTTATCAGGAGTGCTGACTTCGGATTCTACAATAATATTCAAATTTTAATGAGTTTGCTCAAAAATAAGATTAACATTTTTAATTGAGTTTGATTTTACCGGTTACAACTGTTAGATTAGCTCGCAAAGAATTAATATTTTCCTTTGCTTTCCTAAGTTCAAATTCAAGAACTGCAACTCTTTCATCCACCCCACCACCATCTTCGGAGTATCTTGTCATATCCAGAGAATCCAACGTTGCTTGACTGGATGATCTTGCTGCCAAGACATGGTGAAAACAATCCATTAATTACTCTAAAACTACTCTTCAAGTTTTTTAATAGAAAATTAGTCTTTACAGTTCTTACGTATGGGTAAGCATGGCTCTGGCTTCATGTTTAAGCACTCAAAGTTGTTAGGATTTGAGAAAAAATCTCTAAGCACTGGCAATTCTCGATCAGCTTCACATAACTCAGCGTGAAGCTCCAAGGCAGTCAGGAGCAATCTTTCACTGAGCAATTTTGTGGCTATCTCCTCGTATGATATCATGGCTTGATTCTGTCCATTTCCTAAAAAATAATATTTACTGTAGATATTAGCGAGAAATTTATAAACACCTGTAATTTACAATACATTATTAAAATCAAAGCATATACTAAATGAGATAATGTGATAAATATTGATATTTTGGATTGCAAGTTCCACTGTCAACAAATGCCAGGTATACATCGCACCATCAGGCAAATCCAATAATTAAAACCAATAACTAACATTGCACTCTTATAAAATAACAAAGCAGCAGCACGTATACAAAGCATTAAAAGCCTACATTGAACATTAAAGTTCTATTGCAAAATCAAGAATCCCGACAGCTGAGTGCACATAGCTCTTGTCAGAAGGAGAAACACCTGTTCTAGGACTACAGCAACACTAACAGACAGGATAATCTCACCTTTGATGGATGAAGCCTCCTGGGGACGAGGCTCAGCGTTTCTAACCTCCTCGACGGAAGAGCTCGCCATCATCTCTGTACCTCGACGTCCTCGACGGTCTTGTACTCTGTCGGGGTACTGCGATTCCCACGAGGGACTAATACCAGATTCGATGGGACATGCTGATGAGCCTTCTATCTACACGTCGTCTAATAGATTGTTTCGTCACATCTGCTATAGGTATTAGTGTTGCGACGTTGATGCTCCGAAAGGAGGACCCGAGACCCGAACCCGAGAGTAGACTGACAGCGACAGCGGACGATGCGCCGCCCGACGGCCCGATACTTTTTTATATATAAGATGATGAGATAGACGGTGGGAATTTTACCTGCGCGCTGCAGGTGGGATGCTATCTATCAGGTATATGTAATAAAAGTACATATTGCAGCTGAAGAGTGTGTGTTTAGAGCTTTGTATTATAGGTATTATGTTGAGCGACACAACACACTTATACACCTGTGCGCGCGGTGCGTTTTGAATAAGTATCTTATGTTTATTAATATCATAGAGAATATTCGTGAATGTTCTAAAAGTAAGGTAGATAGGTATTATATATATAAACGCAGAATATGCAACTCATTATAATTATACCTATCTCTATAAGTTTCTTTCAGTATATTTGATTACTATTTTGAATTCTATGAAAACTAATATTCTTTACTAATCAATTACTAATTAACTAAAATACTATTAAATCATTATAATTATCAAAATAAATTTTGTTTAGGCTCGTATAATTTATTATATTTTAGTCTCAAAATATTGCCCATTTGGTGATTTTTTTTTAACATTTGATTAGCCTTTTATCGGACACTTAAATAATTAACATGTAATTCAACCCTTTTTTCACTTATTTCAAAACTTTATTTCTATAGTTAACCGATACCGACCGTGCAGCCGGTGCAGCAGACTAGACAAAGTTTATTCTTCGGCCGCGGAGCTGCGTCGCTTCGTATGGCGTCGGCGTCGCGCTAGTGAATTGTGAATCATCCCCACCTCATCCACCCCGCGCCCGCGCCGCCACCACTAATCGAGTCTGTGCAACGCCCGCGGTGTGCATGTGTGTGTTTTCTGATTATTTCGGTGCGGCGCACCGATAAATTTTCTCTCTCAGTTGATCTCATTGTTGTTCGAAAATTCAACTTGCCGAGGTCCATCTTTTCCTGGAGTAGCAGCGAGACGCAGTGCAGCTGCAGATCATCCAGATGCACAGGTGAGTCGACCTCAAGACGAATATGATACATTGCGTAAAGTGGCCTGAACGAGCGCGAGAGATTCGCGCTACAAGAGGTGTCGTCATCGCCATCTTTGTTATATACATATTATATATTTTCTTCCTGTGCATTTCGCCTACGCGGGCCTCGTATGCAGAATCATTACAGCCAAAACTGTTACACTGGTTTCGGAAGCGTAAATAGACTGCGGCCCACAAGAATTGCGTGGGCGGTGGGCCCATGAGTTTTCCGGGTCTGGCTCTCATCAGGGAGTCTGCGGATTTGAAGGTTAGGTGTGCGCTTTAGTTTTATTGTTTTTCTTTTTTTTTTTCATTTTTGGAGCTAAGCTTGGACTTGCTTTGGAGGGATATACCTAAAATACCCAGCGCCAATGCTCGCGTTATGTGTATATATATATATATACACACGTTGAAGGAGGTTTCATAATGTTTTGGCCTTGATATAGTCTAACTGGGGTCTCGTACGCGTGTGATAAAATAGGCACGGCAGCGGCACTCGACGCCGTGGAAACGCACTCTTAATCATTGTTTTTCTTACTGTTTGTTGTTATATACCACTCTTTGGTTTTGATTTATTGCTGTCTCTGCATAGAATTTTGATTGCAGTTGTATCATCTACAACAGAAATACAAAACTGTACTATAAACATATAACTCCGTCAGGTGTAGATTAATGATGTATATTTGTGGTTTTTTTTTAAAGTTCTACTAAGATATGCTCAGGTTTTGAATTAAGGGAAACAAATGTATTTCTATGTCCATTTATAAAGCATGCTTTATTAATCATCATATGTCGATGTGAAATATTTGTTTCATAAGCGCAAATACATAAATGTTTTGGTGTAATTATTATAGGAAAGCATCAATAAGACAGTGAATTCAGTAATGGTATATTTTTTAACTTTTAAGCAATATGCTTAAACCATTTAATCTTTTAACATCAACATTTATCAGTGATAGTATTTAATACCATGTTGAAAGCAACCATTGCAGAATTCACCAAATTACAATCAAATTAGTTAATGTTACAATACTGGGTATTTAGATATAAATATATATTTATGTATTTAGATTAGTATATGAATATGAAACAAGCACTAAAAATTGTCAATCTTAAATATTTATTGGATAGCATCTATAGTGTTTTTTGTATTGAAGTCCTCTACTATTGTTAAACATCGAGAATACAAAGAATAAAATGAGAAAAGTGTGTTACTAAATATTAATTTTAATCAGGCTCTGAAATGATTTGGTGCGATCTAATTAAAGTTGAGTTAATATTATATGTATATTGTTGCAATTAAATATTTGGCAAAATTATGTCAGAGCCTTATCAATATCTTCTGCAATCAGGATGTTGCACACTTTTCTTGTAAGTCTCAATAATTTTGTTCTAAATAAAGCAGTAAGGTAGTGATCTCAAGTTTTAGTAATGAAAATAAATATATAAAAATACAGATTTTTTAGTAATTAGATTCATAACAACCACTTTAATTTCAACAAACATATACATATACTTAAAAATGAATTTCAGCCTTGCCGAATTTTGTTGTATTAATCAATTGTTATGTTTATTGATTTATTCTGACTATGAACCACTTCTTTGAAAAAAATACCAGCAATTTTTATTGTAATGACCATAAATTAAATTAAAAATTAGACATTGAAGATTTTACATTAATACTTGCTCACACACTCTGGAAAAAAGTAATCTAATTTAATTGGTACCTGAGACAACATGATAAAGTTTGTGAATGGTTCTTAGAATCTGTTAATCTAAACAAAGGAATTGAAATACACAAAAGTTTAGCAGGGCTTTTTGATATTTGTCACATACACGATAATTTTTTTCACTAAGACTATTTTAATCAATGCTGCTTTATTTACAAGAATATTATTGATACTTAGATTTTTTGTGTTTTCAGAGTTTGACACGGAACCTTCTAAACCCGGCGGTGTTCTCGTTCATGAATGATGAAAGTGAGTGTCGTCTTTCGGTAGAGCGAAGTTTCCAATCACTGGAGAGATGAGCGAGTTCGGAATGTGAGTGTATAGCTTTTGTCAGGCAGCCTTCCACAGTAACTACAGAGATTATCACAAGTGTAACTCCTCAAAACAACAGTGACCAGTCAGCTGGATTTTTTTGCCACTGCACGCAGTGGCTTCAATTTGATCTTTTTTTTTCGAGATTCCACACTGAATTAGTTACTTAAATGCGATCTAGCTTTAGTGACAATATGGGGCCAACTGTAAAGGATTCTCCCCCAAGCAGCCCTGGTTCTGAGAGCATGAGCAGTGCAACATCTGGGCGACGGAAAAGACGGGGGAATGAAACTGGCTCAACGTCGACTGGCTCGCAAAATTTTTCACACTCATCACAGTACACTCCAATGGAATCTAAATACCAGCCTAAAGAAGAGAAGGATTCAAAAATATTCGACAATGGAGTCAGTGCTCCCCACATGCTGGGCAATCAATTGAACCCGACCTCGTCGATGGCACAAAAAATGTCCGACACTCTTTCTCAAGAGATGAAAGCTCACTCAATCTTTACAGAAGCAAGCAATTCGGGTATGAATCTTGTTGGACCACCACTTCACAGTCGAGTTATTGCTTCGGCTAAAGCTAGTCAAAATGCTTCGACCACTCCCTCATTTTCGTCCATGTTTTCTGCAAATAACAGCACGGGTGCCACCAATAACAGTGGTGTATTGGGAAGTGGCTCGATACCACAAACGCTGGATCAGCTGTTAGAGAGACAATGGGAACAAGGCAGTCAATTTCTCATGGATCAAGCACAACATTTTGATATTGCTTCACTGCTATCATGCTTACATCAATTAAGAGCAGAAAATTTAAGACTGGAAGAGAACGTAAATAGTTTGTTGCAGAGAAGAGATCACTTACTCGCTGTGAATGCTAGGCTAGCTATTCCACTCACATCACCATCGAATACTAGTAAGCAAAACAAGCAATAGTTCAAAATGTAATATATATTCTCTGCTTTATCTTCCTTTTTCATTCAAAAACTCAAATCTTTTATGATGCTAAAATAGACAAAAGAAAACTTGGAATCGTTTATATTTACTAATTTTCAAATGAATGCCACCATAGGTACTCACTCGTCAGTCGTCGAAAATGGGTTACCAACTAATTCACCTGCTGAACCAGCATCACATTCACAGTTTTCACACAGAGCATCATCTGTAAATACCTCACAACAAAGTACAACGATCCGACATGCATCTGGAGGAAATAATTACCAAGGGCAGTCAAGCAATTTAATCTCACAAAACAACTCTAACAATTCAAATTTAATTAGAAATACGTCGGTTGATATGATGCGAAGTATCCAAAGATAAAAATAGTTAATATACTTTTACGATCAATGGTTCATATAGGTGAGGATATATATGAGATCTTTCGAGCTATCAATTTGTTTAAAAGTTATTCAATGTTTTACTAATTCAGAGAGTAACTAAATTCTATGAATCTTTTTTTATTTGCTGTCTTATCCATTCCCCGTGTTGATTGGGTTTTCAGGATTTTTGACTATCAACATCAGAACATCAAGTAAAGTTATAGTCTGAGAGGACTATAGGTAGAACGTTCCTCGAAAAGTCGTTTGTTTAGCTCAAAGGGTAAAATATATTCCTCGCCAAAGATAAAAAGGTTTCTTTAGTTCCCATTACGTAGTAAACGTAATAAAAGATTTATGCATTTACGAATTGTCTGATCTACTGCAAAACTGGATCTAAATTCATATTTTATAAATTTATCGACTTCTTATTCAAGAAAAAATTTTAACTGTATGAAAACTAATCATTTTTGTAGTTTGTAAAAGCAAATACAATAACAAACATGCCACTTTTCGTATATAAATATTATTGGTATGTATGAGTAATTGTTTATGGACAAGAAAATGATAAATCAATTAATCCTTTATTATCTGAAATTACAGTAATAAATTAAAATATGATAACAGTTATAATCATGGGCATAGATAACTAGTTGCGTATTATACTTAATTTTTATTAGCGAATTTTACAAGACTATCAATGTAAAAATGCGTATGTTTTGAACATGTGTTCATTTCGATACTTATTACTCTGATCACCTGTTCACAATATATACATTAAATGTTAGATTAGTAATATTTTTTACACGTGAACTTGTTTATAAAAATCTTAAAAATGAAAAAACTTTAATATAATGCAAAAAGGATTTTGTATTGTACTTTATATTTAATTGGAATCGTAAATTTAGTTATCAATTATTATGTGTTACAACTCTGATACTTATATTTCCATTAAATCTTAACTTTCTTTTCAATTGGTTATATATTAATTATGGTAAAATTTAATTAATATCTCTTGATACATATGGAAAGTTAAAAATATATCAATGACAACTTTTTTTTTATTATAGTTAGTTAAGTTACAAAGGTATAAATAAATATATAGTTAGTAAGGATGGTATTTTATACCAGCGTTTTGTTTTTTATAGTAGCAATTTACGTAGAAAATACACGACTTTGGGTACATATAAATACCCCTGACACTCAAGGTCATGATCATTCATCATATGTCGGTTTCCTTTCAAAATGTTCTATTCTTCCTTTTTTGCATAAGCTGCCGGATGCCAGCTGTAGAATATGAGCCTGCTGGCTATCTCAGTCAAAAGTCAAAAACTGGGCCCTTGAGAGCATATACAGATATACGTATACATAGTAAACGTGTAAAATGAGCGTAGTTTGGCTCCTAACTTTTGAATCAACCGTTACACGCTAAACAAATGATATGATATTATTTGATACATCCTTTTCACGGGGAATCGAGCTTACAAGCCTCCGTGAGCTCAGTAACTCAAAAATAATTATTTACGTTCGTCGTTTTTGAAGCTGTTGAGCATTTCTTTTTTTCTTTTTTTTAACTAGCACTGAAACGTCGACAAACTAAATAATTATTTTGCAATTTATAGAGCCCACGGAAGCTTATAACCTCCCGTTAAACAGTTTCCTCGTGAAAAGTGTATATCAAATAATGCCATGTAATTTGTTTAGTGTCGTCAGTGATTTAAAAGCTGAGAGCCAAGCTACGCCTATTTTACTCATTTACTGCACACATATCTATACTTCACAGGGCCCTCGAACTGTTTTAAAATAAACAGAATTATTGATAGACAACAATATAATAAGTACTTAGGCTATAATTTGCAATGCTTTCGCGCATTGATGTATATTTAAACTTAAGTATTGAAAAATATTCAAATTTTTTTTAATAGTCTGCTGGAAATTTTATTAACGATTTTCTCTTATCCTGATATTGATACGCTAATAATCAAATTTAACTACAGCATAATTAAATGTTATTTCTTATAGAAAACTCAACTATGTTTACTTAAATAATAATACTGAATAAATTAAAAGGCCAAAATCAAAAATATTGAAATTTGCTTGTAAATAATTATAATAGTCTCCTTATTTTCATTACATATTTTAATATCAAAATTTTATATGTCATACATAAAAACGTTCTATCGACAAAACGTAAAGTTAAAAAGAAATTCTACAGAAAAATAGTAGGATAGCCGGACTTCCTATAAGCTGCACAAATGTGATGCGCTATTTTCACATGGTATATACACGACTCAACAAATTTTTGGGAGTGTCACGCACCGTGAATCTCCTTCAAGGTTCCTTTTGTTACGTGTGCATATCGTATACTTTCAGTCTCATTTTTATATACCGATGACGATTCGCCGAAACGCCTAATCATCATTATATACTCTGTTGTTGTCGCCTCGGTGACGAAGCGTATGCCTGGTTGGGTCGAACTTTTTGCCTGGATTTCATGATTTTCAGGATGGATTGATGCGCGTGGACGAGTCCTTATTTTTCTGACCTCTTTTTCGAGCTTTAAATTCAGAATTCTTAATTTTTATTGTTTGATTTTTATCTTTCTATTTCCTGAAAACATTTGCTTTGTCCCTTTAACTTGAATGCACTACTTCAGTGTGTTTTTTTTATTTGTTTGAGATAAAATTTTCTGGTTGAATAAAAATTATTTAAGAAAATGAAAATATCAAGCAGTTTCATATTCTTCTTTGAAATAAAAAGTAATTCTCAGTAACTCTCGTGGATATCGTTAGATTAGTCTTTGCGAGATATTAAAATGTACTACATGTGTAACTATAATTCAAAGCTTCATATCATAAATATTAATACCTAATTTTCTAAATTCAAATTTCTATTATTCTAGAGACACAGTGAATAAGTGTCATGTGAGAAGCTGTCGTACGGTCTTGCGATTGCGGAAACCAATGGCCAGCTAGATCGCGCGTACGAAATTCCTTCTCGCGTTTATCGCAAGACACTTCGATAACCTAAACACGTCGGATAACAACGAATTTTTCTTTCTAAGAATTATCATCGTTGCGCATTATTTAATAGTTCGAGAAAAATCCAATCGATTTAAGACAAATTCACCTTTTTTTTCTCAACCAAAGTTTTCGATCGCAGGGTTGCCAATTCACATTCTCACGACACACGATAAAGACGAATGACTGAACCATGAAAATCACTGCGGAGTGGAAAATTTTATGAACATCCATAAGAAAAAATTATGAATCTCTATTTTAGATGCCTCTTCGTCTTGGAAATTTGCTACTACTTATAAATCAAATGAATTTTTATTTTCTTCGTCGCAGCAGAGATTATAAAGTCTTTTTTTCACTCCGATTCTTATGTAATCGAAAGAATGCACATTGATTTTCACGAGATTCTATTTTCGTAACATACACAGAGCATAGACAAAGCAACGATGAGCTCGCTAATTTAGAAGCCTTGCAAGTTTTTCTAAAGAAATAATGAATCCAAATCCCTTGCGGTACCCTCGCTATGTATACATCTACGATAAAACCAAAGCAAAAAAGCCTCCCGTAATACTGAAGATTCGCGAAGCGTGTGCTACTAATACCTGAATTTCGTACAAAAAAAACAGTAATGAATCTCCCAAAGTGCGGCCATTCACAGACTACTTTTTTTTTACCTCTCAGAATATCAGATTATATATAGAAACTCGAGCTACCTGCACAATCGAAAACTCTTCGAAAATTTTATCCCCGGACAGTGTCCTCTCGACACGTCAATATTCGATTCGAAAAAACGGCAAAGCCCGTATATACACTCAAATAGTATACATATATACACACATCACAACGAGTCTATTATGCGCCGGGGCGCGGGCCGCCGCGTGTATGCAGTGTGTCCGTTGCGCCTAATACATGTAAAGCTTCATACGTATATGATTGAACGTGCATTCACGAGCAAAAAGGCTGGCAGTCAAGTTCAAGGCTACTATAAGTACATACGGACCCACACACGCGCGGCGAGTCTGCGCTGCAAGAAGCCCCTCCTCCGCTGCTGATGCTCTCTTTCGCGCATATACTTATATATATACGCGCATAGCAGCGCGGTGCGGAGAGAATTAAAGAAGGAGGCAGAATATAATATACTCGTCTGTCCGCCTTTGCTATATAGCGGTGTCTGGGGAGTAGCACGATTATGTGCTCCTAATATCGACGTTACGTGCACATGTATATTTTATTATATATAATTGATGTTGAGGCCAATGCGCATACGATGAAAGGAGTACCTAATAATATAATAATAGGCCAATGGAATCATGACGCCTGTCGGAGATTTTTCCTTTTAA
The DNA here is from genome assembly GCA_900474305.1 of Cecidostiba fungosa. Taxonomy (NCBI): domain Eukaryota; kingdom Metazoa; phylum Arthropoda; class Insecta; order Hymenoptera; family Pteromalidae; genus Cecidostiba; species Cecidostiba fungosa. Next base: position 293,303 of record UCOJ01000011.1, read on the forward strand.
ACTTTTTTTTACATGTGATATTACGATTTTTTTCTTTTTTATATTTATGAAGGCACCATGCAGTAAAAAAACGCTGGTTTAAACGGCGAGTGCTTGAAAGTAATATATAAACTTCTTCGCGAAGTTGAATATGTGACTCGGTGGTGAGAATTGAGAGCTTTACTTATATTACCATACACGCAGCTCGAGAATTGCACTCGTTCAATCCTTGCACAAGCATAACCGCATAACAAGACTTTAATTTCCACTCTTAAAAAAGTGATGGCCTTTGTTGTGAAACATTTAATACGTGAACATGATTGGTCGTCGTACTCGAACGTGATTGGTCATCTGGGTTGTAGATTTAAGAACCGCGAATTTTTAATTTGTATATATTTTTGATTTCTATTATCGTCTCTTAAAATTATATAAAAAAGTTATAAGAATTTTAAAAATGGTAAAAATTGCTAGTTTTCGTTAAAAATCGAGATATGTGTATGATTCTTTTGTGGAATTTCTCATAGATATAATTAATACAATCGTGTTTGTAAATATTATTATTTTCTAACCTCAAAAATTAGAATGCGTAATGTAATCTTTGATCTTTGTTTTAACTAATTATTTTTATGTTTTTTGACTAATTTGTATGTATACATGTTTACATAAATTGTAAAATAATTTTTACGATTTGTGTGTATGTGTGTGTGTAACTTTTTATCAGTCATTGGAATCCAACACGTGTCGAACTTAAGTATTATAATTTTGCTTTATTGTCCCTGATGACTCAAAAATGTTCCTGCAGACTTAACAAATATTTGCTATTGGAAACTCGAATTTGACTATAAAGCTGGTAAATAATTGGATCCTTTTTTAGCCGAAGACAGGCGCAAAATTACATTACGTTATTTATTACATTATTTTTCAATTTAATTTTTTGGATATTCACAGAAATTGGCTTGTAGTGATTTTCTCTTCAAGTATTCGTTGATCACAAGAATAATTAACTGGTTTGTATTAAGAGAATTCATAATGTTGGTTGAAATTTTAATATTTCTATTGCTTTTTTTTATTTAGACTAGATGATTATAGTTAGTATTTCTGGAAGTATCTCTTTAAAAAAAGAACACCTGAGGATTTTATTTTTATTCCTTTATCTTGCACATAAGCTGGTTATGCTATAGATTTCGAATCGTCGAGCTGCACGAGTCACAAGATAAATTCTCATTATTTGCTGCGGCACGCGCGAAAATTTCTCCTAAACGACAGAAGAGGGTCAGATAAAGTGTCATTGCTTCAAGGTAAATCGCAAAAAAGTTAATGACCGATATTCAGCTCTTTACGTGATTATACATGTGGACTATAATTGTCGGTTGCGAATTGAGGAATAATTAGTTCAAATTTGGCGGTGTATATATATGTTAGAATGTATACATGTTTGCTTATTCAGCTTCGTAAATTTTTTTAGAAATATCCAGATAAATCTCGTTATTTTATCCTTACATATTTGGCCATTTACTTTATTAAACCTACCGATTTTTGTGTCTAAACACGTGATCTGCTTTTCTTTATAAATTTCACCAATATGTTTTTATCATTGGACTTTTTTTGACTTCCAAGAAAAATGTCTTGAGTTTTTATTATTGCGTTAGCGTTTCATCATCGTCATAATTCATTTAGATGTCGTTGTTCCCTTCATATATATTTTTAATTATATATCTATAAGGTTAATCAGATATTTGAACTCATTAAGCTCAAATTATAGATCATCTTCTTCAATTACTCGTCACTTTTTTCTAAAGTTATCAATTATTGTTTTACCATGTTAAATTCCTTTGACATCAACTCGATTATCCGAAGAAATGCCACACGTCTGATTTAGGTGCTTTAAAAAAGGTTTAAAGAGTGACGTGTTTCTAGAAAGAGTGCATATTTCACAGCAAATTTACAGCATAGTATTTACATATTCAGGATTCATTATAAATGCATTGATAAATAAGACTTCGCAGATCGCATTAAAAAATTAAAAATAGCAACCATTAAAGTAAGTGTATAATATATAAGAAAAAAAGTCGTAATACATCCGAAAAGATCGTTGCACATAAAACGTCGCTCCACGCTAGCGCAGTGAGCAACATAATGCATAAGCGGACTGTCTTCACTGGCGACGTGTCTCGTCTTTTCGGCTCAATAAACATTCAGTTGACGCTATATACGCCCAAAGAGAGAGTTATATTAGTATAGCGCACGCGCGTTTCAAACAATAAATTATGCATGATAATTAGGTCGCGATGATTGTAAGCTCGCAGCAAGGCACATAAAAATTCAATATCACTGCCGGCATTATAGTCGATTAATTGGAAATCAAAGTTCTTTTTTTAACACTTCCTGCTTGTGTATGTGTACGAAGCTAATGATTTGCCGTGAAAGCGGACAAGATTAATTCAATGAAGAAGCGTTGATATACATGGTTGGGATAATTGTCGAAAAGCGCGGGGCTTCCTTTATTATTATGGCGTTGCGTTACTGGCTTTGTTTGCTTGATATTCCACTGACTTTATTTCGAAATTTCTCAGAGGAACCAAGCAACAAAGAACTGTTTGGGAATTGCAAATTCGTGCATTGTTTGAGACGGAATGATGAATTTCCAATTTTTGTCGAAGATTTGTTTTTTGGTGTCAGTACACTATATATATAGGAGGATTATATTAAAACTCTCCATTGTATTCATTCGTTTTTAAAAACGAAAGTATAAAATTAAATCTGATTCGTTTACCGGTCCTCGTTATAATACCGTTTTATATTATTTTATATACAAAAGCTTTTTACATAATCGTTTTTAATAGAGTGAATTATTTAATTGTTCAAAATTAATTTCTCCAATTTCTGTGCAGAACATGAGAAAATGTTCTTGTATCACAGCTTATAGCGAAGTGTATTGCGCTTGAGTGGTTTATTCCATTCATAAATTTAGAGAGTGAATTTAGAGTTCAAAGTTATAAATTCATGCAGCATATAACGCAAACATTTGTCCCGCATATGTAAATATTAACTTTGATTAAACTTAACGTATGATCACGGGTGTCATGTACATACAAAAGTTTAACTACTGTCATGCATTCAGAAGTATCTGTAAACGGAAAACTAAACAATTTTAATTTTCCTAATATACTCAGCGAATCTATAATAGCGCTGAAGAGAAATACCCATACAGGATCTAGATGCAGCGTATTGTCTAGACTTTCAGATTACATATCTATACATCCACGGAAAAAAGGGCTATACTACATCATACGGCATCGTATAATAATAGAGACAATGTATACACACGGACACAAGATACAAGCTTGAGTTACAAAACTCGGACTCGCATCACCGCCGCCGGTTCCTATAAGTATATCTCTGATTTCGCACGAGTCGTAACATACGCGACGTCGGTGTATGTATATAGCTATATAGAGATGCACGCGTGGCAGCATGCGCGAAATCTCGTTTTTATACGCGTGTCCGTCTCTTTATGCGCACTGCATATATACCATAATATATGTATAATACGTGCTGCCAGACAAACGAGCGGACATATAAGTAAAAAAAAACACCGCTGCGGCATCAGGTTATAATAGGCCGTATCGCTCTTCCTGCATGTGCATCCTATATATATATATATATATTTTACACGCTATTCTGTGGATCTCAGATCTCCACAGCTGTTGATGACTTTTTGCAGTTTTTGCAATTTCATCGCATTTGGCGTCTGTATCGGTTGCGCAATAATTTTGATTTATATATTAGGCTGAAAAAACAGAGATGACCGATTAATTCATAGAAAGTCAAAAGTTTCAGTGTAATATATCCGAAGCTCGCAGTGCAGTGCTATGCACTTGTACATCGATTTTAAAATTGTTTTCAACAACTTACAACATTATACCTATGTACTATTCTGTCTCATCTCCTCGTTCTCTCATTCTCTAATCCGCGATCAGCTATAGGTATATGTACGTTCATATACATACCCGCGCACAGAGAGTCGCGAGAGAACCTATGCGCGCGCGCACAGGAACACACAATACCTATATATACACTAACCTACCACCTACCCTACCCTCACTCTTCTGCTGCTCGAACCGCGGCGGCGGCGGTGGTGTTATATATCAGCTCGTGGCTGCGCGCGTGTATATGTGCGACGGCGGCGTCGGCGTGCTCCCTCTCTGCTTGTACTGCTGCCCGCGACGAAGCTCGCGCTATCCTGCATCAGTGGCTAAAGCATCAGCAGCGCCGGCAAGAGAGAGAGAGAGAGAGAGAGAGAGAGAGAGAACGACTGACGTTACGACACAGCAGTTGGAACACAGTCGCGCACGGCCCGCGGAGCCGTCAACATCGGACTGCGGTGTGTGCGTGTGTGCGTGCGTGTGTGCGGTGGCGCGCCTCCCGGTGCAGTGCCCCGCAGAGAGGTGAGACGCTTTCGATTTTCGTCGCTCGATGAGTATATTTATACCGATTTGCGAGAAACATCAGCAGCAGCTCGCGGTCGATGTGCTGCACGTGCGCGAGTGACGGAGAGGAGGAGGATCTGCTCGAGGGAGAGACTCTGCTGCAGCATAATAACCTATATATAATTGTATAGATAAAGAGGAGGAAGCCTCTTGCTACTGATATATTATAGACTGCTGGGAGGGAGACAGATCAGAGGAGACACCGGCACGGCGAACTTGTAATGTACGACACGGCCATGGACGCCTGGATGTATGACGTGGTACGTGCTTGATGATGCGAATTCTATGTGTATATTATATATATATATATCTATCTCGCTGCTGCTGCTGCTGCTGCTGCTGCTTTGTGCGAGTCTGCAGCGAATGCGAGTTGTATACATTCACGGGCAAGGTCGCGCGCAGCGCCTACTCGCACTTATGATCGAATGCCCCCTTCCTGTTCTTCTTCTTCTTCTCTTATTCGCGCTCTTTTCTTCCGTCACCCAGCTTCCAGTCTCCTTTTATTACTCGAGACGAGCTTTTGCATATGAGAATTTTGTGGAAGTCGGTTTTAGATTTTCTTTCTACTGAAAAAAATCTCTGTAACTGTCGTATTCGTATATAGGTATAGCTTTCTCAAACGAATTGTTTTAATTTTTCATATAACTAACGACGATCGCGGTGATGAGACTTTTTTTTTCAATACATTTCGCGTGACCTATCTTAATAAATATGCTAAGCGTAATTTCCCTCAGGCCACATTGGTCTGGTAACTTATTAAAAATGTATATACAACACTCGACGTAGGCCCCCAAATGGCCAACGCTGTCTCGCTTATTAGAGCGAAATTTATAATTTGGAGCATTTTCCTGCGATTGTGCAACAAGTTCGAAGCCTTTAGAGCTAGTTTCGTTTATATATACTTGCTATGTATAATATGGGTTGACGTTTAATCTGCAATATAACGTTGATAGCTTTGATAAGGCTTTTTTTCGGTGCTGTCTTCTTCGGTATATGACCAATCGTTTTACATAATTTAGTATGTCCATATATCGCGCTATCAAAAGCATAAGTTCTTCGACTTGATGAATTAGAATCTCGTGTTTAATATAAAAAAGTCGTCGGAGAAAAAAGATTTTGCGTGATTTATCTCTTATTCAGTTTTACACAACATCACGACGACGGAAGTGCGAGAAAAACGTTCGGCGTTGAAAACTTTGATAGCCCGCCGGCACGATAGCTGACCCTAATTGAAAAACTCGCGTTCTGCATATTATATATTCTCAACCCCTCGTACAAAGAATCGCCGTGATAACTGTGGCAAATAATTTCACGACTGCATATACATTCTGAAACTTGCTATATATCATCTTTATATTTCACTCGAAGAATAAAAAAAAACAAATTTGAATTTTATCCATTATATCATCAGATGAGACTCAAACTTCACGTGTCCCTAAATCTTTTGATTACGCATGAGTCAGGTTCTGTTTATGACAGATTATCATCAAGCAAAAAGTAATTTACAAGCGTGATTCTATTTTCAGCGCGTTTTTTTTCGTAATTTTCAAAGCCGGAGGAACATCAGCAAGCACTTGCTCGTCTCTGATGTAGATTAAAATGAGGTATAGGATGCACGAAGGAGGGGACCGCTACTGCCATGACAATGAAAAAAAATTGTTTGTTTTGATGAGCATAAGCGCAGCCGGCGCGCGCGCGGATCTCTCGGAGCTATATCTTTTGCGCGTGCGTACGTCTCTCTCGACGACAATATCTACTAGAGCTTTTGTCTACGTCCATATATATGTAATATTTGTTAGCCCTGCGGCTCTTCCAGGAAATATTCGAAAATACCAGGTTAGCCGAGTTTACACTATTTTCAAAGACTTCTTCTTCGTGCATGTAGACTTAATAATACGTCGCTCACTTCAAGAAAAATAATTATTATAGAATCAGTTACCCGCCTCAAAATCGTTATTATAAAAATCTTACAGATTTACAATCCATCGAGCAATTTTTTTTGAGCTCGCAAAACTACGATCCGAGAAAAATTTGCACAAGTCGCGTCGAGCAACAAAAACATTCATACTCATCAGCGCTCGATCCTCCATCCGGATAACACCCGGCCGATGACTATAATAGGATCTGTGTGGCACTCCCGCGCATAGCAGCTTTCGTTTTTCGAGGCCCGCTCGCGTCTGATGCTCTGTGGCACATACCTACTTATTTTCAAGGCGCGGTGTTTCGTTTTCTCTCTATCTCTCTCTCGTTCTTTTTTTCCTGCGCTTCTCTCTGCGCTGCACACAGACACCAGTATATAGGCTTGTTATTCGCGCGCATGTATATATACACTCTTCCACCGGCGAACCATGACCAATCCCACTTTAAAAATAGGCCTCGTGCACACGAGCAATGTGGGAGGACCTTGAAAATACGCCGCGATGAACGCGTTGTTATTATATACGTCTAGAATTCGAGTGTGTTCTCTCATCTCTTTGTCGAGTTATATTGTTATCCTGCTCTCATCCGACGATGAATATATAATAATTCTTCTACAAGTACTGCAGAGCCTGCGGTGCATTATCAATTTTTCACTTTTTTTTGCGCATGCAAGCTTTCGATCGCATCTATGAGTATATATTTATATTTACAATAAGCGAGAAAAGCACAGCTTCCGCTGACGCAACTCGTTCGCGCACGCAATTCACACGCAAGCGTGTATAATATGTATTATACAAGAGCTACAGTATGTGTGTGTTTTATCGGTATTATCTAACGGTTCGATCTGGTTAGCGACAGCAATGTATATATGCAGTGTCGAGAGAGAGAAGCAGCGGTGTTCTTGAACTCTATAAGCGAAGGCGTCATCTCTGATAAGGAAACATATATTCAAGGCCAAGCGCTCGAAAGACGGATTTTCGCAATCGTCTTGTTGCACAGGCGCCGGCTGATTTGAATTGGCGCGTCTTTACGAACTCATTCGCGATTTCGGGCCTCTCGTCGCGAGCTTGTATCGCTTTTTTCTCGCAGTGGCATATACCGGCGCCGCCACGACGCTGTTATGATAATGCTCGATCGGTTTTATTTGCATGCCAATAGCGTGCGTCGAGGAAAATTTAAAAGAAAGCTTCTACTTCGAATGGAGAGTTCGATTCTCTATATATTCATTTATTTTCCCGTTGCGGAATGCCACTGCACGTGTCTCTATATATTGCTTCTGTCGTTTATTTTAATTGTTCAGATGCTCATCAATCGCAATTCCATTTGCTTCAATCGATAACGATTGAAGCAAATCCACTTCTCCTCACTCCGCGATCGTGCGTGAGAATTCTCTATGGCTGCTTGCTTTTGAGGCCATTTAAAAAGCAAATCTCTCGCTGCGTGTGAATTTTTATATATATGCAACGAAGTCCAAAGAGAACACATATATTTCCTCGATCCATCGCACCGGAAACACTATTGACGACGCAATGTTTGTTGCTTTGATAATATATATTCGACTGCGCGCTAATGCTGCTACAATTGATATAGCGCCTGATGTGTGACTCTCGAGCTCATTACTGGCCGACTGCTGTATATATGAAAGGTGTTTCCTTATTTAATATATATATTTATTTATACTACGTCTCGTCGTATAAAATATACCATTGAGGCAAACGATGTGGCAAAGGGTCAATTGAAATTGTCGCCTTCGGTTCATTGACATGAATCGATATATGGAGAAGTAATTATTGTCGAATAGTTATTGCTTCGATTTGAAATTCATCGCTCTTTGTGCAGGCAGGAATTTTGGTATTCACGAAAAAGTGTCTCTGCTGACAAATTTGTCGTCGCGTTTGCCTTTTTAATTTGAGGCGATCAATTGTTTCGTCGACGTGTGCTCATTGACTTGCTCTTCCGATGCGTGCGTAACTTGTTGTAACGATTTCTTAGAAGCGAGGAACCGTAGAGAGTTATATCCCCTAGGAAGATGAAGCCTGATCGTATGATTGGATCGGTGAGTTTTAAAAGCGGCCGACAGTTACTCGATTAATCGTCTTTAATTATCTTTTGAGTTGTTAACCTGAACGCATAAAAGTATATCAACGGCGGAGTCTTGGAATATGGTCTACTCCCATCAGCGAAATATTTCCATGACAAGCAGCTGTTATGTCCAGCGGGGCACGCATGCGTATGCTACGTAAGCTCGTGTGTCATAACGATCTCATTAGCTTTTTCAAAATATTAAAAAATTTGAGTCAACCATTTTTTTCGTCGAGTATTTTTGTAAACGAGGCTTCCTGTCCATCATGAAATTTGTTTACGATTTCTGCCTTTATTTTTTAGTATCTTTTTTTTTTTTAAATAACCGTAATTTAAGGTGCTGTAAAGACGAATTATTATTAGCGCTACGGGCAAGCTATTGAAAACTTTTACGAAGAAAAAGTATTATATTACGGCGCATTAATGGGATGAAAATAGCCGTTTACAGGAAAATTTCTTTATAAACAAGTCCTTTTAGTATATATATAAAACCACAGCACAAAGCTAGAACAAAATAGGCGAGAGCTTTATAAATATATAAAGAACTGAGAAACTGAACCTTTGAAAGCTTGAAGAAAAAAAATCATCTCTCATCATCACACACACTACCCCCCTGTTATAGCTTTCATTAAAGTTTGCCGCTACTTCCTATAACAAATATAACAACAACTATATAGAAGCTTAATAATCCAAGCCCTTCAACCGCACGGTGCAACTTACAAAGATAGAACGCGTAGGAGACGAGGAAAGTGCGCCATTCATATACGCGAGCTTAACTCTTGTTCCTGGCCTTCAGAGCTGCTACATGATGCTCATATATATACACACATAGAGTGTCAATGGCTCGTTGCCTCGTGTACTGCATCCGATTATAAATCGTTGCTCATCCACACACCTTAATACACATAAGTAAACTATCGCACTGCGAGCCAGAGCTTTGAATGAACTAGCGAACCGTTATTTTCTGACAGATCTTTCTCGAGTCAAGCTCGTTGGTTTCTGACTTCTGGGACACGTTGAAAGAGGAGTTTGCTTCAGAAAAACGATGATGTGTATTTTGTAAGTGTAAACACCGATGTGTGTATAATTAGTGTCTATTTTCGTTGGGTTATTTGGTCGATTTTTTTACGCGAGTTCGTGATCATGAAAGGGAGTTGTCATTCTCCACTCTGGCCCGCGCTGTTCTGTTATTGACGTGAAAGAGAGAACAACGAAAACTCGAATAACAACTCGATGTTACCCGACTTGATCGGATTGAAGATTCTCTTACTACGGAAAATGGAAGATTATTCGAGTCTTTTGTGATGCTTACCTCAGTAGATTGCGTGCATAATTATGGCATTACGCTTTCATGTTTCTAAATTATTTGTATATTATTTGCATTATACACAAAGAAAAGTACATCAAGTCTCGGTGAGAGCACAAGTACTATACACGGCGATAAAAGCGTTTGATCGGGCTTGGTATCGCGTATGTCATCGAATTTCTCTTATCTGTCAATTGTCTCGTTGCCGACATCTCTGGAGGGGGTATGGCACGGAAAAGCCCAATGCGAAAGTGAAGGCGAAGTAAAATCGCTGCAAGACCCCACCTGAAGATACGCGAAATGGTATAGTGGGAGTTTATTCACAGCCGCGAGCCAAGTCAAGTTCAAGGGGAAATAGCAGTGATTAGAATTCTTGAGCATCGTAATTATAATGAACAGTTAACTGAAGTTCAAGCAGTTGTTATTCTTATTTACACTTCATAAGAATGTTTATTTGCTATTCAACAATTGTCGTGATTACCTTCCTTTTATATCAAGTAATTTAAATTCATTCAGTATACTGACTTCAGTATTCTATAGTTATCATCGATAAGTTTTTGAAATGTGTAATGACTTTGCTTACGATTTCAAAATTACTATACTTATAAGCCCACTCATTGTTTATATTTTTCTTTTATCTTTATCTTTTATTGTTTCATTTTCACTTTTCAATGCAAATTACTAAAGTGTCATCGATATGACGAAATCATTACATCCACTTATTAAAATAATTTGCTAAAGATACATTTGCAAAATTTATTACGTCACAATACACCGTGTTCGATAAAGCAGCAGACAATAAAATAACGATTTTTGTTCATTAACAATATTTTTCACACACCTGTGGTTTGTTATAGCAGCCTTGTTCATCTTTTGTTGATTAAAATTTATTAAGTTTAAATTAAAATATTGTTTTCAAATAAAACTTTCAATATTATCTGGTTTGTCAATATCATATACAAAATATTCTTTTTTTAATGTATTTTTATTGCTAGCGACTAATTTAGAAAGATTAATTGATTCAAAATCTAATAAATCCGTGGTCTTAATACAAAAAAGTCGAATCTGTTAGCACTTGCTATCGACCCACCCAACACGAAAATGGGTTAAAAATTATAAGACTAGTCGTGTAGCATCCACGTTTCATGCAGATACATGCGAGAGCAAAATCCCTTGTTACTCTTGCTATAATATTTATTACGAAATTTTATAGTCGTATATGCTGCAGCGTTCGTAACCGAATTATCCGACGATAGTGAAACTGTGCGCTGGCGAGAATGAAAGACTTTGCGAGAAAATCGATGATTGAGCGAGTGATATGATGCTACTCGAGCCTCTTTTCCATCGCGTCATCGGCGAAAGAGAAAGTGCTAGAGAAGCCTCGCGCGCGTCTGATCGGCGCTAGACCTTATCTACTTATACGCTCTTTAACGAGAGCTGTGTCTATGCATCATCCTCCTTTAATTTTGACGAGCAAATGCCTGTTTAATACGAATTCTTAATCGATATAAAAAATTAAATTATTTCCACGCATTTTATATATAAATGAGCAAAGTAGAAAAACATTTTAGCATATATTATCCGCAAACTGAGATAAATGGATGAGTAAGCCGATTAAGCTGCCAAGTGAATTCGCTGTATATTATCTTGAAAATTAACATCTACACAAACGTAAATCGTCTGGAATTACGATTCTTCTCTCGCAATCATCGTTCTGGTACATACACCATCTTTTCCGCAAGTTAGACAGGTTTACACTTACATTTGGCGCATTCTCTCTCTCTTTTCGTTGACGGTAAAAGAGCTTCGGCGCAATCGCACTTTATATATACGCTCTCTGTATATAATAACGATGCAGCGCGGGACTGACTGTGTTTTTATGCGATATCGTCGCGCGTTTATCGGCGCTTGTGCACAAGCACTTATATTGCCAAGCGAGTAAAAAAATCGTCAAGGCCAAGATTGGCCCTGCGGTTTTTGGCCGCTTATCGTTCCTTGCTTTATAATGAAATATTATCTCTCTCTCTCTGTCGGGAGAGAGAGAGGCATCCGATGCGCAATAGAGTTCAGCAGACAGCATTTGCTTGTATATATTTAAATCGTATTTATCAGTTGCATTTCTGTGAAAACAATCGCTTAATTACATAAGCAAAGTATTGCACTTGCATCAGTACTTTTCCAAATTGCAAGTATAGTAAATCCTTGCAAGTACTATATATGCTATTAAGAGTATATATGTATGTAAAAATAACGCTGAAATAAAAGTAGCTCTTCATTGATTATAGTGACTAAAGTGGAATTTTGACGCATGTGTAACGAACGTAATTTTTTTCTGCCGTGAGGCCTGCGTGAGTGTGCGAATGAATGACATTATACTCATAATTGAAAACGAAGTAATTTACCCATAGTGCGTGCGTCAAGTTATTTTTGGCAACGATATTTATATTAAAAGCACGAAAAGTCATTTCTCTATATATTATTTATTTATTTATTTATTCGCGACGATTTCCAGAATCTGAATTCTGATTATAAGTACAATTCAAAGATTCGTCTCCCCTCGCCCATTACCTGGCTCTCTGAGCATACAAACAACGCATGCGGCAATCAGATAAAGCCTATTATACACGCCGAAAATAAGATCCACTCGTGCATTATATAAAAAAAAGTGCACTACCTATATCCGCGTCGTCGTAAAGATTCCGTCGTGTATATTATAGTCTGATGCGCGTTGCCGGCCGGCGTATATATAGTAATATATAAGCTATATATGTATATACAGCCGAGTTTCCGTGCCGCCGCGAGAAAAGCCGTTGACCTTGACCGTGATCCAAAGCGCGCTTATCGATTTTGTTGGTCCCTTTTAACCCGCCCGCGCTACTCGGTGTTCGAGTCTTTCTCCCGCTGGAGAGTATATAGGATAGAGAGAGAAGAGAAGGAGGAGAGAGCGCGCGACCTCGAGCCAGCCGCCGCCGCCGCCGCCTCATTTCTTTCTCTTTTTCTCTCGCGTGTGTTTCGTCTGTGTCTGCGCTCGCGCCAGCCTTATTTTTCTTCTTCTCTGCTCCTTTTAACTACAATTCCTTTTCGTATATCGGCGGACCTACTGTGTGTTTGTACCGCGCACGCGAAGGATTGGAGACGCCCCTACTTGTATATATATATGTATATCTATGTATATAGATGTCTAATGCCCGTGATGGATCGTCGGCGCGGCGTTCTCGCTTTAACGGTTCATGATTTGTCGTGCGAGCGAGGAAAAACGTATATTACGCCGCTGCCGCGGCAGGGAGGAGAGAAAAAAAAATCGGACAAAGCAGCTGTAAGATAAGGGTTTGGATAAGGTTAATCGATTATATAATTTAGCGTGCTGGATTCAGAAAATACGCGGAAAATTGCAAATAGGTATAATTTTCTCTAAATATATTGTATATACCTATACATACGATAATCACTTCTAACTGATGCGACTCTCTCTGTATATAAGCTTATCGTATGATTTTCTTCCCTTCTTTCCGTGAAACTGTCAATGCATTTTATTATATTATACCGCTCTTTAAATGAAAAACCGATTATCTTTAAAATTTACCAAGTGTAAGGATCTGCCGTGACGTCATGTGCGACACACGTTGACGGATCTCTCTCTATCTCTCTCTTGCGCGGCGTGACGTCACAACGGCGTATCGATTTTCTCCGGCACCATATGAACTATGCTCGCCAAGGTCGCGTTGAACCCGTTAAATCTATTCATAATTTTAGGAAGAGCACTGCATTTGCAAAATTCATTATAATCCATATCAGCGTTGCTCGCCCCGATCAGTTCTCTTTTTCAATCGATTTTTATATAATATATATGTCAATACACTCTCCATAGCGGCAGATAAAAACGCGCTATATAGTATTGGAGCGAATTCATCGCATATATAAATCAGTGGCACGGGTATGAAAAAAAAAACGACCGCGTCGTCGGTAGTTCTGCTGCATGCGCCTCGTGCGCGCCAATTACACATCGAAACGTGGCCGAGGCCTTCATCAATGCTCGCAACCCTGACCCTGGTATGATTCGCCTCGTCGTCGTCGTCGTCGTAGTCGCTCGAGATATCGATTTCATTATACGTATCGAATATACGCCTTTTCTTCCGTCTCCTCCTCCTCCTCTTCATTTTTTTTTCTTTTATTCTTCGCGCCGGGGCTACATAACGTGCGGGTGTGAGCCGCGACTGTGCGGCGCTGTCTGCGGAACTATATAATATTCAGTATATAGGTATATAGCGCAAAACAGCTGTTTGAAGGTGCGCTATACTGACTCGGCTGATTCAGAGAGATGTATTCGCAATTTCTGGGGATATATGCAACATTTTTGGTTGTTGCGTTTTGTCGTTATTATTGAAACAGTTTTCCCTTGCTGCTTATGGATTTATGTGTATACGAACAAAGTTTTCCAAGTTTTCCAGTGGCATCAAATCGAGTCGCAGTTAGAGTCTACTTTAACTTTTTTATAATTAGGAATTGCCAATTTCTCAGTTAAAAAATATGAAATGTTATATAATTTCTAAAACAATGTCCATCTGAAAATTTAGCATTTTGATAAAATACCCCTCCTGCAGTTACGGGTATCCTTTAGTTACTTTTTTGCGAAATGCTATAAACACGGACTATTAATTTTTTAGTAGGAAAAGATTAGCAAACATAGTATATACCAAAGCGGTTTTTTCATGTTGACTCATTGAAAGAATTCCCATGTTTTTGCTTTTCTATATATACAAAGGCTGTACATGTATATACCACCTTCCTTTTGAAAATATACCTCCATTTCTATATACATTAGGTTAATTATTATTATCCTTTGAAAATGTAATACTACTACGGCTATTCCCTTTACTTGTAACTACATAACTATTATCTATAGATCAATAAGATAACCTTTTTTTACTACATAAAAAAAAAGTTCTTTGAAACTTACTCGATTATTTATATCGAGATTTATGCATACGGGCTCTCATCCTCGCAGTACAGAGTGAAATGAAAGAGGCAAAAAATGAATAACAATAACGCGTTCTCTATATTCTCAACTCTCCTGATGTCCCCTTATTTATATATAAATAATACCACAGCGAGAGATGAGGAATTATTTTAAAATCTCATCCCCCAACATCACGTTGCTATAGGCTCTGTTTTTATTATAGGAAATCTATTTTACGCACTCGGCGCTGGGATAGATCCCGACGCGAGCGAATATGGCGACTATAATACGCACCATTCTCTCTGTGATATTGTATATATATAGCGGCAGCGGCGGATCGATCAGCAGCGTCGGTTTCGGGGGTAGAGGCTTGGTCAGGGTCATCCGCGGAAAAAATATCGAGCTCGGCTTACGAACTCCGCCGCCGGCCGGCCGGTCGACCGAATCGCGAAAATTCCCCGACGTACGCCCGGATTAACGTAATATAGCGCGGCCACGCTTGAATTATTCATGATTTGTTTTCCTCGAGAAAAATTGCTCGGGGAATACAAATTTGCGCGTCTGTGTATAATACGCTTTTCGTTTTTCCTATGCGCGAATTGTTATTTTACTTTTATTTTTTCATAATAGCCTAATTATGTTGGCTTTGTTATAGTGGTAGCGTCTTTCGCTATAGAAATGCAATTACAATCATCATCTTGACTGACATTGAATTCATAAGTTATCATTGCAATACACAGTATTATTATTTAACTTATTGACGGAAATTTGTTGTTGACACGTTATATCCTCTATATATCAGAAACATCTACGAAATTCTTAATAATTGTCTCCAACTGCACTCTCCTTTTCAAACGACGATAGAAAAAAGACTCAATATTATTAAGATACGGTAATATATATAGCGTTAAGTCGTCGCTCATTAAAATTCAAAATAAACTTGAGCCAATAAGTTGCTCGCTTTATGAAAATTCGCTCCCTAAACAAATAATCATCGCTGCAGCATTTTTTCATTATCAGTATACTACCTTGAACTTTAATAATCGCACGAACTCGCGTCGGCATGCGAATTACAAAGAGCGCGCCTATCTTCATTCGCGCGCGGCGTCCGCTGTTATCTAGCTTTTTATCTATAAACATTTCGTTTATTGTATCTGCTGTATTCAAGAATTGCAATGATATTATTGTCATTAAATTAAATCACATCACGGCCTATTTACATTCAAGCACATTAAAAAAAACCGTTGTAAAAATGGATCCCTGATGATAGGGATCTGTATGTATATTATAGTTGGCCAAGAAAAAAGATGCAATAAGATATGCCCAGCGCATATAATAGAGCAAGATTTTTCGAAAAGTTCTCAAGTTTGTGATTCCGCTGCTGCGGCAAGCTACTGAGGCCCTATATACACATCGCTGCACGAGCCGCCGTTGTCTCTTTTTCTTAGTTACGTAATCGACCTGTTTGAAAACGAGCGACGCTGCTGCTGCTGCTGCTACCTCTGCGTTCGGTTTCACGCGCGGGACCTTGAGAAATTTTTGATACCACGAGCGCCGTCTAATACACTGCACAATCGTGTGCAGCTAGATATATATTTACGCTTGAATTATTATTATTATCTATTATTTTTTGTTTTCTCTCTGTTATCTAGTCGACTCTGTACTCTTTTTGCACGACTAAATAACTGTTACTCTCTGAGAGAGTAAAAAATATTTGAATACATCTTTATCATTATAATAAAACCTCATCAGCGCGATGTGGTCGTTTTACATCTATATAATACAAGATACGATTATATTAATTCAAAGTAATATACATCAGAATCTACTACGAGAAACATCATCAATAAGCTTTGTTCTCAGCGAGCGCGGACTGCATATAACCAATTCTCAAAGCTTTCAATCATCCGCAGACGTTTCTTGTTTTCAAACGGCTGCAATATACATACGTAACGTCGACTCGCCGCGTGAAGTACAACGCCAGAGTTATAATATACGCGAGTAATAACTATGTACATTCTCTCGCTATAATCCTGAGATTATAAAAATAAATTGCAGGAGAGAAAAATGACCATAGCCGCGTAATATATAGAGCACGTACACATCATCGCAACGAAACAAGCGTACATAAGATTCAGCAGCACAAACGACTTGGTAAGTCATCGCGGTATTCTCCATTTATTTGCCCGGCCTACGGCGCGCACGAAACACAGTATATACGCGAGCGAGAAAGAGAGAGAGAGAGAGAGAGTTACTTTTACCCACTCTCGCTTACCGCGCGGATTCAAGGTCAGGCTTCCAAAACAGTTTGCCACGCTCTCGCTGATGGCGGAGCGTTAGTCTCACCGCGGTCGAACGGGAAAAATAAGTATAAGCGAGCGACCAAGGGGTTAGTTAGTCGGACGACAGCAGCTGTGTACGACTGTGTATGTGAAGATAGAAAGTAACAGAAGACTATATGGCTGACAAGGCAACGAAACTCGTGTATATCGCGCGCGATATTCAATTTGGAGGCCTCTCGAGCTAGTATAAAAGTTGAGAGAACAGGATTTCCAATTATCGTACACATATATGCATCAGCCTGTTTGTCCGCGGACTAAATTAAAAGCCCGAAGGAACATGTGCGCGCCGCGCCTGTGACAGGTTGATGGGCGGATATTTCTGTTAAGGTCTCGCAGACGAGCGTATTATATGTATGTGTGTGTGCATATATAGGATAACGCACGCGAGAGATATAGAAAGAGGATATATAGAATAGTCTTGCGAGAGTCTCCGTTTTGCATAAAGGTATATGTATATACAGTCGTCAGCGGATGCGCGTGCGTTTTATATATATATACACACAGAAACCTCCTTTACAAGTCTGATACGAGCAGCTGCTGTAATTTCTTGATATGGACAGATTGTAGATGTAGGAGAGCTGGATCTCTCGGCTTTTACTGTTCGAATATTTATATGCATTGATATGCAGGGCATTTATTGCCGGAAAGATTTATTTTTATATATTTCGGTGGTCGCGCGCTGATGTGGCATGCAAATCTATATCGTCACATCAGTTTTAGCCCCTCACACACAACGCACACGTGTGTGCTGATGGGCTCGAAGTTAATGACATCGATCTCCTTTCAAAAATAGAATCCTAACGTCGTGGGGAAGTTCCCTCGCAGCAAAGCGGCTATATGATTCCATAATATAATGACGTTTAAGTTTCTAAAGTTTGCGAATCGTTATGCGAGTTCCGCAGTTTTATAATTGCGGCAGTAGACTATAAACTCGTCGATTTAACTGCGCTACCGAACTTCACGTCATTTATTGTGTATAGGTATATATTATGACTTTTGCTAATTATCCGGCGTGACGCGCTCGGAATAATGTAAATAAAATGCGATAACGAAATATTGTTTCTTTTATACGAAACAAAAGTGTTATATGTGGCGTGTGTATACGTTATATATAAATTATATAGCAATTTTCTCAAGCAACCCTTTCCTCGATTTTCATCTATATTTAAACGATCAGCTGATGCATAAAATATAATATAGAACATCGTCGTTTGTTACCTAAAAGCTCGTGCAGCAGCTCTCGTTATACTTTAAAGATCGGCAGCACTGATGCGCGAGCTCGTCGTCGATTACTCGCGATGAATTCTGTTTGCCTCTCTCTCTCTATGTCGCTCGTTTATTCGCTCGCTCGTGCAGATGCAAAGAATTGGTGCTGGAATGACCGGGATGATTATTACGGTAACAGCCGCGCGAGCGCACGTGTGACGTTGCCGTTCGATACACATGCATATGTAGCGGCGAACGACAGAGTGGATAATAAATACTGGACCGGCCACGCTAAGTGCTGGCCATAGGCGTCGACGCGATTTTGTATAATATTATACAGGAGGAAGCTTATGCGTTGGTTGAAAATCTTTCACTCATGCTGATCTCTTATCGTCTTTTATGCATAGTAATAATCTTCCTCGTGTGCGGATATATAAAATAGCTTAATTTGCAAGTCGCGAATAATTGGACGTTTCAATAATACATGCAAAGAAATGCTCGAACATAATGATGAATGAAAAAGCTCAGCGGTGACAAAGTTCTGCGCTAATTTAGGATGATCGTCTCATTCTCGTTATTTTCAGCTTAAAAAAATTGACGCAAAAGTTGATCGATGCAAATTTATTGTTCGCTCATTACATTCCTTACGCGCAAAAACTTGGCGTAATGGAATTCCTCATCATCGAGCTAGTGCAAAGCTTTGCAATTTTTCGGACAATATACCCTATAATAATAACAATAATAGTAGAGTATAAAAGTATTATCTCTATATGTATATTATATCAGTATGAAACAGCACAAAATAAATTCAATCATCATTCAATTCCCCGCACCGCTCGAAGGGTTGAAAACAAGCAACCAGCACCCCTACATCAGGCTATATACAATATCCCTGACGGATTTCCAGCAACGTGACGAAGACACCGCCGGCGGTTTCTCGTCGTCCCAGTTCGTGTGACGCGCCGCCGGAATCGTGTACAACATCCAAGGACGCGAGCTCTTTCTCTCTCTCTCTTTCTCTCTCGCACTTCGACACACAGACACAGAGACGAGTATTATAGCTCTCGAATATACGTATATTATATATATACAAGAGGCGCGGACCGAGCCGCTACTCGTCGCGCGCGTCTTTCGTCATCGGCCGTTTCCGCCGCCGCTCGGCACGGCGGCGTCTAAATTTGCGCTCGCTCGCTTGCTCGCTCGGCCTTCGCTCGCGATCGCGGCCGCACAAGCTCTTAGGAAAGTCAAGTTCAAGGCCAGCCGGATAGCCGAGTATATGTATACTGCCTTCTCCCCCTACTCGTGCCGACGATTCTCCAGCATCGAGTGGGAGTCATGTATATATATGTATGCCTGTGAGTGTGCTCATTGTGTGTGCGTGTGTGATGTGTATACGTGGATGAGCGTATTAGAGCTTGCGGGTGTACACAGGAGGAGGAGGGGAGTATCAGGACAGTGAGAGGGAGAGAGGCTTTTCTGTGTGCGAAAGGGACGAGAAGCTGTGCGCGGACAACTTACGCAACCTCGAGAGAGAGAACGAGCTGGATTGGGCCGTTATGCGTGTTTGTTGTTTCTTTTTAGGGTTTAGAGTTTTATAACGGGACGATCTTATATTTTATATGGGGGATCGAACTCGTTACTCAGCATCAAGTTTTAAGTTTGGCGAGAAAGCGATAATGGTATTTTTTTTTTTGTTGAGGAAGAAACGCGCGTTTAAAGGCAATCTGATGGTAATTATTGCACAGTAACAATATTTTTGTAATCTTGTTTACGCCTCTTTTGGTTTTAAAATCTTTTGTATGAGGCGAGATTAAATATTTGCTTTCACAACGTTTAAAACAATGACGCTATTATGTGCATTGCAGTGTATGATATTCTTCACTCTGCACTGATCACTTTATTCAAAATAATATTTGCATTCTTTATATTTATACCTGTACAAACATGAGAACCAAAAATTGTGACAATTTCGGTGATACGGTTGTATACAATAATAATAAAGCGTTTTTTTATCATTACTTTTTTTTCATTGCTTCACCCTGTTTCTAGCTATTATTATAATCTTTTCACCACTTGTTCTGAAGAAAATAAAGGAAATTATATAACATTTCACGCTCGAAAGAATTTTTTCCACCCTCTTGCTAGCAGCTGTGAGCGTTTGAGCGATCACGCATGCGTTCGATTTTTATATCATCATGGGACACCAACTGACCTTATTGTACTGTGGAACATGCTTTTTTTTCGACCGAATGCCTTCACTTCGTCTGCGTTGGCGAAGCTCTTCGCATGACTCGATAATATACGCCTTCGCTTATCTGTTTTAAAAAGCTTTTGCTTTGAGCGTGCGATAGAATCCCGCAGCAGAATTAAAAAAAAAGCGACGTCCTTTTACTCTTCTTTTTTCGACGAGCAATTGCACGATGTGTCGATAATTTAAATTAGGGATTTCGCTATACTTTTTCCATTTGTTACGGGCAATGCAATTTATAGAAGCTTCGGTTCTAAAAGTTTTTATTCACCTATTGCAAAAAAGAAAAAAAACAGCTTTCGCACATTCTGTGATAGGATTTTAATTATAGCTTTATCTAAAGTTGAATGACTGATATTGAATAAAAAAAATGTCATCTATTTGCGTCCAGCGCACTGCAGCCACTTTTCTGGAAGATTATTTGCGTTAATAATTTACATTGTTAATAATTTTTCTATTTTTAAGAAAGCTAAAGTGCGCAGCCATTGTGTTACACATCAACTACATCACAAAGGAAGTTGTTCAATTTTCAATTTCTTTCAATATGTATATCATTCTCGCAATCGACGTATAGAGTTCTGCTATTAAATGCTTAAATTAATTCATAAAGGCTCTTAAGGGAATACTTAAATTATAAAACTCATAATTGAAATAGTCTATTTTTAAAGTTTGCGCATTCAATTAGGCAAACTTCAGCATTAGTCGCGCGTTATACCATATAATATTATAAGCTGTATTACGATAAGCCGGCTAAACTGCGCAAGGGCTTGCAAACAAAGTACTTTGGCATCGCAGTAGAAGTAACGATATAAAACATAGACCGAGACGTTTGCGACCTCGATTGCACCGCAGACTTTAACAGGCCATACAGTTAAGTTTACCAATTACTTTACCGTGATTCAAATTGCCCCCTGAACCAAATAGCACCGTACCACTCTAATATTATTGCAATTGATGTAATCGGGCCAAGCGTCGCTACTGCTATACATATACTGCAGCCCGCAGAAAAGCTGCACGATCGCGTCGAGCAACTTTTTTCTTCTTTCTCAATTGCTTTACGACACCCTCTTGGTGGCAGTTTTTACGACACGCTAGATGCTTTAGAATATTTTTCTTCGACTTTGAGAGTAAAAACAAAATACACATTATATGTTATATATATATATTATTTGTGCAATCATTATACTTTTGCACACAACTAAAGTATAGTATACTTATCGACGAGATAACAATGGCATAATAATCGACGTCAACATCGCTTATCCACTGTACAGAATAATAAAAGACTTGTGTGTTTCCACGGTATACAATTCTCACGAGTAACTCTCAAGGCCTCGCAATAATGATTCTTTTTATACGTTCATCCGTTAAAAGTGCAGAAAACGAGCTTTTAAAGGCGAATGATACGCGCAAGCTCAAAGCCCGGGCTCGTCAAGAGAAACCATGGGGAAGAAAAAAAATAAAAATCCTCTTTTCGCGTTTCTATTTCGAAAGACTCGCACATAAACTCTCTACTGTGTGGATCTGCAGATTCCAGGAGCGAGCGCTGCTGATGCTTCTCTAAAAATGTTTTCGCATTAGTCGAACTTAAAAATAGTGTTCGCGAAAAAAGTGCACCGCGCCGCGTATATATTGACGAGCTTCAAAGCCCCCTCTAAACTGTGCATGTATATATATACACACACATCCGTGTGTGCGCCGCGCCTTCAACGCGGCTTATTTTTGCACGCGAGAATCTTCCGTCGAATTCGTTCTTTTTTTTTCGCCTGGCCACACCTAACGTGTTGTTTTTTTCGTTAAAGAACATAGGCCTGCGCGCGAATAGTTAACATTTTTCTTTCCGCTGCGATCCACCGGTTCTTCGTTGTATATCAGAAGTGTTCTGCATTTTTTGGGGAGGGATTTTAGCTTGCTATTCATCGTTGAATTATTTACTAACGATCTCTTTTTTATTTTTCTAGGTCTGCATGATGTCCGGTACCGCTGCTGAAAGCATGATTGGAAGTAACAGGACGATACCCAGTATCAAGCAAGAAGTCGAGAATCCAACCACACCAACTCAGAATTACCACCAAGTCTGCTCGCCAACTACAACACTGCAGCAACAGGAGGTATATATCTACGGCAAACTTTTTTTACGCGGTTTTTAATACTAAAAACAGTTTCGTTCAGTTGGCCTCTCATCGTTGCATAATTTATAATACCGATGTGCAGTGTTCGCAGTTGTTATATACGGCAACGGTCTTGAACTATTCTTCGCGAGTTGAATCGTTATACAATAAATATATGATCGCGCACAACTTTCTTTCAGTCGTTCTCACTAACGACCAGTATAAGTATACATTAGGTTGTATATATACTTGACTTGATTAAAGCTCCAACTAATCCTCTGTTATCTCGTGAAAATGAGCCTCTCAATCTTTCGTTTCGCAGTCGCTGTGTACCAAGATGGATATGCAGGATTATGGAGGCAGCGGAGGCAGCCCCGGGAGTCCGGAGATGCATCATTGTTCCTCGACGACGCAGCCGCTCGGCACTCCGGAGGTAACGTATATAAATATAGATATTTATGTATTACCCATATGCACAATCGGGTAGTGACACGTAACACTCGTAACAAGAGTGATTAATTAGCATATACGTTTAACTTAATTTTATCAATCCCGAGCTTTATTTACACTTGGAAAATACTACCGAAGACAGTGATAAGTAACTATATGGTAAAATGTCAAATTTCAGGATGGCGTAAAGGAGGAGGATATGATGCCTAGGAGGCTGTGCCTCGTTTGCGGCGATGTGGCAAGCGGATTTCACTACGGAGTCGCCTCTTGCGAGGCTTGTAAGGCTTTTTTCAAGAGAACGATACAAGGTAAGAAGAGCCCCTCGAAAGCACTATTCTGTACTAGCTTTCCGCTGCTCCTCCAGATAGCACTGAACCATTTTGCCTGTCTTAATGTTAACAAGTATAACAAATGTGTGTCTTATTGGGACGGTCTCTAATGTTGTTGTGCAAAAGGTATAATACCAAGGTGCGGTACACGTGTATGGGGTAAAATTATATGCAAAAGTTATGTCTCTGTCACTATTAGTGAATCATAACATTCTAGAGTAATTGAGAATTGATTAACGAAAATGTTGAAATAAATGTCACCTGCAAAACGTGCATTTATATAATGTGCGCGCGATAATACTGATGTAAAACCAGCCGCTATCACAGCAGCGCAGCAGCAGCCGCAGTAAAGATAGGCAAAGTGTGTGTATGTGCGTGTCATCAGTTCTATCTGGCGAAGAACTGCGAATATAATGGTAAAGTAGCCAGTAACTTCACAGGCAACATCGAGTACACGTGCCCGGCCAATGGCGAGTGCGAGATCAACAAGCGCCGAAGAAAGGCCTGCCAGGCTTGCAGGTTCCAAAAGTGCCTCAGGCAGGGTATGCTCAAGGAGGGTGTCAGGCTTGATCGCGTCCGGGGTGGCAGGCAAAAGTACAGGAGGAGCACCGATCCCTACGTACCCGGAAAGACCATCACCCTGGAAGGTAATTTGCCTTGCAACCGGCGGTGCCGGTTTTTTTCTCTTTATTTCTTTCTTTCTGTCTCGCGGTCTTTGGCTTACTATTTATATATTGTTCAGCGTACTTGCACTATATACATCGAATCCGCGAGAAACGTTCTTTGCTGCGAATGTCCTATATTATGAACGACAGATTGAATATATCAATGTCACAATATTTTTGATACTCGTTACGCGCTTTACTCTCGCTACGCGGGGTGTATTATACTTATACCCTGTCATATATATGCTTATCTTCTTATTCAACATTTACATGATGCACTTCGTTATGCTATATACATAAAAAAAAGAAGTTCGAACGACGAAGGATAATCATTGACTGAAGGCACGGTTCATTGCTTTTATGCTTATTACGAAAGAATTCAATGGAACAACAGAATACAGAAAAGAATTGCATGTATACGAGATTGTCCAGATTCAAGATCTGTAATAGTGTGATTAAAACTTTTTTTTGTTTTGATGTTTCAAGCTAACGTAGGATCGGCAGGCTATGCGGAAGCAATAAGTAAGTGAGCTTTCGTTCAAACAATCGATCATAGACAAGCTTCATTCAATTACCATTGACTGCGTCACTTTTTACTCTCTTTCTCATTTATTAAGCATTCGTTATAGTATTCGCGCATGAAATATATACAGAGAGTTCGGTTTGGTGATGGTACATAACTCGTTTCACTAGTAAGACTTTCTCTTCTTTTGGAGATGAACTGTTAACATAAGCGATACGATCAACGCATCAATGTTGAATAATTCCACGTATAGAAATTGCGACACAATCATTATATTAAAAGTCACTCGTCTCTCTCTTTTGCAAAGCATGCAAGTCTACCGTATTAAATTACACAATACGTTTCACAAGATCACTTACGAAATTCTCTTTTTGTGAATTGTTCAGAGTATAATTATGTATGTAAATTTATGAATTCGATAGAATAAAAGATTGATTAATACACGTTCTCGTCTTCTAGATAACAAAATGGTGGAAGCGCTCATCGCCTGCGAGCCCGACATGCTGCAGGTGTCCACGTTGTCGCACACCTTGGACACCGATCAGCGAGTCCTGGGCCAGCTGTCCGATCTATACGATCGCGAGCTCGTCGGTATAATTGGTACGTATACTCTTCGTCTCATCGAATGCCTAATTAATTAATTAATGAGACTCGAAGCCGCAAAAATTTGCATTCTGAAATTTGCAGTGTTACACACGAATGCGTGAATATTCGCATGCATTTATAATACACATTCTAAATAAAGAGAGACCGTTGAAAAGAACTCGGGAATACCTAATCTCTGCAACGTGTTTTCTGTTGATTCGATAGGCTGGGCGAAGCAAATACCGGGATTCAGTAGCTTACCCCTTAACGACCAGATGCGACTACTGCAAAGCACGTGGGCCGAGATCCTGACCTTCAGTCTTGCCTGGAGAAGCATACCAAACAGCGGGAAACTCAGGTTTGCGCAGGACTTTACACTCGACGAGAGGCTGGCACGCGAGTGCCACTGCTTGGAACTGTATACACACGTGAGGATCTTTTTTCATGCTTTGCTTTTGCCTCTGTTTGCTCGAGATCTTCTTTTTATTCGCGACCCAAAGTCGTGAAGAGATCTTTTCTCGACGACAGAGGAGCAAGCTTACTATTAATAACACAAGTATTCGGTATGTTATACATTGTGAGCAAAAGTTCTAATCTAAATGTCTGTCTCCACAGTGTATGCAGATCGTCGAGAGGGTACAGCGGCTAGGTCTCGCGCGTGAGGAGTTCTACGTGTTGAAGGCCCTCATCTTGACCAACAGCGACGCGAAGCTCGACGAGCCGCACGCGCTGCACCGTTTTCGCGACAGCATCCTCGGCTCACTGTCGGACTGCGTGAGCGCGGTGCGACCGGGTCAGGCACTGCGCGCTAATCAAAACATGTTCCTAGTGCTGCCGGGCTTGCGCCAGGCCGACGGCATCGTCCGCAAGTTCTGGTCCAGCGTCTACCGCACGGGCAAGGTACCCATGAACAAGCTCTTCGTTGAGATGCTCGAGGCAGCCAGCTACCGATGAATGACTTGTCTCGCTGTATCGTCGAGAGCTTGTATAAACGGATACATGATGCACCCGAAAAGGAGAATAAAGGGGGGAGTGAACGATGACTTTATCGACGTCGCGCTCGCTCGCAAGGCTAGAGACGCGCGGACGATAGGCTCTCTGGCGTTGCGCCGGGTTGCGCTCGATACACATGGTCGACTCGGTTTGGAAACAAATGCCTTGAAAACAATTTAACGACACACCCTCACATAAACACATTACACGAGTCTTTCTTCGTCGGATTGAACCGCTTTTGTTGGTGAACGTGATTACAAATGTTGGATTTTCCTTGGAAACCGAAAGATGAACACTTGAGAATGAGTGCGGCAGAGATTGAGAGTTAGATAGCGTGAAAGAAATATACAAGTGAGATAATTGAACCTCAGTGAGATGAAAAACAAAGAGGAGAGTATAAATATTAACGAAAGATCATATATTTATAGTACGCTTCGTGTCCGAGGAGTTAGCAGTAAATAACGATGTCCGTCGACACCCATTGGTCCAGAACTAGTGCAATTATATATATGTGTGTGTGTAACGAAGAGCAGATAGCAAAACTAAAGAAATGAACATTTTTCTGTTTATTTTTTCAACTCCGCCCCTCCTGTAATTAGTCTATACCAATATAACCGAGCGTTCGTCATTCGTGCGTGCCACAATAAATACGTGTAGATAAATAAAGTCGATTCAGGGATCTTTATTAAACATATTATTACCATTGTCACGAGGAACCTTGTATTCATACGGGACTCACGGCGTCGGCATTTTACCAAGCCGTCAGTGGTGTCTTGTCATATGCTAAGACAAACGTTTGCTTGGTCACTTCGGAAGTTGTAATAAAAATTTACTTTTTGTCCTAAAAAAAATTCACCAGTTAAATAATTTTTTTTTTCAATACTGTAAGATATAACTTATTAGCATAAAAATAATTTAAAATTCAAATAAACATTTTAAATTTATTATGTACATACAATTAGAAGAATTTCTCTGTCTTCGAAAATTGAAAAACAAATTTTATACAATTTTAGTTCAACTCGAAAATGTTTGTTGTGTTAAAAAAGAAAGCTATTATTGAGCTAAAAATTTAGAATGTTTATTCGATAGTTTCATCAGCTAACAACTACAAGTGGCTTACTTTGATGTTGTAGTACCAAGTTATTTATTTAATTCTATAATTGATCGCTAACATCGAAAAATCGTACATCGTGAGGTTGCTCCATACTGTTTTGTCAAAACGTCGATTTTGCAAGCAAACTATAAGCTAAGATTTGAGAGAGTAACTTAAACATAAATCAAATAATTTTAAGGTATGTTTTTGAGATCGATTGCAAATGTGATATTTTGTAAATAGTCATTATATTTAGTCGATCAAAACAGTATGAAGGCAAAACTCAGATAACTCTGCTAAGCAGAAGTCATAAAATCAAATGTAATAATTTTGCAATGAAGACATTATTTTTATTTATTTTTTAATTTCTTTTAATTTAAATGCATACATATAGATATATATGCCATGAAGCATCAGAAGTGTCCAAGTATAACGATGATAAAACTACAGAAAATAGTCCAATAGAAAAGTAAAATCAGGAACCAAAAGACGCAATGCGCTTGTTTGCACTTAAACTGTTTTCATTTAGTTCTGTAATAAATAAACTTACACGCCTTTTAAGTTTTATGCTATTTTAAAAGTATAATTTACTACTCTGTATTGATGATTGAACTATTATATAGCCTTGCACTCGAAGCGCGCCTCAAAAAGCCATTGTTTTATTTTTGTCTTTGTTTATCGTACAAACTTAAGAAAAGAAAGAAAAAAAATACAAGAAAACATAAACAATAATATTATAAATACACATCTCAGTCCGTCAGAAAGTAGCCGAAGTTAATACGAGACACGTGAACAAAGTAATATGGCTGTTGAACCACGGCGACTGTCACTGCACGCTAGAGTGATTTTCTAGCAAAAATCCAAAGGAATTATTTTGCTTCTCTTCTATCTTTGAAATTATTCTGTTCTCGCATTGATAATAGATTTATAGTAAATTTACACGGACACTCTTTATTTTAATGTTTATTTCATGTGTTCATAATTTTTCTTTCTTTTAGCTTATGGAGTATTATAATCAATAACCTATGTCTAATCTTTATGTCAATAATATTTCATTACTATGTGAAAACATTGTGTAGTTTAAGGAGTGAAGCATACAATCGACATACAAAGTTAAAATAATGCCATAGTGCATACCTATGATGAATAATAGCAAAATGGAAATCAATTATTTTCAAAAACAAGAACCATGCACTTGTAGAAAAAACCTCGTTTTGGCAATTTTGCTTTTTTTTACTATCATTGTAATCGTGCGAGAACTAACAAATCAATTTCAATCCTCAATATTTTTTTCAAACATTGTTATTTTTACTTTCTTTCTCAGGAGCTATTAAAAAGCTTCTCTATTGAACTGTGATATACGCGTTGCGTGTAATTTGTGCGCGACGCGCGTTTACTCGTCACGATTGAACATAACGGTAGCGATACCTTTCTGTATGATTATTTTGTCATCAAGTTTTATGGGATTTGCGCGCGGAGTCAAGGATAAAATTACATTTTCAAGTGGCAAAATTAATAGTGCGTATAGTCCATTAAGTAGGACAAAATTGTTTAATTTCTATCCTAACATTGAGCAAAATACGTTAATTAGTTGCGTCACTTGATCGATTAAAGCTTTGATCGATTGTTATTAGTCCCTACAGCTCTAACGTGATAGATATTAATTTAAGCCATCGTGAAGTAACATATAGGAATTATTGTAGTCATAATCTTTTGTCGTCACATTTACAAATATAAAAGCGTGTGTATCTGCATGTGTGTGAGTGCAGGATGTAGATGAATGTTTGAACTTCTTACGGAATTCTACTGTTATGCGAAATAGTAAATTTAAAGGACATGCTGAAAATGTATAAACTTTATGAATTATATATAACGAAAAAGCTAAATTTAAAATTAAAAAATTGTGTTTTGTAAATTTGCTAAATATTATTAAATGCCTTATAGTTTATGTTACTGGTTCTCATAATCACTAATATAACGTTTAAAACTTATTCATATATTGAAGATTCTTTAGCTCATGAAATATTATCTTTTAAATATATTTTTTATCAATTTTCGTACGATAATGCACAACGGTAAAGTTACTAAAGAATCTGAAAATATTCATTAATCTGTATTCTTACACATGTAAGTACACGCTTGTAAGTTTTCGCTATTACCTCGTCAGATATAATTATCCCTTTAAGCTAACTCAATACCTTATTAAGAGCTTGCTTTACATCATGCTTATATTAGATTGTTTACTTTAAGTTGCGGATATCATAATAAATGAATATTTTGTTATTTTTACTATCTTCGCATTTCGCCTCTTTGTCGAAAAATTAGGCCTTCAATGGTGTGATTTTCTGCTGTTACCAAAAAATGTCAAACTTTTTATTTTTGATACATTTCGAAATTTTTTAATCTTACAGAATAAAGTTGTTCAAATTTATGACTTGATCAATTTTTTATTTTTTCGTATTACGTACATACACGCGATCGCGAAAAATACTTTTTTTTTTAAATCTCAATCAATACTTTTTAATTATTACTTTTTTTAGATGGAAATGATACATCACGATGTAAGCAATAGAATATCGGCAATCTTAAAAAAATAGTTTGTATTTGCATAAGTTTCAATATAGCCTGAATAGTTTTTATTGATTGTTTACTTTACTTACCGTTCTTGCTTAGATTTTCGCAAGCATTTTTGTGTGCAAAATGCCAAAAAGCGCAGGTTCGCCGTGGTGGTAGATTTTTTGTAGTCTCAGGGTTGCATACAAAAACAAAACAAACATACAATAACGTAAACTAAAGTGAAACTACGTACAGAGACCGTAAAAATAAAATAACTAAGTATGTAAGCGTGAATATGAATAATAATGAATACGAAGATTTCATTAATTATGCCATGGAACTAATATGATAGCTTTCATGCGAAGAAATGGATATTACCTATGTGTGTTTATTGCATTGAAAAACATCAACTGCTACAGTAAATGTCTATAACAGATTGAAAAACTCCAATAGAATATTTAACAAATTCAGGTGATAAGCGTGAATCATGCGTAAATTTTGTATAAATGAAAATCCTACAAATTAAAAAAAATGATATTCCTATTATAATTCTTGATGTCTGTTGGAGATTTTTCAAAAAGGCATTGATTGAATGATTTTTGCGACAAATTAATGTATTGCGTTAAAAAAAGAAGCAACACAACGCTTCATATTTTGTAAATCACAGCGGATGTAATTTATTTTTCAGTCTAGCTAAATTGTATACGAATAGTATGTTGTAAACGGTAAATCCTTTTTCAGGCTGTTTGATCTGCTTATGTAGACTTTAGTTTGAATAGTATAATAAAATTTTTCGTTTGGCGACTCTTTTTTTAAGCCTTAATTCAGTCTGAATTTATATGTGTAAATACTCCGAATAAAGCGTAACGTAAGTCGGCGATACAAAGGGAGATCCACACTGTGGAATCCCGAAAACACAGCAGGCTCCAGTTTCGAGATTTTAAAATCGTAAATGGGTCGATGTTTACATCGCAGGCTTCAAAAGTTCATTTGTGTTACAAAATATATACACATATATATATATGTATATATTCTTTTACGTTTTGCAAATAATTACGAGAATAAAAATTATGTTTTAGCAACGAAGAAATTAAGGAAAGGCATAGCCTTTATTTAGTATTTAAAAAAAAATGAAATGTTACGTTACTTTCTTTTTCCATGGCTCGATACCCGGCGATGTAAACGAATGCCAAAGGATAGGAAACGATTTTCTTATCGTGAGTATAAATATGTATGTAGTTACTTTGTAATTATATCCTAACAGTCCTACGTATAATTTTTATATAAATATAAAAAATTTAAATATATACATATACATACAAAAGTATATATATACATAAAGAAAACACATATACATATGAGAAGATAAACACAAAAGTAATCAAACTAGTACTGTTATTAGAAACAAAGCGAAACATCACTATTAAGTGTGTGAGTAAAAAAAACAAAGCTTGCGCACCTCAAAATTTCATACACGCGCGAATTTGTTTGAATGAAATTATTGAAAAAAAAAGATTGTATTTATGAGGCAGCACTATTTGCGAGACCATACGAATAAAGAACTTGGATGGAATGATATTCTTTGTTATTTCGTCAACCACATCAATAAGTAAATAAATATTAAAATGTAAATTCGAAAATGCATGCAAGCTAATGTAGCCTTCATTTTATATCGCAAGTATAGGTGTACACCAACAACGCGTTGACTCGTGTATAACGACTATTTTAAAGCGCACAGTTTCCACTTTATGCGCTGGCTTTTGTAAATAGATTATTCAACGCGCTTAATAGAGCGCGAAATTAAGAAATAGCCATTCGATCACCCCCATTCAATGGGTGGCTATAAATGAAAAAAAAAAAAAAACAAGTCTGCTCGTAAAATTATTGGTCGGTGCATTATCAGGAAATAATTATCCAATATCACAATCAGCCATAAAATCTAATTTACAGTCGGCTATGTATTTCCATTTCTATTTTCGGTTCATCCGTTCGGTGAGCGAACAAGCGCACGTGCGCGGCTATCAGAAAATAAGCTCTCTCGCAGTTTGTGCCTGGCTTAATTAGGAAATAATCGATTATCCCGAAAATATATATATACATATAAAGCTGCACAATGCCCCGATGCAAATAGGTTAATCAGTATCATCGTTTATTGCCGCCGGATTTTCGCTTTGAGCCCTCAGCGCGTTGTCTATCAAGGGGCGCGATAGTGCCCCGATGGTAAGTAGAAGTATAAAGAGTGAAAAATCAACGTGTAACAATAAAAAACACGTAATTGACACTGGCGTGTAATTTTTTTATACAGAAGAAACTTTTTTCTTCACGTTTATGTACAATGTATCCAAAATAAAGTCCTCGAAGCTTCTACTATTTACAAGAAAATATCTGATATTAGTAAAGAAAATTTGTACACGCATACATAGGAATAAGTGTTGGCGGATTACCTCAACATCGCCAACATTTATTGCAAACTCTTGCAAAGAATAAAACAACAAAATATTCGTTCGACTAACATTTTATTTAATTACAAAACATTTTTACCAAAAAATCATGTATATACCTTATAAAATCACTGATCAAAATTTATTACACTCCATAAATCAGTGATTTTAGTCACTTGTCGCAGCTTTATGGACTTTCGTTGTCCTTTTTTAAATTGATTTTTAATTATTAAATAAACATAACTTAAGAATATTAGCAATTACATTTAACGTCACCTCACGTATACATGTACAACATCAACTTAAACTTATTTTATGCAATACTCCTTACACATGTACCTTTTTTTAAATTTCAGTGTAAAATCTGTTTCTTGAATAACTTCTTAGTTGCTGAACATATGCCTATACTAAACTTTAACATACTTGATATTTTTAAAACTGATTTCACAATTACTTTCATTAGCGTTTAATTATAAACATATAGAAAAACTGTTGAAAATCGTAAACAAGTGACCAAGAGAAAAACAAATTAAAATTTTTAATCCGAACTATTACAGACAATTGAACATTATATGGAATAACAACTTATAGTATATAGTTTCGAGAAAACTGAAAAATTCAGCTCTATATTTCTAAGAACAGTCAAAGAACCGCGTTTAGCTTTCGACGCCCTACTAACAGTTTTTGCATGATATAATATCGTTGCGATCGAAGCTCGCTGCAGCGGAAAGAAAAGTGTCTCGTGGATCCTTGAAAATAAACATTCCATCTCGCATCAAAGACAAAGAGAATCCATCAGAGTCCAGCGTCAATCTACACCGAGGCTGTTCTCGGTGTTAGCACGAGGTTGAAGCAGTCAGGCGGAACCGCGACGCAACTGGGCTGTAGGTTACTCTTAACGTCGACGTTGGCTGGCGCGCTGACGTTGAACTTGGTCAGGAGTCCCGTCAGCACGACGAAGCCAAAGCCCTGTACGAGTTTCTGGCCGATGCACGTTCTCTTACCGGTGGAGAAGGGAACGAAGTGCTCTGGTCTGACGACCTTCGTAACGATTTTGTTGCCCTCCTTTTCGTCCTTCAGGAATCGCTCCGGTCGGAAGGCCTTGGAGTCGGTGCCCCAGTAACTCTCGCCCAAGTTCAGCTGGTGGTTGTTGAGGAAGACGACGGTGTCCTTGGCGATAGGGTAGCCATCGATTTCTGTGTCGCAGGTTGCTACGTGCGGAACTATGGGTGAACTGGATACCCTCAGAGTCTCCAAGAAAGTGGCTTCTGTGTAGGGCATATCGAATTTGTCCTTCAGCGAGACCAGTGCAAACTCGCTGTTCTGGTACTTGTCCTTCAGAACTGCGTCGCACTCAGCTTGAATCTTGGCCTGGACATCGGGACGCGTGACAATGTTGGCGAAGACCATCATGACCAGGTTACCGATGGCGGACTGTCCACCCAAGAAGTCCTCCAGTTCGAAGAGGATGTGTTCCCAGGACAGCTCGGACTCGGGGCTCTCCAGATGAAGCAGAAGAGCGTCAGTGAAGTCACGAGCAACTCGGTTCTCTAGGTCCAAGCCGGCGCGACGCGGTTCGATGATCTCTTTAAGGATGAAGCTACGGATGTCGGTGGCCCAGTTGTCGAGACGATCGAGGTGTCTGTTGTAGAAGATCTTGAGCCAGGGCAGGAAGTCGACGGCGTATCCCTGGTTTATGTCCCAGAAGATCTCGTCGAAGATACGGACCACCCGGTTGAACTGGTCGTCGGAGTAGCCGAAGCGGCTCGAGCACATGTACTGCGTGAACATGTTGCCGATTGCTCTGAGGATCAAGGGCTTCACCGCGCTTTCTCCTCTGAGGACTCCGGCGTTGGCTGGTTGGTTCAGTTGGTCGAAGAGCTGGAACATCTCTTCGACGGCTACGCCGGAAAGCACTTCTTGCTGGGGAGTACCGAGACGAGGCGAACAGAAGCTGCGAGCGATCGAACGACGCTTGCGCTGGATGTCGGACCAATCGCAAAGGGCGAGAGCTATAAGTTGAAGAAATTTCTTGTTTAGACATGGTCGCGAAATTATTATTCGAAAAAGGGCAACATACGTCTTTTATAGGGACATGTGTAAAAAAGGGCCTGTACATTTCTAGCCTGAAAATTCCTAGCTCGAGTGATGACTCTTAATCGTGCTAAATGATCTTATCCTCACACATTTTTCCTCATGCATGTTGTACGATATACTATTATACTAATGTGAATTAATTAACTATATCTCTATACGCGTAAATAATATACATTCTATACGATTCTATAGTAGTGACCATTTTCGAAGAAAAAGAGGTACAGGCATCCCTTGTTCTTTGACAATGTTTTTATTATTATATTATTTAATGTTTAGTACATAATATATTGTCGGTGATAAATGAAGGGGTTTCGTATCTCCAGAGCAAAGTATAAAGTCAAAAATTATCATGAAAAAAGAGTTTCTCAACTTACAGTTACTCCGATCGCCGCCGAAAAGCTGATGGAACCTCATGAAGTCCGGCCGGCCACCAAAATGACTGCCCTTTGTGATGAGCACCTCTTTGAAGTATTTGTAGCTGCTGACAATGACGCATCTCGACACGCCCAGCTGGATCTCGTAGATGTCCCCGTACTCCTTGGCCATGTTGGTAAACGCCTCGAAGGGTCCGCCGGCTCCACCCAGCTTGTTGAGACTACCGATCAGTGGAAAGGCCTTCGGTCCCCTCAAGCTCTTCTTCTTCGTCGTCGTCGTGACAGTCGTGAGAGTCTCGTCATTTACCTTCAATTTGGAAGTTTTGCTCTTTATCAGTCCAGCCACAAACACAAGAGCCTCGAAGCGACCCAGCCAACGCTTGAGAAAAGCCAACGTTACGGCCAGAATGACCGTGTAGGTGAACAGAAGCCAGAAGACGGTAGCCGATGCCATGGTTTTTCTCTGGAGGTCGAGGTCAAGCACGTCGCTGACCGTGAAAAGTTTTTCTCTCGGCTGCAGTGGTATCTTTTGCCGAGAAGAGCTTTATTCCCTCCTGTTGGCGAGGGTTGATTTTGCACTGATGCCCTTATTTTTCAAAGAGATTTCTCGCGCGCTCTTCTTGTGCTTGTACAGAAAAAACGTATTTCCTTTCTTCAGAACTACTTCCGCCGCTGATAATCCTGCTTTTTGTTGACAACTGCGAAAGAAAAGACATTAACTGGTGTAAATTTATTGATGAATGCTTTATCCCAATCCTCGATATTTTGAATATATGATCGATCGAAATAACTATCGGGTGCAGAATAGAAAGCTGCTGTTACAGAATTGAAAATTGATTTGCCAAGTATTTTCGCGATCGAAATTTGATTGTCAGTCTATATAGAATAGTGAGAAAGTTTTCTGTAACGAAGTAAACGCTCTCGTTATAGCGGCGAACTAATATGTGAAAACCGCCAAATATTTTGTAAACGATTGTTAAAAAAAATGAATAACAGAAAAAAAATTCGTGGTCGTGCAATATACAGTCGCGTAGAAGTCATGGAGTAGTGTGTTTACCGGTCACCGCGTGTGCTCTCGTCTCCGCGAGTTTTCGACAAGTGGCCCGGTCGGTGATTCGGTCCAGAAATTTTAAATTGTCGTGCGTGCGTCCCTCTCTCTCTCCCCCGGTCTCCTTCTCACGGCACTCGATCCCTCGCTATGTGTTTCTTATATACCCGTGTGCGCACGCGTTCACGCAGGTCTCCTCTATCAGTCGCATATGGAACTAATTCCATTTTCATCGAAGGAATAATTTTCGGAAAGAATACAGGAAACTTTTTTAGTGATTCTAATTAAACTTTCAAGAAATACTTCTGCCAGAATG
Source organism: Cecidostiba fungosa (assembly GCA_900474305.1). NCBI lineage: Eukaryota > Metazoa > Arthropoda > Insecta > Hymenoptera > Pteromalidae > Cecidostiba > Cecidostiba fungosa. The sequence goes on from UCOJ01000011.1 coordinate 329,414, forward strand.
TGTGAAAATTTTGTGTACTCTTCCTGGAAGCATTTTCTAAGCTTATATGTAATATTGTATCGTTATCATTGCGAATTTAAATATTTCACTTAATCTTACGTTAATATTGCAAAAAAAGTAAAGCAAAAGTTTCATGTAAGTTAATTATACTAAGAACGTTTCAGAAAGTTACAGTAACCTTGAAAAATTATAATTATCTTTTTTCAATCTTTTAAAAAATCTTCTTAACACGTTCCTAGAAAACTGGAGGCTTCTTGACCTCGTTCTTGACAGATATTCTTCAGCTTCCGCAAAAATTGCACGAAAGCTTTTCGAACGATTTCCAAACGTTCATTCAATCTTTTTGGAAGCTTCTCCTAGCATAATCATGCTATGTGGTGGCGCTGCAGCTCGCGATTTTTATTTCGGAAAATTTCCTAATGCGTTGGCAAACGGCGTGGCGCAATGAGATATATCGTGTCTCCTTTATATGCGCTATTTCAGACTGCAGTCGCGCGGCTTATGACGAAATTGACGACCGTTAGACGCTCGCACGTGCGCGGATCGAGCTTTGGATTTTTAATTTTGTCATACGATTCTGCTGACTACAACCGTCTTTTGATTTACCGTTTCATGAAGATCGGTATAGGTTGTACGAGATACGATGCGTATACGTTCGGTATTTATGATATATCATACGATGTCAAACGTGACATTTAGTTGTATCAATCTCCATCACTGAATTTAATCAATTTGCGACTTAATATAATTTCATCGACCGCAAGCATCGTGTTGGGAATACATCTGGATTATCAATCCACTCCTGAATGATCTTCGCCATTACTCTTTCAGCAACTTTTGTTTAAGAAAATGCATCTACGCGAAACCTAATATAGTGGGGAAAAAAATACGTGCTGCGTATAGACGGTCAATGTTTAAAATTCGATTACCCTGGTAGTTCAGCATCGATTGGCTATTTAAGGGAGTAGGCCCTTTTGAAAAATTTTAAATTTGTCCTCAATTTTCTGTTCGTTTCGAAAAAAAGTATTCGTACCCTTATTAAGAAAATTACGATGTGTAACAAGGATAGAAGTGGCTGTTTCAGACTCGAATGACATTTCAGCACACTACGTGTCAATCACGACTTCTACTCGTGCTCAAACACATCATCCTCGCTATAGAAAAATCAAAGTTTTCCCCCTAGTTTCACAATATACTATTTTGTCATGACATGCACTTATACTTAATGGCTCTCTGTCAGATTATCAATTTTTTTTTAAAATACACCTGTTTCAAATCGATATATGTCACGCACGTGTTCTCTCAAACTCGAATCTCGTCTATAGATAGATATTGTTTCGTCGATAGTAAACACCGCGGGCAACAATCATTATCGCGGACCGGTTACTCTTAATTTCTTCGGATGTTTAGAATTCTCGAAATTCAGTCGCAAAAGTTTACACATATGCATGGCGCGGGTCATTAAAGCCTCTTTAATGAGACAGATAGAGAAGTTAACTGAATGCCGAGTTTTCGCTTGCGTAAGAATCTTGAGATTAACCGAAATTCCTTCTACATCCAACCACAAGTTATAACGAGATGAGTCGCGCCGAAGATGACAATCGAGAAAATTTGTCTGCTGTTGTTGACTGATCAGTATCATGTTTATGGGGATTTCAGGAATAACCCTTTTATCTACGTCGCATAAGTTTTGGTATTCCTTCGTGCGAGAAAAGATTCCTCTTATTGACTGAGAATTGAATAATCACGAGAGTGGAAAACTGGTTATTATTACGTTTTAATTTGGTGTATTATTGCATCATAACATATCTCCTAATCGGGTAATGGTAATGCTCTGGCTTCCTCGCGTGCCTGCCGAGTATCTGATCAATTCATTGTGTCTCGCGCGTGACAACTCAAACGACCGTGAGTATATGTTACACCGCGTATACTTATATGGGCATAATCGCTGGACCGGATCTTCTTCTCTGATGTTTATTCAATAGCCTTAGAAAATGCGGAACGACGAGCCACGTCTCTCAGACGGACTTGTATTTATATTCTTTCGGGTCAAGTTCAAACCACCGCTAATTGGAATATCCAGTTTCTAACGTAAATATATATAAGTATGCTTGTATTAACATAATTTTTGAATGTCACGCAGACGACGTAATTAACGATTATTTTTCTGTTTTTATTATATGTTGTGTTTTCGTAATCATCAAAATATTTACCTGCTTCATAGAACTTTTCGTTATTATAATTTCCGGGTCTGCGCGCGGCCGACGTCCAGTTCATCTTTTACGAAATGATGTAACCGAGTATAGTAACTCAAGAGAAAGGTGCAAGTTGACCTATATACTATACTTTTCTCGCCTGTTCGAGAACGCGTGCGCATTCGAGAATAGCTCGAAATTTGGAAACGATTTTTGATTCGATATTTCTCTCTCTCTCTCTCTCCTTTCCATTCCGAAATTGAATTTCACTTGTATAGGAAAGATGCTAGGAGACCTTTTTTGTCGTTGCCGTCAAAACATAATTTTTTCTTCTCGGCAGTTTGAACATAGGTAAATTCAATAAGTTCTACAATCATAGAAGTTTAAACTCTCGAAAAAATTGATGTGCAATAAGCCACCTCTAGTGAACCGCATAGATGATGCACTCTTTGTTCGGCATTAGACATCACACTTGTTTTGCGTCTCCATGACAACGTGGCTTTGATAATCGATGATGAGCTGCCGACGACTCGACGCCGCCGTCGAGCTAAGTAGTGCGTAAGTAATGTCACCATTGTACCCTGACGAATATCGCGCTGTATAAGCGGCCGACACCTCTTATCGCGTCATATCTCCAATTGAAGTATCTGCGGATAAGCTTTAGGCTTCAGGTATAGCTGCGCGGCTGTACACACGTGAGCCGCATCTGGTTCGCTGTTATTTACGTTTTAAGTCTGATGGATACTCATTGTTGCTTGTGCTATGTTTCGAGTAAGCTGCTGGTGTAATAAGGAACTGTTTACGACGCTCTAAACATCCGGGATTTTGCAGAGAGCGTGATGTGCTGGACTAGTTTACATATGCGCTGCGCACTGAGGATGCGAACTAGTTATGTATTATAGCGAAATTTAAAAAGCCGAGGATGATCGGCTGTTTTCACGTAAGTTTTGGATCGCAAGAATTATTATAATCCTTTTGAGTTGATCTTTAAAATGTTATCGCGATATTGATATTGTTTTGTATTATTTTTATAATTTAAACTTTTACAATGTAATTCAGTACGATATAATTATTCCTAAAAATTAAAATAATTAGATGTAATATTGTAACATATTATAAATTAATTTTTGATTATCTGAAAATTGCATTCATCAATTAATTACGGAAACGGGTCTATATATGTGTGCAGTCGAAATCGATAACTGAAGTAGAGTAGAATTTTATTTTAAAAATGTTTATGTACACAGTCGAGAGGTCTTTTGCGTTGTAACTTTTCTATAAAAAGATTACAAAAAACGTATGTGCACTAGACTGCTTCAATTTTATTTTATTCGAGTACAATGTGTATGAAGCTTCTTATTGAAAGCTGAAAATTAATTAAAAACGAAGGATAAAAACTTGGATTATCAACACATGTCGCCATAAAAAAATCTCGGTCTCTATAATTATCCGGATATCTCGCGAACTGTTGTACCATACTCACACAATTATCGCGATCTTTACACATCCTTCGTCTACAATCATTTTTACCTTGTGATATTTGTAACACCTGCAGAGCCGTCAGCGATTTCTCGCGCACTAACACACGAATGAAGAAAGAAGCGACGAATCGGCCAATTATTTTCTTGCTTTCGTCAAAACTTCTTTTCCGTTTTCTGCAAGGCTGACATTATTTGCACGTGCTATTTAAAGGAATGTCGCGGTTCCATCGAAAAAAAGGACTTTTGAAAGGTCAGCCGATTATAGAAGAAATTTCAGAATGCCTCGCAAAATTGTTCAGCTTTACGCTGCCGTCCGTTGGGAAGAAGAAAAAATATAAACAGCTGAAAAATAAATTCTTGTAGTGGTGTAAACTTAATTTGCAAAAAATAGTAGGTCTTAGTCGTTTTGGAACAAACTGCGGAATATGTGTATTTATGCATATTTCGCTCCGCGAGAGTGACGGAAATCTTTTAATCCCATTATGAAGCAGAAAAGAGAAATTAAGCGTTGGTACGAATGAAAAAGAAAATTACTCGAGAGAAATGTTTATTTATTTGTCCTCGTGTGTTGCTATATAAATGGTATTTCTGCTGGACGCGTTTGTATATACGCTTAACAATCATAAAGTTATCATAACTTTTTCTGCTACTCCGCTTATGTAACGTCTAATTAGCAGTTGTTGCCGGCTTTAACGAGTAGCTCATTAAGCCCTTGCGAAGTTATGTTTCTTGTTAGAACGATAATATAACGTGAACGCAAATGTTGCTTGCAAGTAGAGTTCACAGCCTCTGGGCCCGTGAGTTTGGCTGAAACGGTAGGAAATTATTCTTTGGAAAAACATTGATTTCTCTACCATTTTTCTTTCTTCCAACAATCATTTCACATCAAAAACTACATGACGAGCCTAATCGATAATGATCCAAAGTGATATTCTGTCCTCTTATATACAGGTATATATCCCCAGTACAAACAACTTCTAAGAAATACACAAGAATCAATTCGAATATAAAAACAGGTGCGCGCCGCAAAATCGTCGCCGACGTCAAACTCTATATTCGCCAAAAGGACTGCACTGCTACTTGTACGAATCGTCGCATCTTCTCGCTGCACAATCGGCACTTTCGTTTCCCCGCGGAGCTTAAAATCGCAAACCGCACGTTTGCATATATATGTATATATATAAGCTCGATCACGTGCGTTCCCGGTTTCGCACGTGAGCAGTATATATAGTGTCACGCCACCGGCAATCGACTCTGCGATTCACTCGTATATATGTATGTATGTATATATGTATGTCTGTGCAGAGTTGAATCGTCACCGGGAATTTTGCAAACGGCAGATTTGCGTACCTGCCTCTGGAGTAGGATAAAAGCGAGGAGGAGGAGGAAGGAAGGAAAGCGTCGAGAGTCGTTTATCCGTAAAGCGAAACAGAATCTAATCTTCCGTCAGAGGCGTCAGTCATGTCGCGAAGCTCAGCACCTGTCCTTACATTGCCGCGACTGCTGTCGCTGCTGCTGCTGCTGCTTATCGACGCATCCTCGGCGCAGACAGGTAAGCGCGAGAATAACGCCGGCTTCTCTGTATAAATACCTGAGAGACGACGGCTCTTTATCTTGCCTTGTCAGGCTTGATATGTCGTCTAGCTTTATTCTATACTCGATATAGCTCGCGATATAGGTATACGTTTGATTTTGCTGCTCAATGTGTGTGAAAATCTTGATGGATAATGTCATTTAATTTATCATTATAACTGACAGGAAAATTCAGTCGCGTCTGTCAAAATTAAAGATTTCTATTACAACACAGCTCGTATAATCAATTTGAAAGGCCGGCTTTCACACTAATTGAAATATTCATTATAAAACTACACTGCACTTGTTTAATATTACATTGCAGTACATCACTCGATATTCAATAAATACACATCGCTCACCCAGGACAGTCTGCATGGAAAAATCATGTTTCAAAAAATCCAGCGTCCTTTGAATTCTCCGAAAAGCCTTTTAGCTCTCGACAAAAGAAAAAAAAAACTCGTTCTGATTGTACATTCTCCATACCGCAGTGAGTAACGGTAGCGCGACGGACATCGGCTGCAGCGTGAAAAGCTGCGCAGCACTGGACATGGCTCTGCTGCAGGAGTACGTGACTGGGCTGCAGCCGCTGAATGACACGGATCAACGACTGAACGAGCTGCTTTCCACCGACGAGCCTCTACTTCCTTTTGGTGCCCTTGACTCCGATTGGAAACGACTGATGCTGCTACAGAACAAACAGCCGGAAGGAACACTGCTGCGCGACAACCTACTGCGGCTCTCCAGACTCGTGCTTGCAGCCTACTTCTATAGCCAGGATGTCGGAGTTGTTGGGTATGTGTTGATGATACTTTTTTTTATTTTTATTTCTTGCATGTGTGTGAGAAGTTGGGATTCTTATTTCAATTTTTTTATCATCATTTTTATCATCATCAATTTTATCTTGCGGATAAAACCGCGTCGTCTCTCTGTACTGGCTCATATGTATATTTCAAATAATATTAAAAAAAAATGCAATTACAACGTCGATCGGAATCCTCGCGAAAATTCTATTTTAATTCAGTTTTCTTCATAATGAACTTGGCACAAAGTGTAAAGGCGACGAATGATAATAAAAAATGTATATACACGTTATTCTCGAGTATACTATAATTACTTTTGGAGAATATCACGCAATATCGAAAACTTGATTTGTCTTCGTTTTAAAAATACGTTATCCGACTGTAAAATATAACTGGGTGTAAAATTTATCTTCGAGAAATCCGACAAAATACCAAAAGAGCCTCGGAGAAACTTGGATATTTAACAAGCACAGTATGTATATATATTATAGCTGTTTGAGCATTCGATCTTCGCAAATAAATCATTCTTTTTTTATTCGCATAGAGCGCGAGGGAAAATCATTTTTTACCTCGGATCGCGTCATGCCTAATTCAGGCGGCAGCAAGAAAATTTCTCGTAAAACCTTTTTCTTTTTTTTTCTCAAAGCGCAAGGGAGCTTCGAGGCTCCCCCGATGCCCGCATTGCCGTGTGATGCGAGTCTTTTCAAGGAGTTCTCGCTTTCTTTTCGAAAAAAGCCTTTTCTCCAGGAAAAATTTTCATCCGATCCGGCTCACCCTTATATTAAGAACGAGGATCATCTATATATATATATAATATCTGCTTTAGCCCGCGGCGATTCAATATTATAAACGCGCGTAATTAAAACTTTGGCTTATTCAGCTTATATCCGTCGCGGCGAGAATCGCCCTCTCGTCAAAGTATTATATATAGTTTTGGAACATTTTTGACTTTCGTACTCTGGCTGTGAGTACAATTTATATATATAACATGGGAATTTGATTACTCAGCTATATATACTAATATACCGAGAGTTTCTATGTATAGCATCGCGAAATTCTCCTTAAATATACAAGAAGCGAAATTTCCACTCTGCAATCCGATACTCTCACGCCGCGTTATATTATATATACAGTCGTTCGCGCGATTCGTAATATATTAGTATAGCTTATAATAAAGTTTTCGGTATATAATTGAAATTTTCCATATACCGTATCGCGAGAGATATCCTCTCTTCTCTTCAATATATATATAGTTATCGCGTGGCTCGTAGAGACGGAGCAGAAGCTCCTGAAAGATTCATGCCTTATCGAAAGGCAATTCTCAAGGAGGCGCACACCGATGCGTATACAAGCGTAGTATATAGCTTCTGCGTCTCTCGTTTCTCGCCTACGGCGCAGTGTAGTCGATGTAGCTACGCATGTATAATACATAGAGCAGCTCGGCCCATCAGTATCATTACGCCATAAAGGCGGTAATGTACAATGGGACTCCTACTTGTGCCTTCAAGAGAAATACATATATATGTATGTATAAGAAAGGGCCGCCGCGCGAAAGCAGGGAGAGAAATACATGCAAAATTCCTCGCGCAGTCGAGTGAGATATATCTATACATATACGCAGGTGTGCGAAAAGTTGAGCGCCTCGAGGAGTTTGCGCGCGCAGAGAAGCTTCTTTAATAATTCAGCAGCTGATTCATCAAAGAGAAGTATGTAAGAGAGAAACGAGAGACGCGCGCCAGGAGTGCATATAGAGTCAATGACTTGCTCGATTTCTTATGTCTCTCGAGCGGCTGTCGCTGCAGAATATTATAGGTGTGTATATATATGTTGATGCAGTCGAAACTTCTTTCTTGATTTCGGAGTCTACTCCTGAGAGAGAGAGACGTATAGTTTTGGTACGCAATTACCGGGTAATCAGGCGAATTTCGGAAATTTCGGAAACTTCAAAGCGATAGTATATTCTCGAGATACCAGACTGATGGGAAATTCCAACGTTTCGATTTGACTCGACGATTTTAGAATACAACGCACGTCAAAGCTATGCGTGTGCGCGTTGGAAAATGCGAGCGTTTCTGATATTTAATTACGTTCTATCAAGTCATCGCGGAAAATTTTTTTCAAACCTGTCGCGGTTAGAAAGATCTTTATATATATAAGACTCTCTCGAGGTTGACGTATAGTGAAAATTTTCATATCCGCAGTTGAATGAAAAATTCCGACGTCATCTCTTATCAAGCATCAGCCGACGATATTCGCTAGAAAAGAAAGAAACTTCACCCTATAGATAAGAAAACATCGAGAAAAAAATCTAACGCTCGCGCAATTTCCTTCTCTCAACGCAGCATCTTCTTGTCGCGCAGTGATTTTCCCTTCTTGTATATATTACTTCCTCTATCGCAAGCAAAATTACGCGTATATGTATCGGCAATCTCTTCCTCTCGTGTGAAAAGACGTCGAAACGAAGGTATTTGCTCGCCTCCTAGTTAACTTCCCGTCCCGGGCCGTGAAATTCCGGCATCGACATTCCGTCCCGGAGAACTTGAGAGCTGTAGGCTAAACAATGCATCAGCAGCGCCGAGGCGAGATTGCTTCCTCATTATACTCTTCTGTCCTCCTTTTCCCATTCAATCCATCAATCCCTCGTTCGCGCCTCCCTTGCTGAAACTTTTCTCGTACATTCCATTTAAAGCGAGGGGGATTCTTCTTCTTCTTCTTCTTCTTCTTCTTCGTTGGCCGATCGCATTCGTCACTTTCTTCGGAGACTACTTCTACTTGACTTCTTCTTCTTTGACCTCTTGAATGAAGGAATTTCGTTTATTGCCTCTCGCGGAATTGGCCGTCATAGCTCTCGGTTTATTACCATCGCATACGATTGATTCGATATGCGATTTCACTTATACTATCTATTACTGTATTAAAATTTCTCTTTTATGTAATAATGATGATACGAGTCCCCGATTCTATAATACAGTTTACGAGTGAAAAACCGCGCAGTAGAACGACAAAAAAAAACTTTCTATACGCCAGCTGCATCGTCAGACAATCACTTGCTTTATATATATATTTTTCGTCTCCGACACAATAACTTCCTCTCTGCCGAAGAAAAATATCGCGTGTCAAAGCTGCATCAGTCGGTATTTCTTTAGAGGAGAAAAATAGAAAAGCGCCTAACGACTCTCCATTCACTGTTCACAGGAAGAACATCACGAGGACGATCGTCAGCGACAGCGACAACTCAACCGCAGTCCCGGAATCCGAAGATCAACAGGCGAATAACGTAACACTGGGCTCAACAGCCCAGAATGGAAGCGCTCGGATTAATGCGAGCTCCAGTCGCGCGTACAACAATGAGGCGGAGTCTAGCTCTGAAAAGTTTGCCGGAGACGACGGGGAGGACTCAACGACGACGACGTCGACGTCTTATTACGCCGAGTCAACCTCGGCGAATTTCAATCAGGCTTTTTCCACTCTCGTCAGCCTCGATAACGAGGCGAGCGGAAGCAAGTCAAACGAAACTTGGTCCTCCGGCGACAATGAAGATGAATCGACGACGAAAAGTTGGCCCGAGTCTTTCTCCTACTCCTCCTCGCCGGACTCGACGGATATACTTGGCTTTGCATCGAGCAGCTCCGAGAACAGCCGAGCCAACGAAGCTATCCACCCACGCAGCAAAGAGAATTTCATCGTCTCGAGATACGCGTCCAAAGAAGCTCGACAAGACGACGACGACGACGACCTGGTGGCGAGATTCTTCGCGGAGGAACACGACGAGACTGACAAAAATTCCATGGAGGACCTTCTCGCGCTGATGGAGCTCGAAGAGGCCGAAGTCCTGGGAAACGAGTCGACCTCGGAATCACCATCGACGCCGAGTCTCGAAGACTACGATAACTCCTTCGAGTTTAACACTACTAAAAGCCTCGAGGCTCTGCTCGATTCGATGGAGAGTCTGAACGAAAGTGCCGTCGATGATTTCCTGCTGACTTCCATACAGCCGAGTTTAGCCAACGACAGCGAGCTCGTCATCGTCACTGAAGAAAACACTTCCGAGACTGAACCGATCATCATCATCAGCGAGAACGACACATCTTTGGAGTCGAAGGAACTGATGGAACTGATCGACGGACTCAGCGCCGAAACTAATCCGACGACTCGATTGGTCCAGATGATTTCCGGAAAACTTTCCTCCCAGACGACGTATTCAAATGAAGCCAGCTTGGAAAATGGAAGGACCGATCGATCCGATATATATACCGATACTACACTTCCGAGCTTATCCACGACGACGGATAAAGCTTCGATCGAAAATCATACCAGACATCTCGACGATCGCGGTTTATTCAAGGAAACCCGAACGATGACTGTAGACGCTCTTCCGGATGATTGGGCCTCGACGTTGGCTATCGACGACACGACGAGCTCGTACGATGGTATGCCGCCGATATACTATACTGATTATTGACGGAATTTCCTGATTTTCCGTTTGAATTTCCTTCGTATGATAAAATAACAATAGACTTTTGTTTTAAATATCGTATTGTATTGTTGTCGAAAAATTTGCGAGTCGTCGTTATATGAAAATCCCCCATTGTTCGAACGTAAAAGCAGAACAAAACACTATGTTTATTTGGTTCATATCTTGTTTTTCATTCTGTACAGACATGTATCATCAAGTTGGTAACTTGACGAGCAACAATTCTTACCGAAACAAGCTTTTTTGAAAAAAAAAGAAACAAGCTTGTTAACATTAAAATTTTTTTATTCTTTTCAGCGCAATCCCAGCAGCAGCAGCAGCCACGAAAAATCCTGCAGACATTCCGGCACGACGAAACCGGTAGTAGCATCAGTAGCAACAAATTAAGGGAATCCAAAGAGGAGCAGCCGACGGAGGCGACGGCCTTTAATCCCACGGTGTCTTTGAGGAATCGGATGGATCGGGAGCCCGGAATTGCCGGGATGAATAAACGGAAGCGCGCCGCACAGCTGCAGCTATTAGACGTCGAGAGGCAATATCGAACTTTTCAAGCCGAGCAAACGCAATTTGCCGAAAAAAGGTGAGGCGCCCCCGCTTTCTCTCTGCCGCACCTCGGAGTCGGGCTTTTTTAACTTTGCCGAGGGAGTAATTTATTATTGTCGGGAAAAAGTTCGGATTAGATCTTGTTCGAGTTTCGATCAATTATTATACCTATATACGTATGTGTATGTGTCGAGAGAAAGAGTTGGCTTTTAAAAAGATGAAAATATTGCGTTCTTCTCGAGTTTGTACTTCTGAAATTTGTATACGTTGCAAAAAAAGGCAAATCTATAACTCGTTTATACTCGAAAGAATTGAATATTCCAGAGCAGTTTTTATAGAGGCGCGTTCGCTCCGCGAAAAGGAATAAAACAAAATGAAAAAATTGGGGAACGAAGACACAGCAACGAGAAGCTTGTCAAATATATCATATCGCGTATGAACGAGAGCGGGCTTTTAAAGCCTTTTTATACTCGGAGCCAATCCATAATAAAGTACGTAATATTCGGGCGACTCGAAATCGGCGACCGATAAATTTTGAAAAAAAAATCTCCGCGCAACCGACGAGGAGAATAATAAATTCCTCGGGCCAAAAAGCGCGTCAAAAGCTGCGCAATAGGCTGCGAGAGCGTTCGGAAAAATTTAATAAAAGGCATAAAGCAACGCCGACGAGTGAAAGGCCTGAGGGTGGGGTGGCCAATAAATTCTCGCGACCATTGCTCGCTGACATTGAGACTCATATATACCGCCGCACACGTCAGCCAATACGTATATACATATATATACGATTCAAGACCGCGCGCGTGCGAAGAAGCTATATACATACAGTCGGGCGTTTTATACTCTCACTCACTCACTGCTCTCAGGAAACGAGTACATTTTTATGATTTTGCAGGCCAGATGAGGAGGAAGAAGCCGTAGCCGCCGCCGGAAGATCGCTGCAGCCGCAGTGAAGAAGCAGCCCCGTATATATATATATAGAGTGCGCAGGAGAAGATCTCTCCTCTCTTTCTCTTTCTTTTTTATTATTACATCGCGATTCCCGTGGCAAATAATGAATTCATAACCAGTGTGCAGCGCCGCCGCCGCAGCCACGACCGCGTGTCGATTACTTTGCCGAGCTAGGGAGCCCCCGGACTTTACGACTCGCCGTAACCGGATTTCCGGATTATCGAATATCCGATGAGAGCGCTGCAGCTCTATCTCGCGGCAGCCGTGCGATCGAATCAGTTTTGGAATTCCCTGGCGTTGCAGCTCTCTCTCTCTCTCTCTCTCTCTCTCTCTCTCTCGAAAATTCGGGCGACGCGGGAATTTTTACGGCGGTATGTGCAGGCAGTCCCTATGTATATATATATATATACATAGCTCGGCTTTCCGCAATGTCTATTATGTATAAGAGACTCTTCCTCTCCCTCACTCTGTCGTCGCGTCTTGTTCTTTCATATATACGCGGGGGTTATATATATATATATCGGCTCTCTCCTTTTTGCTCGCAAGAGGATTCGTGTCTCGTCTTTTATGGTTTATGGTTCGCAGGTGACCAAAGACGCGTATAGCATAAATGCGCTTTACGAGAATCCGCCGGTAGTTTATGATGTCGTTTATAGAAGCGACTTTATTGTCCGGGGATAAGGGTAAATTGAGAACAGGCAAGAGAGAGAGAGAGAAGTATGGCAATCAGGATTGACGAACGCGCCGCGTGCAGGGTGTTACTATATTATTATTAGATGAGATTATCGCGCGGAGCTTGCGTTTGCGTTGATTGCTTGAAAAATTCAGAGCTCTCGTCGCTTTATTCCATTTTCTCTCAGACTCTCTTATACATATATACTTTCACTTTAGATATTTGAATTTTAATTCCAATCTTTGCCATACTCGAGCTTTTTTGTACTGACGCATCGATTGTATAGAAAAGTGTAAAACTCGATATTATAGGTAAGTATTATATACCTATATTGTACATGGCAATAAGCGAACATCGCAAACATTTGTACGCGAGTCAATCAAGTGCTGTACAATTTTTCTTTCCTTGGAAATTATGCGTGTATAATGTAATTACATATAGATATAAGTATATTCAACGATGATTCGTATGTACTTTTCGTAGCAAAATATCGGTTTAGTGGAAAAGCTGAAAAAAAAGTCAAAACACATTCATCAGCGAAAAAGTCCGTTCAAGTTGAACATATACATAGAAAGGCAAATACCAGTAACGCGTAAGCGAATAACGCGTTTTACGAGTTTGCAGAATATTTTTCTCTCAGCGATAGATTTATATCCTGACGTTGTATATATAGATCGATTTTCATAGTTCAAAATATGTTTTTAATCAAGAACGTCTACAGTTGCTTCGACGGTGTTTCTAAAGCAAACTCCAATATGTACATCTGTATAACAAACATCCGTTTGCAACAAATAAAGAACTATATATATTGTAATTATAATACCAAGAGACAGCTCGAAAGAAAAACACTCGTTGGTGATCCAGTGACCTGAAAGATTTCCTAATTATATCTCGCAATAATAGGCGATTCGATTTTAAACCATCGAGTGTTCGGATTTCGCATCTATAGCCTTGATTTGTATCCTACTCCTTCTCGGACGAAAAAAAAAAAAAAAAAAAAAAAAACGAGAGACTGCAGCGAAGGTGGCTAAAGGCGGCGTTATTAATGATGTCGAGCGGGGTGTATCGCGGCCGCGTACGCTGTGTATTTCATTCTGGCGGTGAAACCGCCTATATACGATATGGCGAATCGATATGGCGTATACTGCATGTGAGTCGAGTATACACGCCGGGAGTCTGGCACGTGTCGATGGGTTATCATTTGATTTCTTAAAAGGAGGGATGGTATTCATTTAGCCATCGTTTCGCTCTTTATTTATCGTCGGTGCGCTGCGTTTTCGGAAATTACGATTCGCTATATGTACATGTATACACAGCGAAGCTGCGGTTTCTCTATTCTTTTGGTTTTTACGAAGGTCCGAGATTTTCTTGACTAGTTTAAATAAAAGTGGAATTTCACGAGTGCTCGTGAGATATTTTTTTTCATTATGTATATTCGTATTAGATCATCAAGCATCGATTGATAAAATAATCGTATTCTAATTTGATTCATAGACACACGAGGTTAATTTATTCATCAGACAACTATAACATATTAGAATCCATTCGATTATACACTTGAATAATCATCTAGTACATAAATCAAGACAAATGAAAAGCCAAAACATTATGTAAAATATATAAGTAAGAAAATAAGTTGTTGACAATTTAAGAGTCAGCATTATATTATTATTCTGTTTTGAGCGACCTCGTATAAAAACATTCGATGCCTCGAGAGTTCCACAACTTTTACAATTTTCTTCCAGCCTTGTTTTTCTTTCCCCGTATTTTTCCTGTATCACTTTTCCTTTCTCTCCATATACACCCTTGGTCAGGTTTTTTACTTTCACATATCCGTGTCCATTTTTCGCTCGGCTCGTTCAATTTAAGTATCCAGAGGATCAGCGGTAGCTCCTTGTGTGACTACTACTGTCTCTCGAAAAAAGTACAACCCGCACACCTCGAGAGAACATTTTCCTCTCCTGTATAAGGTACTTTGTTTTTCTTGCCAGTAGCAGAGTGCCCCTCTTGTATTTCCCACTTCGATCACTATATGGTCTTTCGTTTCGTGAAGCGAAAGCTGTAATAACCGAAATTACTAGAAGGTATCCTTGTCGGTTGTTTGCCGTAATTTGAATATACTCGAATGAATTTAAGGTATTCTTTTCTTGTCATTTTTTTCCGCGAACTCTTAACTGGTCTCGAGTGACTCGACTGCGGGCTGGCCGTCTTTTCCCCGAAATAATAACGTCAAAATTAACAAAATATTTTAACAGGAAGGAAAATTTCCGCGCAAACGCGCGGCGAGATGAGTATAACGAGTGTGCGAGCTGTGCAACGAACTGGAAAAAAATCTAAATTATAAAATAAATCAGTCTAACGAGGAACACTGCACTCGACTACTTCCCCCTCGATAATTATTACCATTGTTCTGGTTATAAGAAATGATTTAGAGTTAAACAACAAAAATCATGTGGTTAAAGACGAAGAGTATATTATCAATAATGCAAACGACTAAAAAAGTATACGTAAAAAAGACTCTACATCAGCCCGTAATATAAGGCGCAAACGATTCTTCCTCTCTCTCTCTCTCTCCTTCTCTCTATATATACGTCATGGGGTTAGAAGAGGGCAAGATGAAAGTACATAAAAAATACATCAATCTCGCGAAAGTCTCCTCCGGTCCTCCAGCATTATCTCAGGATCCTCATCAGGTCTCGAGACAGCAGTTCCCCTCTTTCTCTCTCTCACTCTTGTCGTCTCTCGTTTCGTATAACCCTTTCCGCGCACAGAGTGAGTGTGCTGCAGAGAAACGCTCTCGAAAGTCGATCGTACGTCAGGATTACTTTCCTCTCTGTCCTATATATATACTGTATATACCTCGGACCGCCACGAGCTTTTCCCGCGCGGTAAAATCATTCGAGCAAAAGCTGTGTGTAGATATATAGCACGCGGAAAGAGAGGCTGCTGCAGCCTCATTATTTTGCGCGCGGCCTCGACGCTAATACTTATTAATTGGTCGCATTACGGGAGTTTCATTCAGCCGGACGCGCAATAGAAAAACAGAGTGAAAGCGAGATAGCTGCTCTCTCTCTATATATATATATACACACAGAGTTTCAGGCCTTTTGTCTTCCGTCTTTGTCTCTGGCAAAGGGAGAGCGCGGACTTCACTGCAGAGGGAGAGAGAGAGAGGGACCAAGCGCTTGGCCTCGATTAATTAAAATTCTCTTTGTTCGGTGATTTACGTGGCTCGGCTGCTGCTGCTGCTGCTTCCGCAGTCTTCGACGCTGCAGCCGCAACTTTTACCGGTAAATATATATATATATATATAGAGAGCTTTGCCGCAGCAGTAACCCGCTATTTTTCTGCTTGGCCGTCGCTCTTTATTTTTCCGAGATGATGCTCGGCGAGTCTGAAGCATTTTTCATGTCGCGCCATCCGATGTCAGTGTGTTTTTTTTTGTTTTTTCCTCTTTCTTTTCGATTCTGTATACAGCTGAACTTTTGCATTTTCTTACGTCGAACGAAAAGATGTTTTATTTTCTTTCTTGCGTTCGGTCAAGCATACCCGCTCTTTATTTCTAAAAAATAATGTTTCAACTGTTAAGTGCTATCGTAAAAAATTAAAAAACCTCGTAGATTATAATCTTACGAAATATAAACGACAGTTTAAAAGCTTTCTCGAAAACATGCTGGTATACGCGTATTAAATAAAAAAGTAACTTTCGGTAAAATAACGAACGCAGCGCAAAAACGGCATGCATTTATAAAGAAATTATCTCGAGAGCTAGGCCGAAAATAGAAAACTAATCCAATATATCCCGACAACACCCACTTATACACATATATATCTATATACGGTCAAGTCGTTTCGCGCGTATACGAGCAAGAGCATCATATTGTATATATATGCGTCGAGCTTGCAGCAATTGCAAACAAGTTACACAATCCACACGCGCCGCATAACTACCATATTCTTCTTCGTAATTATCCCTCCTACCGTCCTTCGCGTCCAGCAGCAGTACCTATAGCGAGTATAAGCCATTAGCCGCTCTTATACCTCTCCCCCTCAACTCATTCTTCTCGCGTACGAAATATTAGCGGCGTATCACGATCGAGTTTCCTCTCTTTCTCTTTCTCTCTCTTTTGTCGCGCGCTTCTATATACAATTTTCACACGCGCGCGCGCGCGGGAGGAATTTTCTCTCGATGGGAATCGAGGCCGGCCTGGGGATAACCATTACCATTTTTTATTGACCTCTAAAATTTTACCGCCCCGCATTACTTATTAACGAGGTCGGCCTCGGGATTCCGGCCCGCACACACACACACACACATCCGCTACCGATTGACTTTTTACGAGTTGCGCTTTATATAAAATCCCGCCCACGCCGTTGCGCCTAGCTCTATGCTAAAGTCTTACTTTGATACGCGGGTGCGCGCAGTGCGTCGTAAAAAAGGTTTGAAAAAAAAAAAAAAAAAAATGAACACATCCAACGGGTGGTATACTATATAGCTGTATATACTGGTGTGTATACGTCGTGTATATGCGTCGGATAATTTCCGCGGAGTGTGTTGCGCCCCTCGGCAGTCTATAAGAAAATCTTGCGCGTTGAGCCAAGCTTGTGTATACTCTTATACCTACACGTTTTTTTTCTCACCGCACGCTTTGATCGCTTGTGAATTATTAACGACGAATGTGCCGCTGCTTTTTACTTGCGGCGTTATATTATATATGTATATACTTTTTTTTCAACGCGACGCGCGAATATGTAACGTTATCGCGAACGCGTAGTTCGCGCTAAGTATACGAGCTATATTCTTGCGAATATATATATATATATATATGTACTTTGTATACATATATATAGCACGGAACCGAAGTAATTTGCCAAGAGGATTAGTCGCTGCTAAGAATCGCTCGGTGAGTTTTGAACGAGAGCTGCGTATGCGAGTATTTCGAGCTTTTCCGACGTATGTACACAACCTATAGTAATTATTTCTTGAGAAAAAGTTGCGTCAACTCGTTCGAAATAAACTCCCGTTGATATGATCGTAAAACGACTACTTTTCATATCTTTCGTGATAGACGACGTGTCATGTATATTATACACTCTACGAGAACATCTTCAATAGTGTGTGTGTATACCGCATAAATAAATTATTCATCGACGCCGCTACGGCGCAGACAAAAAAAAAAGAAAGAAATCTCGCGTCGCTTCCAGAGACAACGACGATATAATTTGATATGCCGCGCACTAAAAGTCAAGCAAACGAAGCTTCATTAAAATTCCGACCCCCAGTCTACCGGTATAGTATCAATTACGCCACGACGAGTAATTCGTGTATGTCACACGTGCTAAGTAGCGAAGACAGGCGTATAGTCAGACGGTCGTTGTATAGTATATATTTATCAAGTAGCCCGCTTTGTTTTTTTTTCGTCCAAGTTATTCAATATGGAATGGAATTGCCGTACTATGATTACAATTCTTTAACACAGGTATGTTTTTCATTGTTATTGCGAGTTTTTTTTCTAAATAAAATGTTTACACCACAAGACCGTAGTGCTCGCCAAATATTTATTCAGCGAAATGCAGAAAACCAACGTTTCTAATACATCGATGCGTGTATATGTACATACACACGCGCTTCGCCGAATAGAAATATCGGTGATGTGTATATACATACATATCTATAAAAACGACCGGCCACCAGTCCGAACTCGATGTTTTGACATCAAAGCACACAAGCAGGCACACTCGAAAAAAAAAACCAAAACCATTCCACTTGAAAATTCGTTTTCTCTTGGCAATCGAGGCGAAAAAAAGCAAACGAAAAACCAGTCTCATCTCATGCAAGAGAGAGAGAGAGAGAAATATATATAAAAGCTATATAATAATACTCACAGGAGAGAGAGTATAGGCGTCCGGGTGAGACAGTAGGTATTATGCTTTAACAGCACGTGCACCTCCCACGGCCGCACGAGAACGTTATTTTATTTCACTATAATTCAAGCAGTACACTCCGGTCGACCTTACCAGCGGCCATATTTCTCGCGAGCTGACGCGTCGGCTGCTATCATGTACATATATATACGTACGTGCTGCTGCGAAGCAGCACTGCATTACCGCTTTGGCACGCGGGATTTTTTCATTCTTTTATATTCTCTTGGCTTCTTTTTTTTTATCTACGGACACACACCGCATCAAGACGCGAAAGGAAACACACACATATATGATAAAGGTGTCTCGTCTCGGGAAGTTTCCTTTATTTCCATTTCTGTGCGGGTTGTGCCTATCGACGGCTTCTGTACTTGTTTTTACAATGTCGTTTCGCTGTATCCTTTTTTTGCGAGGAAGATGGATTAATCTCGGACGTTTACGCAAACACGAAACCTTTTCGCGGTGATTTATAGTAGGTGTTGGCCTTTTTGAGCTCACGCACATTATTATATGAAATCTGATACATATTACTGTATTAAGCGAGTGAAAATGGCAAAATTTAGAAATCGCTCTATAGCTGAGAGTGAACAGTTCACTCCAAGATTTTGAGCGTATATCAGTGATAGTGGCGCGTGCGGAATAGAAAAAGAGATTGAAATTGGAGATTGGAAAGCGACGCTGAAAGAATACACAGCGGAGCTCGCGTGAATCGCGACGGCTGTGGGATCAAGCGCGAGAAAACGTACTATATATAGGTATATACCATCCTCTCTACACACATATACAGAGCCATCGAAGCGCACTCGCGGCTTCAAGTCTCTGACAGCCAATACGATCTTGACGGGATTCTTATAAGTATCTCGTCCCTGTGAAGTAGTCGATACGCTGAAGCGCTCGCACGACGTTAAAGGGAAATATCTATATATCTCTATTATACGGCTGTACCGCTATATATCTCCGCATTTGCTTCCTCGTTTTTTATGTGCGTTTAAAAATTGTTGCGAAAGCACCCCGCAGAGCTTTGGGAAATAATGAAATGCGTCTCGCGAGTGTATATTAATATATGAGTAAAGGCGTTCTCATGAAAATAAAAAAAAAAATGAATTCCCGCAAGGCAGTGAGGGCTGTTGATTGAGCGACGTTTCGAAACGCGCGGAGGCGGCATTCTTATATATAACATATATAGGATAAGCGAGCTTTTTATTGCCTCTTGCACACTATGGCATACCTTTCATTCTTGTGCATATATATATAGGATAGAATAAGCCCATGTTATATGAAGAGTCGGAATAAGAGAGTGCGAATTTGAAAAAAGAGCTCGAGCGCGGACGTCTCTATACCTATCTTTTGTCAAACGGAGAAGTGAATGGAAAGTGCCGGAAGACGAAGGCGGGGAACAAGGGGTGCTTTATACGGCTGCGCGCGCGCGCATATAATAAAAGCGCTATATATGATGATTTTCTCGAAAATGCAGCACTGCGTTCTTTCATGCCTATATACCTATATACTACTTTCAGCTATTCTCTCTAGAAATTCTATAATACTTTTGGCGCTCTACGCTACTGGCATCACTTTGACGCCGTTCAGCGTTGGATTTCACCTTTTGAGCTTCGATGAAATTGATACGTCTGTGTTTGCCGTGATAATCGTTGAGCTACTGATATGCTTTTATTTGTCTCAAAATTAAGTGCTCTCGCAAGAAAGAGTCGTTCCGAACCTTTTCCTCAAGCTCTAACGTATACTTTTCCTCGAATACGTAAGGCTGTGACACATAAATTTTACGACCCGGCTTTTCTTAGACCGTTTGATTAAGAAATCTCATTAGATTCCGTTAGATTAATCTTGTCGGAGCCAGTTGCGAATATAGGTCAGTTTAAAGAAAATAATGTATGTGTGTGTGTGTGACTATATGTTGCATCAACTTGTAACGATTTTATATTTACAGTGAAATAAATGCGCTTTCGCAACTCGACTGCAAAATAACATAATATATTATCGTGAACTGTCTTTCGGCGCAACTAATACGAGCATCCGCAGTTTAGGTATAATAACAGTTCGAGGCGCAAAACTGTAACGAACGAGTTCGGTTTATCTGGCACAAAAGTCGAACGTTTATCTTCGTCCGCGAGGAGTTGGAATTCTTGGCCCCCGCTTTTCGCGTGCGTTATATATATAGGCATACGCAAGTTACGTGAGTTATGTGCTGCGCGTTTTCTCCGCCAAAAACTTGGCATAACTATATATACACACAGACAGTTTCTAGCAAAAAATCATTCCCCCGCGAGGACTATACGTATATATATATATATACGCGACTACGCTTTTCGCCGAGTATAAGAGATCACGTCGACGCCTGCCGCTTTGTCGCTTTTTAATCCGCGCGCGCGCGCCGAGATTCTCCGCGTCTCTTTGTCTTGCGGGCGGCATTTTTCTCGCTCGCGATTTCCTCCATTGAACGAGTCACGACGGCGTCTCTTTCTCTCTCTCTCTCTCTTTCGCAAAACCCCGAGAATTTTATCATTCCAAGACTATAAATTACGCGAGACGCTTTTTCAAACGTCGCTTTTAATTGTGAGCGCCGCCGCCGTCGACGCCGTTTTCATTCTCGAGTGGCTCCAGCCATGCGTCATTAACAATTTTTCATGCTTTCACAAGCTATACTAAGCTCGCTCGCCGAGCTTTCTCTTTCAGATCGGATAATTTTTATATAGTATTCAAATTCTTGTTATAATATATAATAAGGGCTGCTCTTATACAGTGGCTCGTATAGTCGAGATTATTATTCGCTACTCTTTTTCAACGTTTTTTCTTCCTTTTATTTTACTCAATCAAACTAATAGACAATACTGTTGCGAGGAGCGAGAATAGCATGTATTAAAAAATCGTCAGTCGAAACTCGTTAAAAATTTTCACTCCTGTCTGCCATACAGAAATAGAAGAAAAATTGAATTTCCAGCCTGCGCTTTGTGCGAAGCAACGCTGCATATATGGGAGTCGACGTCGTATATAAATTATTAGTCACGGAAAAACTGCTCGTTTGCTCAGCCGCGCAAAAACATGAGCGCAAAGAAGCAAATATTTAATTACATCGAAATTACAGCGGCAAAGCGCGAAATTGCAGTCGCTTCATGTCCCTCTCTCCTGAATAATTCGGCTTGGCGCATTACTTTTGTCGCGCGCCCGGCATTATAGCATCCGTACATACTATATATATACTCACTCGCGGGGGTCTTTCCTGTCTCCGGTAACGTTGCGACGAGAGGACAACTCGGCCCGAGAGAGAGAGAGAGAAAGAGAGAAAAGACTGAAAGAGAATCCATTAGCGCGTTGCTTCATTTAAAGCGAGTTACAAGCGCCCCCTTTTCGCGGTCGTCGTCGCCGGCTTTTCCGAAGAAGAAAGAAGCGCGCGACGACGACTTTGAGAAAAATGAAATGGACAGAAACATCAGCAGCCAGTTCCTCTTTCTTTTTTTTCTCTTCTACTTGTTTTATACTCCGCGTGTCCGTGCATAATGGCGCGAGGTAAAAATGAAGAACGACAAAAGTGCGCGACACGGGGCGCGCGGGGGGGAGTGAATGCGAAAAGCGAGTGAGAAAGGGAGAGATTGCTCGGTCCTTTTCGATTATTTATGGAAAACCATTTCGAATGAAGTCGTCATAATTTATAACCGGTAAAAGGCGGGAGAGAGGGGAAAGGTTGAGAAATAACCTCGTTCCAACGCCTACTCGTCTATATATGTATATACACGCCGGCGTTTGGTACAAAGACTCGGAATAACAGGGAGAGAAAGCGCGGGGAGGACGCGCTCATTTAGCCGAGAATTGATAGATTTTTAAGGCACGAAATAAATTTATTTTTCCCATTCGAGTAAAATCCAGCCTTCATTGGCCGACTCGCGGCTGCGCTCTACGGCTTGATAAATACGTCATTCTTGAAATTAATGTCACCCTCTCTCTCTCTCTCTCTCTCTGTAGAGATCAATTCGGTTAATGCGTGCGTCAGCTGCTTCCTTGTAATAATTCTTTCTCTAATGTAGCTTATATGCTTGGACGACTGATCCACTTTTCTCTCAAACTCGTAACGATCGCTGCGTTAAAATATATTTTTTATATAAAAAAGCGTGTATAGATAATAACAGAGAGTGCGTAATCGAGAGACGAGGGTTTCGATTGCTGGGATCGCGAGTATAAAGGCTAAAGAGACTATGCTCGCATCCCTCTCGCCGTCGGCCGTAATCAAGTGCGTTATATTTCAACATTATATAGTAACCCACCACCGCCCGCTCAGGCGGCCAAACTATTCCGAACACTTCGAGCCTCATTTGCATGTCTCTATATGCTCGTCGACGCGCTAAACGCTGCTCTCTCTCTCTATACCTCGAGTTCCTTCTCCAGCTCGCAACTGTATCTCCGGCTTTTGCCATATATATACCTGTATTCGTATACTCTCTCTCTCTCTCTCTCTCTCTCAATCCCCCTTGCGATGAGGATATATATCTATACTCACTGGCGAGTACCAATGCGCGCTCGTGGCTCTAGTATACGCTCATTTCGCGTTTATCCAGCCACTCTGTCGGGGCTTTGCTCCATCTCTCTCCTTCTCTTGTCTCTCTCTCTCTGTTTCTGATCTGAATATGAATTTTTGCTTTATCGAGAACACACTGGTTGCGTGTACCGAGGAGAAATAATGAACGCGCTTTGTGAGTGATCGAAAAGAAAGCCGACTGTTGTGACAATATAATGTATAAATATAATATGGCAGTTTTTTTGCCGCAATTAAAAGCCGCGCGCGATATCTCATTTCTTATAGATACTCGTTCGGCGAGCCCCCGTAAACAATTCATTGAAATACGAATTATACTGCGTTGCTATTGCTACTGCGTTGATGCGTCAATAAAATAATACATCGGTCGAGTCTGCGAAAAAAAAACAACGAAAATATAATCTAGCTCTGACTGATATAGAAAAAAAGCGCATAGGACCTATACACACGTATATTTCTATGACAGCTTCACGATCGAAAGCTCTCCAAGGGCCTGAAAGCTCGTCTTTATAATCACCAATTCATCACTCGTCATTGGCTATCAGTGCGCTGCGTGCAACGCGGGACCGATATATATATATATATACATACATATATGTATAGCAGTTAGCCGATATATCGAGCGGGGCTAGATAGATACCTACTAGACTACTAGCCAGCCGAGTGAAGAGCATTACCGGGTTCCGCTCGACTCGTCCCGGCTAATGTAATCCAATCCAGAGCCAGCAGCAGCAGCTTCTCCATTTGCGATAGGCCGCTGCTCAACTGTCCGCGCCAAGGAACGCCATCGGCCGCGAATTGCTCCTTGGAATCCGTATGGCTATAGGTATATAGGTGTATGGTATATACATACATACGAGAACCGGTTGGCGTTTGCTGTGGCGAGCTTGCGGTTATGGGCTGCTGTTGCTCGGGGACCCTCTTGATGAGCGATTCGAGTGGGGGAGGAGATGTGTTATATGCGCTATATATCGCTGGTTATTGGAATGCTTGGGGCTTGCGCGTCGTTCTTTGTGCTGATGGAAAAGCCGTATACAGCCTCGTCTGATGGATTTGTTATTAATACGTGTAGGGGCTGAGCTTGTACTATAATGTGCGGCTGCGTGAATTTGAAAATAAAGCTGTTGTATGAAGTTGCTTTGAAGTTGGATTTATAAAACATTACCAATCTTTTTACTCATCTACGCATTTTTAATTCTTTTTGTAAAAAGTATTATAAACTCGTAACTGCGATGGATGTACATTAATTGAAATACACTCGAAAAACAATCCTTTTCGCACAAGAAAAATCCTCTGAATGTTGGAACCTATAAATAGTTTTCTTATTTTACAAAAGCTCTTTTGCTCAGCTTTTGCTCTCGAGGAAAAGGATTATTATTTTTGAAAAAATGCAAGTAGAGAATTTTACTCATCCTTGCCAAAGGAAATCTTTTCAATTATAGAAGAAGTATTCTCGTTGAAAATACTTTATCCATGCAAAATCGGAAGCAATTATCATATCTAGCTTTATCAGAATGAGGAGGTCCAAATATTTTGAGTATCACCTATACACTTTGTTCATCTCGCACAAATTACGGTCGCGTTGTATACATAGATGAAGCCACAACGTACTATATACATGCAAGCTATAATTTATAACAGCAAGTTTGTCTCACGCTCGTATAGTGTCGTATACTTTTGAAGTTGTCGTAATTTTGAAATTCGCGTGGCATATCACCTTTATATATACATCTATATACACGTACCAAATTGATATGAGCTTTATGCCGACGAAGCCGTTCCAGTTCCGTGAGCTCGTCGCTGCGATAGCAAAACTCTTAAATCATTCCTCAGAGAGCAGTCCGGCGCACTTTGTTCCCCCGAATACGTTCGTTTATAACATACGCGTTGAGAAGACGGCGTGACCACTATAAGATTAAATCTGCCAATTTTCGCCTGCCAATGGATGATTGGTTTCT
This sequence comes from Cecidostiba fungosa, assembly GCA_900474305.1. Classification (NCBI taxonomy): domain Eukaryota; kingdom Metazoa; phylum Arthropoda; class Insecta; order Hymenoptera; family Pteromalidae; genus Cecidostiba; species Cecidostiba fungosa. The sequence continues at coordinate 354,526 of UCOJ01000011.1, forward strand.
CGCTTTACGCGGCCACACATCGCTGAGTTCAATTACAGTTTTGCTGCTGCTGCTGCTGCTCTGAGAAATAGCCATTTTCTAATTAAGTTTTAATTCTATAGGAGCCGAGATAATATAATGGTATATATACAGGAACGTAATAATAAATTACGAGAAAAAAGGCTGTACTGCATTGTGAGTCTCGGAGTCTGGAAAGTATAATCGGAGATAAAATTATTTTCATATAATAATACGCTGTAGACAAAGCTACTTAAGAGTTTGCGTTATAAAATAGGAGTAAGTCAAACAGCCCGCGCAAGAGAAGCAATGAAATTCATGGATTAAATCCTGAAGCGCGCGTACTTGTATAATACTCCCTCTCTCTCGGCGCGCGGGGGGGAATTTTAATGATACACTTCCGTGAGCGAAAGGTTGTAAGAAAAAAGGAGCAAGTCACCAGCGCCGAAGGAGAGAGTGAAAAGAAAGGAGGGATAAAAGAGGAGAAGAAGAACTTTGAATATCTGAAAACTTTATATTGTGCTATACGTATATATGGATGGGAGAATGTAGTCCAAGGCGAAAAACGGACCCGAGAGACAGAGGCGTGTGCTCTAATAAGCACGGAGTTAACGTCTATACGATGCATTGGGACGATATGCATCGTAGTACGACTCTTATCGCTGACTCGTCTCTTGTATTGCAGACGTGTTGCATCTGTGACAATTGCTTTCGAAAAGTTTTGCGACTCAGTACTAGCCGCTATAAACATCACACAAATAGGAGTCACACTGCTTTAGTGTGAATTATAAGTGTAGATGGATGACAGCTGTGGGCTGCAATCTTGTTTATATTACAAAATAATTGTACTGTGTACACTTTACAAGAGTCTCGACACTCCTACTCTTAGTCTTGGATATATCCTGTTAAAAATTTTTGAGAGAAAATTGGAAGAATATATAACGAAGCAATAAAAAAACTCGTACATATACGAAACAAAAGAACAAAGAAGGCAAATCTGACAAGCATGATTCTCGCCCATACGCATATATGTACATACGTATTAAGTGAGCATAGTAGGCTGCGATAAATATCGGTCGAAACGTCCATTAAACGGCGAAACGATCGGCCGGCGATCGGTTGGCTGCAGTAGTATAGTATAGCGCGTGTATAACTGCTGCATCGTCGCCGCCGCCGCGCGCGTCACGCTCAGATGAGTCCGTTCGCGCGCGGAAGGGAATGCGTTCGTCCGTGAACTTGCAGATAACGCAGAATTATAGTCTGGACGCGACAAACCTTCGCTCTACCCCCCTTTCTCGGCTTCTTGCGCGCGCTCGCGCGAATTTCCGAGCGCCGCTTCTATATAGACTCTCTACGCGTGTTCTATATATATCTATATACACAAAGGGGACCACGCGTTAGAGTGATAGAGAGTGAGAGAGAAAGGGGGAACTTTTCAGAGAGCTGCAAAACGCGCGAGGATGGGATTTAACGAGCGGTTTGTCACGAATGTTATGTACCCGCCTCGCGAGCTAGTGTGCGTGTGTGTTATATAAGAGAAAGGGCTTTCGGCTGTTGACTTTTTATGAGGTGGAGAGCTGCGCGGCCCGCTTTTAGCGCTGGGAAATTTTGAGAGCTTAACGCTCGAGTCGAGAGTGTTATTATGAATGCTGGTGTATTTAGATGGATAGAAATATTATACAAGGAAATTTGCGAGATATATATGTAGAGGACGTTTTATAGAATAATTGTAGAATATTATACGTATATATGTTATATATGTATAACGTATATATGTTTTTGTAGAATATTATACTCGAACGGCTGCCTTTGATGAGAAGTAAATTTTTACCTCTGTTGACTTGAACATTGCTTTGCGTTAACATATAAATTCTAAAGCTTGAAACAGTAAAATGAGTTATTACGTCCAAATTATAATTATAATATAGTACAATGTATGTAGCGTCTTTTCGACAATGTACAAAATGAAAATTTTTACTGGCGATTTTTACACGTGTAATAACAAGCTCGACGGGTTAATGTCAACACTTGTTCCTAACAAGTGCGTTAAATTTTACACCCGCGCGTGATTTCCGAGCACCGAAGGTCGGCGAAGCGATTCGGCATCACACGCGGATGTAAAGCTCGCGCACATGCTGTGAACGATATTTTTCGATTGAGGAAGTGTAAAATTACAACTTCGAAAATTTGCAAAATGCCTAAACCGCAAGTTTGCGCCCGGTAAATAAATAGTGTACTTTATTGCTACACACACACAATGGCAGAGCTGTTCCTCTGGGAGGATTTTTCATTGGATTCTCAGAAATCATAATCGAAGCCAGAAATCAGAAGGATATAGGAGGAGAAGCCGGCAGACGGAAAGCTCGAGACTCAGGCTCTGCACATCCCTCGCGGGAACGACTAGAGCGGAGCTCGGTCACTCTGGCCTCTTGGGACCCGTACTGCTGCTGCTGCCACTGGCTTATCACTGCTGCTGCTACTTCTACCGAAGAGAGAGACTTTATGCTGCCGGCCAGTTTACCTCTCTCGTCCAGAATGCTTCGCATGTATAATACGCGAGTCCGCGGAGGCTCGACAGCGAGATAGCGCGCTGGCCCTCGAGATTGGAAATGATCTTTTGTGTTTCGCAGGATGAGCGCGATTCCGCTCTTTGTTTGCCGCCGCCCCCGCGCATTGGCTTGATTAAACCTGCCGCTTTGTATATGCTGCTGCTGCTGCTGCTGAAGCATCAAGATGAGATTCTGCATGCTATAATAATATTATAGATTTCACTGTGTTTGTGTCTGTGCAGCTTTTGAATGCAGTCAATAATCAAAAGAGCCGCCGGTGAATGAGCGTCTTATACATAGTTTACCTGGCTGTTTGCAAAGTTGTGCATGTTTAATTTATAACGATATATTTAATACTTACAAACTGTCTCTCTGCTGCGCATCTACTGTAATTAAAGCTGAAGTTGCGAATAAGACAGCTAATTAAAGAAGCTTCTCTACAAAACGACAACGTTCAGTTCGTCATCCTTTTGTTTTTCCATTCTAAATTTCTTCTCTCATCTCCGAACGCCTTTCCTCGGACTCGAGAAAATTCGCGCGCTTCTTATACTTTAAGCGCGAAGGTATATATATGTTATAAGAATTAATAATTTTATATCCTACAGTGCTCTCGCGCGCGCGCGGAAAAAGATTGGTAGAGCTTGCAGCCTTTCTTGGCTCTGTTATTCATAATAACGTCGGCGGGTTTGCAGCTGGTGTTCTTTCTTCGCCTCTGGCTGCAGTTCTCTTCCTCCCCGCGCAGTAGTCCCTCGTTCGTTTCCTGAGTTCATAAGTAGGCTGCCGTCCGCAGTTGTATATCTTCTCGGCATTCACACATCTTGTTTCACTTTTCGCGCGCCGGTACTTTTAAATTTTTCAGTTTCTCATTTTCTTCCTAGCTCCTGTGTATATTTTGCTGATTTACCTGTTTTGCCTGCTCTCTCACTTTCGCCCCTCGTACTCTCGCTGAAATATTTATAGCCTCGTTTTTTTTTTTTTTTTGTTCAGCCCAACACCCCCGCCTTTTTGCGTGTCACTCAACACGTGTCGGTCCTGTTTTTGCTCTGGGCGCTATATCGTGTGTTGCTGTTATCGTTGCGCCACGCTTTGATAAATTTCTAATAAGGATTGATCGATCTAAAGTTAAGCCGCCAAGTTTAAGCACATTTACGAGTTACCGAATAATTTTCAATGTATACAGCTGCTGCTGCTGCTGCTGTTAATGCTCGGATGTACATTATCGATGTGTCTTTGCAAAGTTTGATCAGATCGGATTTTCGAACTAACCGGCGATTTAAATTTTCAATTTATAAATGTCATCCCTCGAATTCAAAGCAATAGAAACGAAGACTTTGCCAGAATTAAACAAAAATAGAAGACAAAAGCGAGAGCTCGCAAAGCCATGGCTTCGCCGGAGCTACTTTTTATCCGGATGCGCATATTTTCCAAAAGCGGCGAGCCCTCGAATTCCTCCCGCACCGCCATTTATAGAAATGAGATAGACGCCCAAAGCGCGCAATTGCGTCTCTATATACGCATGTATATACATATATATGTACAAGCGAGCCGCCACGAACAAAAATGCAATGTTCTGTGTTCATCCCCGGGGGAGCAAGAGAGAGATGCTGGCGAGGTTTTCGGCCGCAAGGCCAAAACGGAATATGGAGAGAAAGAGAGCGTGACGCGTGTGCAGCGGGAAATATGATGAGAAACGGAACGCCGCGAAGAGTATTTGTATCTTGCGAATGTGTTTTTCGTCGCGTTATTATATATAGTCCTGTAGGTAAATGGCGAACGCTTTTAAAATCGCGAGAATATTCGAAGATGATATGACGTTCGCGAAGAAAAGATCGAGCGAAAGTCCCAAGACGACGGAAAAATAAAAGCACAGCCGATGCGTACATAGTTTGAGTCCAAAATCGAAACAAGAAAGAGAGAAAAACAGTATAGAATATTCGTACTGGTAAATATATCATAAAAATAAATCATCGAGTATTATAGGAAAAGTCGCGAAAAGCTCTGGTGCGAATTACAAAATTAATATCCGTCAGCGCGCGCATTTTCTCTCGACGTTTATCATCCTGTCCCGGTAAAAATGAGGGGCGAATTAAATCGAGTACACAGCCTCATCCCCCCCTATAGCGCGGCATTTGCATAATGCTGCTCAAACTTCGCATCAGAGGCTATTTTTAATCAACTAGCCTCTATTTTCTCTCTCTCGCTCTCGCAAGGGAACGATCGCTCGTCCAAGAGCCAAAAGGGAGACGATGAGGCAGAAGGATAACAAAGCTTTGTAAAAAACATAAAAATGGGCGCGAAGACGAAGGAGGGAAGAGTGGCAAACACGCGCATGGAACGAAGCTGAGTGGTAAGATAAACAGAGCGAGAGAGAGAGGGAGGAAAGCACAGGAGGTAGGTTATGATGCCGGCGAAGAAATGGAGGAAGACAAACAGTCGGAGAACGCGGGAAAGAGAGAGAGAGAGAGAGCTTTCGCAAACGAAAAAGGAAAAGAGTAAGAGAGAGAGAGAGGGAGGAAACTTCACGCGGAAAATATGAGCGAAGGGTTGCTTGCGTGTCGCCTGCAGTGTATATCGCTTTGATCATCCCGTTATATATACGACGTATGCACACGAGTCTCTCTCTCTCTCTCTTATGCACGTGCGACAGTAGTAGAGGACGGATATTCGCTGCTCCTCTCTCGCCCGTTAGGACTGAGCCGGTGTATATACACACACATACACGAGAGGCTGAATAATCTGCTCATGCTGTATGTATCAGTGTTTGCGCTTCGCCTTTTCTCTTTTCGTCTGCTGCTGCTGCTGCTGCTGCTACTGCCTTTATGCGTGTCTCTGTGGCGAGCTTTTTTCTTTGCCACGGCAAAACCGCTGGTGATTAGTTTTTTTCCTGCTCACTGACTAAGTCACGTATATACCCTATACACCCAGTCTACTATATACTACTTGCGAATCAAAAGTCCGGCTCTGCTGACGCTCTCTTTCTCTGACATATATCACGTGTGTGATGTATATTTATTACTGCGTATATCAAAGAAAATGCAGTAGACTTGAATCGATTCGTATGCCACATATCCAATGGCGTTTCCGAAATATGTATTATAGCTTTGACTTGTCTTTTTGATCGATATCGAGAAAGCTCATTTATATATTTCCGCAGACCGACTTTATTTTTCTAGCAAAAAAACCAAGCAGGACTATCGATATTTCACATGTTCAGCCGGCCGTCAATGGCGCACCTGCTAAATTTAATTGCGATGCTTAGTTGCTGTTTTCGGAAATCAATTTTTTTTTTCGTATACGCGTATGAAGAGCGATTAGATTTAGTTTTGGACTTGAGTTATATCGTATATCGTAATTAAATTATGCGATATATTATATACGTATAATAGTACGGTAAATATTTGCTGTGTTTGATGCGAAATCAAATCAGGTATACTGACCATCAACATCAAATAATTAACGTTACATAATATTATTTGTTTGATTATGGGAAATTCGATAATTCACATCTCTGACGTAAACACTCCTATTATTTTAACGATGGTTACGTATTTACATTCCAACATTTTGATACTCATTATAAAATCAGAACGCAAACATGCAATAGTTGAATTTTTCAAACATTGACACTGCGCGACTCAGGATGTAAAAGCTGTAATCAGCTGGAACTTATATAACACACACATATATATATATATATATATATATA